>JAADJF010000124.1:0-167919 GCA_012932015.1 Fusarium acutatum | reverse complement strand
TTCCTGAACTGAGGTGAAGGACATGGAAACTCATACTTCTTCTTGTCAACTGTGGCACTGCTGTACTTAGGTGAAGGACGTGGGAACTCCTTCGCCTCATCGCCAACTGCGGCCTGTTTTCTCGAGTATCGGGGGCATATGCGTTATTCTATGGACTTACAGGTCTTTTGGCACTGCTCTTCCCACTCTGAGGAGACTTTGCTGTGGGTGGCTCTGCAACTTGTTGCCCTGATCGCTTAATAGAGACGTCAATACAAAGACTGAACAAACAAAGATGCCGAATGTATTTCACTTACACGTTCGCTTTCTTGCTCCGACATCTTTACTGGTCTGTTGGTAGATTGATGGATGATTGAGTATGGTAGCTGTGGTGTTAGTTGTGAGCGAGATGAGATGTTCAAGTTAAAAGGACAACTGACTGGAACTGGAGCCATGATTTGATATATGTAAATCTTTTGCTGGCCCTGTCCTCAAGTTATCTGACAGAGAGGTTGATAGATAGAGACAGGGGGATGAATACATGGTGAGTTATTAGTTAGTATATGCACGTCGGCTGAGTGCTTGTATGATCTGCCATCATCAAACCAACGACATGATGCACGCATACACAGTAACGTGGTTGTTTGCACAAAATAGGCACATAATTAGAAACAGCACCATTCATTTGTTTCGTGCTTTAATGCGGGTATCCTAGTTTATTGCAGGTTTGTCGAATTCACATCACATCGTTGTCTGTTGCGTTTACGGCCTCATCTTCCTGATGGGCCTGATGCATCTCCCCGATTCATCTTCAGACTTTCCTCCATTGCCCGCTTCAACTCCTCGTCATCATCATCGCCGTTGCCACCCGCTGCACCCTTCCCATTTGCCATTTGTTTTCTGTATTCCTCCTCCGCCAAGCTCTGTCGCTTGACGTACTCCATGACGATATCTTCCTCAGACCGCTGATTGCTTTCCTGTTCCATAGCTTCTTTCGACGCTGCAATGGCCCGTTCAAGCTCATCGTCATTTTCTTCCCTCGGCGGGAGCGGCGGCGGAGGTTGGTTCCTGGAGGCTTCAATGGCTCGCTTAAGCTCCGCATCGTCTTCCTGGGTGGAGGTCTGGGCGGGAGTTTGAGACACAGTATCCGCTGCATCAAGCTCTGGCACATCAGAATAGTCGGGCAACGGCACATCGTTGCCTAGACTCCGCTGGATTGCCTGCTCAACAAGGGCCTGATACTCCTCATCCGTGATTTGATAGTCGGCGTCTTCGAAAATGGACGGATCCTTTAGAGGAAGCGGGCCTGCCTCGTTTGACCCAACCTGCTGCCGAACAGCCTTAATGCTCTCACGAATAGCTGCCTCAACATGGGCGTCTTCCTCACTGTTGCCACGCGATGTCTCACGCACTGACGCCCGAATGGCCTTTTCAAGCTCGGGATCCTCAGATGAGCTCGTTTGTATACTCGCAGCATCACTTGCGTTTGATTGTGGGACAGGCGCGTCCAGGAATCCCCTCTTCCATGCATCCTTGTCGGCGTGAAGTTTCTTTCGTTCTTCAAAAGACATATTCTTAGTCTGTCTCCATCCTGTACGTGGCCGCTCAAACCCAGCCTCAGAGCTGTCGAGACGGGGCTCTTCAGGGCGCTTTCCTGCAACCTTTTCCTTTCTCTTCCACTGATAGAAGTTCTTGAGGTCGAACTTGACGTTGTTCCATCTTTGAACAACATCTTCTCTTTCGCCCGGGGTTGCCTCATGCATCTCGTGCTGGCCCTGGATAGCTCGCGACGAAGTAATATAATTCTGGACGCTCTTGGCAAAGTACTTGGAGACCTCTGCATTCACACCCTGCATGGTGTAAGCTGGGATGGCCCAGAAGCCTGTTTTATGTCAGTACAACATTCCCAACCCTTCGACAACAAACTTACCGGCTGCCGGCTTCGCAATCAGACCTCCGATACCCTTGCCAAAGCCTTTGACCAGCCCCTGGACTCCCTCCTTCTCGGCACCTTTCAAAGGCTGTGTTACCAGACCAGTAATGCCATCAAACAGGCCATAGCCAAACTCCTTGCCTGCGACTACAACTCCGGAGCCAACTCCCGTTACCTTTTCGACCGGACGAATAGTATCATCATTATACAGCCTTGGCATGTTTCTGAAACCCCTGGCTAGCCCAAGACAGAAGTTCATTGGTGTTCTGGCACCAGTTGTCACAACCCGACCAACTCCCTTTCCAGTTCCGACGGCTGCATTGACATAGTTGACGGACGACGCACGACGCTGCTGCTGCTTGCCAGCCGCTTCTTTGATCTGCTCTTTCCAAGATTTGTCATTGACCGATCCGTGGGTACTTGATTGGTCTGGAGACCAAGGACGAGAGGCGCTGGATGCGGTGTCACTCAGCGTTGGCTGTGAGGTATTGGAGTGAGCAGTAGTAGATATGGTAGAGCCCAAAGTTTCTGTGTCTGCAATACTAGGTGCAGTTGTCGATCTTTTCTCTGGCTCATTGCCCTGAGGTGCGGGGAGTGACGTCTCGCTTCCTGATGCCAGAGGGGTTGCAGCATCTTGTACTTCTCCTGCTGCTGAATTTTTCTTTTTGGGTTGCGACATGCTCTTGAAAAGCTCCCTGGGCATATCGGCGATTGCCATTCCGATCCCTCCTATATCAGTGACAAGTGACAACGTGCAAGCAGAGATTGGATCAGTCGGCTGTTCTTCTGTGTTGTACTCCGTCATACGGTATCTGTACATGTTAGTTCAACCCTGGTAGTTTTCATATCTCGACTTACAGTTTTAGGTCAGACCATTGCAGTAAGCCTTGCTCAACCAACACTGAAGCCGCAAACGCACTCAGCCTTACTTGACTTCTCCTTACGCGCCATGCCGCAGCTCGGCTTGGAGCCAAAGTACAACGCAACTTGTCCGTGTCCAGATGATCATGGAAGCTCTTACCACCAACGTCAGTTCCTCGTTCTTCTCGGATTTTCTGGCCCAGAATCTTGGCCTGCTCCAGAGTCTCCGGTTTGACACAAAAGTTGATGGCTTCTGCGAGCTTCTCTGCTGTCAGTTGTTTGTAAGGGATGGGGTCGGGGCCAGCATTGGCTCTCGCTATCATAGCGCCCCAGAATGGTTGATCACCGAAGAAGGGGACCACAAGAGTAGGTTTTCCGGCCTTGATACCAGCGGCAGTGGTGCCAGCACCACCGTGATGTACCACACATGAGACGTGCTCAAACAGCCAATCGTGAGGAACATTGCCAAGCATAAACACGCCATCAGGTTTACCAAGATCATCAGCACCAAGTCCACCCCAGCCCTTAGAGACCAATGCTCTGACGCCTGAAAGTCTGACTGCCTCAAAGATCATCTCGGTCATGGCATTGGGGTCATCAACAACAATAGATCCGAATCCGATGTAAACAGGGGGCGGGCCATCTCGGAGGAATGCTTCCAGGTCTGGATCAGGGGTGTATGAGGAAGCAAGGTTGAGAAAATAAAAGCCCGCAATGTCTATATGTCGTCCCCAATCGCTGGGCTTGGGAATCAATGCCGGTGACCTGTACTAAGTTAGTTATATACCTGAAATGTGCTAGAATAACTGACCAGCAATATGTCCAAGAGATCTTGAGTCTTGCAAGAAGTCCAGGTGCCCAGATCAGTGAAAGTGGAGGGAGATCGAGTGCCTTCTCCCGGAACCTGTTGATGACATCTCCTAACCCCTGCCATGTCATCATCTCCACAAGAGTGTACGACATATAGTTCGTCATCACGTCGTCTGTATTTGATGACTGGATGTTTGCCAAGGGGTGAGGAAAGGCTCGTGTTGGGGACCAAGGCATGCTAAAGGGGGAATCAGTATTCAACACCATTGCACTAAGGCAAGTAACTCACGTAAACATCATGTGCACCGGGATGCCCAACTTTTCAGCAATATGAACATGAGCGAAGCTAGGAGGGTTCGCAATGAGAGCATCGGCAACAAATGGCTCTTGACCAGGTCCGCCTGGCACCTCCAAAGACACGTCCAATGGAGCATTTGAGGCATGTGGTTTTGGAGGCGGACCAAGACCGTTTCCTCCTTCGATACAAGATCGCCAACACCCCATAAGAATTTCTTGAATACCTTTTCGGCGTTTGCTTACTTCGCCACTTGTAATGGCATCAAAACCAGGCATGAGACCGGGGTGTTTGACCATAAATGCCATCAGTTCGGCAGGGTCGCCACCAATACTGAAGAACTCGAGACCATTCTCCTCAACAAATGATTGAAAAGTAGGATGAGTAGCAATTCGAACTCTGTGTCCGTAGGTGTCCTTGAGGACCTTTCCCAAAGCGACAAAGGGTTGAACATCTCCGCGAGACCCCACAATCTGGACGACGACATTGAGTTTGGGTGGTGGTGTTTGTCCAGGCAGACCTCCTAGACTAGGAGGGATATATGCAGGAGGAAGTTCAGGCTGTTCAGGCTCAGGTGCAAGTTGACCTTGAAGCGTCGGAGCAAGAAGGTCTGTAAGCCTCCTGTTCTTAGCATTAATATTAATATTGACTCGACCATCGCCTAGAGAATGACGCAGGTTAGTTTATACAAGCTTCATATGCAGAGATGTATGTTATGTACCGGTTATCGCTGCACCAGCATCAAACCCAGGCTGTGAGAAATGAACCTGATCATGATTCTCTCCATAAGGGGGTGGTGCTCCGTCTCCCTCAGCAGGGTTGATAACTGGTAATTGAAGGTCGTCTGAGGCTACAGCCCCTGTGTTTCTGTTATCGCCATCGCGGGGTTGATGCTGCCGACCCGCGGCAGCTTTTTCATCAACAATGCCTGCCATGATAGCTGCTCACAGGTATTGAGAGGTTTGAGAGGAGGTCTAAGTTTGGATGATCATTTGATAGTGAAGAGTGAGAATTGTAGGTACTAGTTATAGATAATGCGATGAAGATAATAAAAGAGGTCGGCGGTTAACTTAGTGGTTGATGTTAGTGGGGGAGGGAAGTTGAAACAACGACGTCAGCGGATACGAATCAGGAACGAGGCAAGGATGTTAAGCTCTAAGCCACACGAGACCTAAAATAAGCTACGCTTGAATGATTCCTATTATGGTAAATTAATCGATCAATTTTGTTTCTCGGGCTCGCATTTTTGTGAGAGTGATTAATTGTTAGTAGTGAGCTTACTCTTTCACTTACGCAAGCTGTAAAACACGAGATCAATCACGCCCGAATAGGACCTATATAGGCCTAATGATTGTGATTCTACCCCGTACGGAGTAGGTAGGCAGTCTTACAGCATCGTCCGTGTATAAGATGAAATACGACGGGAATAAGACCCTGTCGATCAAGGGATAGCCCTTTTCAAGATCCAGGTGCCTTGGCGTCTGACGAATCTGCCCAAATAATCTCGAAGCTATTGCATGACTTGTGCTTATCCGCCCTTGTCCGTACGCAACTCAGCCTCGACTTTCATGTTGATTCACATGTCAAAACTATTTGACATTGGATTTTAAATGGTGCCATCAATTTGAACACAGGCTGTGTCAGAACTACGACCCGCTGTCAAATGATAATACAACGTGACCGAGTGATTAACGCGATGCCGTGCCATCTTGCACGAGACATTAAGGCATTGTGCTCAGATGTAGGCGAGCTCTGCCTCTGTAGTATCGTCTAAGGTCGCAATTGACCAGAACTTAAGACTAACGGATCTAATTTTTTGTGGTACATCTCGGCTGTCAGTTGTGCGAGAACACTGTAGAGAGGAAAGCAAATGGTTATGCTGCAAGTGAAAGATATAATCTTAACTTTAGTTATTTACTAACTAGCATTCTGAGCATTGTCACGAGCGGAAACTGTATGGTTTTCTATTTAACATGTAGTCTAGATAAAACTGTAGTAAAAGAAATATAAAGAAAAGGATTTAATTTATCATTAAGAATAAAACCAACAGTGCTTTATTTGGTAAAGAGATCTCGACGGACGGACTAATGAGCTTGGTGGTACTATGCAATTTGACTATATATACTAGCATTGTTTCCCCGCTCATATGAATAAATTAGTCACTTTGGCCGAGTGGTTAAGGCGATGCCCTGCTATCTCCGGAAAGCAAGGTTAGGCATTGTGTTCGCACGCGTAGGTTCGAATCCTGCAGGTGACGTTTCTTTTATATTTTTTGGCAACCCAATCAACGATGTGATTCTTTAGAGCATATTCACAATGTTATTTTCTTTTATCGTAGAAACGTATTTATTTATTTATTCATTTATTTATTGAAGCCTAAATTTCCGCTGGGCTTAATTGCTGTCCTTATGAAGAAGGAACGTGAGTTATGGAACCACCTCACTCACTGATGGAATTATTCAATCAGTGTAAGTGAACCATAATCAAGCGAATCTGGCATTGATTCAGATTTTGTCAGGTTTCCCAAGATAAGGTAGTATTTCGGTGCGATCAGATCTGACAATGCCACAGCCTGGATCAGTACGACTCACCCTAGAGATCAACGAGACATAACAGAATCATTATGATACCTGTGTATCTCGATATGATCGACAGGCAGCACGGGCTTAATCACACTCGGGTGCTGAGACAGCGTCTTATAGTGTTCCATCAGTCATTTACAGGCATCTTACGGTGTAACTTTAAGAAAAAAGTATTTCAGCTCTCACAATTCGTTTGTAAACGATCAGAAGACCTGAGTCGGTTCATAACCAGTCACAACACTTCACAAATGATCCACCAAAGGACAATATTTGATATTGTTTCTCTCCTATTATGGAAATATCCTCGCAGTCTCGGAGCTAGCATGCCCTCGTCGGACGGACGAGATGGACGACCGAGCTGAATTTTTCCGACCAAGAGAGATTGTCGATGGGAGGGTTAATGGGTCTGGTCTCATACAAAACAAGGCGGTCTATGATTGATCAATGCATTCATTCAGTCAGTCGGTCATTCACTGGTTATTGAGTGTTCTGTTAGACCTAACTGCGTGGTATATTATCGATATATCACTAGTAATTAACTTGTTTATTCAGTATAAGACTTACTTGATGAATAACATCTGATCAAAGATCATAGATTGATAAGACGAAAGATCAAGGCTGAGCTTACGTCCTTTAGGCCGTTTGCGGCGCCATAGTTTCAACTCCAGGCGAGCGGGACGATTCTCTCTAGCGAGAACCCGGCACTTGAGTGACTAACGGAATCTCTGCTGTGACTGCTCCCGGCCTGACTGAGTCTGTTTCTGGCAGCTCGCAAGAAAAATTGACCGATAGATTGAGAGACTGGCCGACGAGGAACTGACCGAGCAGGAATTCATGCCGAGATGAAGGGGACGTTTCCACTGAGAGTGTGACCCTTGTTATCTCGATATGTATGATTTGATACCCTGTAAGTGTGCATTCGGAAGGCGTTCTCCGTTCCCTGCTTGGGAAATATTCTAGAAGACCAAGAGTGCACATGGAATAAAGAACTTGCATGGCGTGGCACATGGCGATATCACCTATGTCCTTGTTTAGCTTGGCTCGTCATGTCTCGTCTGCGCCTCATTTTCAACGTCATGTCTTGTCCTAGCTAAATTAGTTTATTAGACAAGCATAAAAACTCTAAATACGCATCAACCAAGATTACAAAACATGGTGGAGACTGTATCCGAGTGGGATATCGAGAGTGACATCCATCCATCCATTCTCTCATCCCAGCATTCGTCAAAAGATCCACCGAGAGATCCTTAACAGTGAGAGATTATTCAGTTCCTTGGCTTGTGATGTCCCGTGAAACAGACGGAGGATCAACCGGATACAAGATGCTCTATGCGTAACAGGGGATTGCCTCATATGGACCACGGATCCTTATGTGAGCATTAGTGATCCAAGACAAACTCTGCTAGTTTTGCGATCCTCGCCTCCCTAGCCCTGCCGTGGTTGTTTTGGTTATTTTCTAAGCTTAAACTACCTAAAGTTATCGTCAGACAAAACATTTCAGAGCAACCGCACAAGGGGGCTGAATGACTCGTTGCTTTGTTAATGCCAACCACTAGAGAAACAAATGTACTCATGAATTGAACCTGTCACAACTTTACTACTGTACAGTCAAGTCAATGCCCGATCTAGTAACCGTCTCCCGTGTTTTAAACTTCGGCGCGGTTGAACTATGCGATCGAGGTGTGAATGACATGAGTTACAGGGATCACCATGCCAAGAAACATGCTGTATCACTCCCAACATAGCCCTCCACATTATATCCCCCATCATCACCTCGAGAACGGATGAATTCTGAACCGGAGCATTGGGCCAAGTTGCCAAGATTGTGAATGCGCGTATATGACGAGTAATGTAGTATTCTTGATACCATATAGCAATAACGGGCAACAAACACCAAAGAGGAATGTAGTATAAACGAGAGGACCTTCGATATCTCGTCACCATCACTATCACATACCTACCTGCTATGTACAGAGTCCAAGTGCCCATACAAAAATCCTTTCACCTGTTACAGAAACGGATCAGATAGAGTAGAAGCTGCTACAGGCGCAATTTCGGTAGTGGACCCAAGACAGCGGCACTCCGATGCGTGGCTCATCCTCTGCCGTTGCATCGCATTACGTATCGATGTCATTGGCCTTGGTTAGTATCTCCGTCCGTTAGACTTTGCAAGGAGGCTTGACATGTCAGTCGCACTAACTACCTACCTAACTAACACAGAAGAGCAGAGCAGATGGGTTCATTGTTAATCAAGACAAGGCAAACACCCTTGACCATGGAATACATGTTTCCGTAGTATTCGGTCTTGACATCAACTCTCATTCCCTAAAGCTTAAAAGAGCCGCCTCGCCCTTCCGATCAACACTTCTTATTCCCCAGCCAGATCCCACCTCAAGACATTCTTTACTACCCATCACACACTCATTCTCATCACAGTACAATGCGCACTCGGATCCTTACCAGCGCCCTCCTCTCGGGGGTCATGGCTGCTCGTCCTTTCCTCGAGCAGCCCGACACTGGTCTTGAGATCGTCGTCGGCGATCTTCCCACCGGAAAGCTCCCCAAGCTCGAGCAGATGATCGGCCTCCCTGACTTTGAGTGGGCTGCTAAGAACTACCTCCCCATAGAGAACTACACATACTACCGCAACGGTGCTGCCGGCGAGTGGTCGTACCGCAACAACCTCGAGGTCTTCCAGCGCTACCGCTTCAAGCCCCGAACAATGGTTGATATCACCAACGTTGAGAACACTCTGCCCACCAAGATCCTGGGCCACAACTTCTCTGCTCCCTTCTTCATCAGCCCTTGTGCTAGAGCTGGTAACGCCCACCCCGATGCTGAGCTTAACCTCATGAAGGGTGCTGGTGAGGGTGACATTCTCTACATGCCAGCTCTCTACGCCTCTCTCACCATTGAGGAGATCGCCAAGGCCAAGTCTGAGGGCCAGGTTGTCTTCCAGCAGCTCTACCTTACCTCCAACGACACTGAGACCCAAGAGCTCCTCGACCGCTCCGAGAAGGCCGGTGCTGCTGCCATCGTCTTCACCGTCGACTCTGCTGCCGACGGCAACCGACACCGTGCTGCTCGATTCGGTGTTGGTTCCGCTGACTCCGACTACTCCTACATTACCTGGGACTACTACAAGAAGCTCCAGAAGATGACCAAGCTCCCCGTTATCATCAAGGGTATTGGCTCTGCCGCTGATGCTAAGCTTGCTGTTCAGCACGGTGCTCCCGCTATCATCCTCTCTAACCACGGTGGTCGTCAGCTCGATGGCAGCCCCTCCGGTCTTGAGGTCGCTCTTGAGATCCACCAGGAGGCCCCTGAGGTTTTCAAGAAGATCGAGGTCTACGCTGACGGTGGTGTCCGATATGGCGCTGATGTCCTGAAGCTTCTTTCTCTCGGTGTCAAGGCTGTTGGCCTTGGACGTCCTTTCATGTACGCCAACGTCTTTGGCGTTGATGGTGTCAAGAAGGTCATTGACATTCTCAAGCACGAGATTGCCATTGACGCTGGTAACTTGGGTGTCCCCGATGTCCAGAAGATTAACCCCAGCTACGTAAGTTCATATTTGAATGTTCTTGTCTGATCAATCGCTAACAACATGTTTAGGTCAAGTGGCAATTCAACAACTGGAACCAGTAAATATGCATTGCGATGGCGTTAGGTGGTTGAGCTGTGGTGCTGGTACATACACATCTTGATTCAATTGTTTATATTTCATCATACATATAGATCCAAGAACATAGAGCATGAATCTTTTACTCCTTTAAATGCTAGCCTGAATCCTTCGTGAAACTCGTGCCTTGCGATCCAATTGTGTTTCTTCACAGAGAGTACCTTGATGATTGGTGGGCAATACATGATACACTTACTTGACTTCTCTTTTGTACTTCAGACAAAAATTTACTATTTCTGCACTATCTATTTATGATGTGACAAATGGAAGAGAACAAGGGGTAGCATCCGTAGGCCCGTCTATGTTTATGTTGCCGACATATAACACAAATAAAGCGTATTGATATTCTAGAATTCCGATTAGTTGACATGCAAGACATGCATATGCAGGTGCAGCTTTGAAACACATAAATCATCCTCTGTTGCATACGGAATAATCCCCCATCCCGATATGGGCCGTGTCTTGTACATGTGAGAGTCATATCATATCGAATGGTCAGTTTCAAGAGGGATTCACCAAAGAAATAATTTATTTAAAAGACCATCTTACTAAATTTTCTGTCATGGTCGAATTGAATGATTGCGGCTTACAATCAACGCTCATCCCGGCCCCGATCCGGCCGGCTCCGGGTGTTTCCCGACTTCAACCGGCGCGGTCGTCCGGAGGCAGCATATCCCCTGCTATAAAAAACAAAACAAAGACCGCCTGAGCTGAAGACGTGTCCCTTTGTTTACAGCTCCAGCTTCTTGCAGATAATGTCACGTTCCGTGAAGCATCGAGGGCCTATAGATTCGTGATTCAGGTGGAACACAGGCCTTTCAGCTCTTATGTCGTGCAGTTACATACATGGATCATCCATCTACGATCTCCCGGCGGCCCCACGGGGCGGTATGGCCCGAGTTACAATCCAACAGGAGAGTACATTGTGGTACTGTTGGGGTTGAGTTATAAATACTCGGAGATATCCTGAGCCCTTTCTCATTTCTGTTCTTGTCTGGTTTGGTTGGCCATTGATTCTCAGTCCGTGTGCTTCTTTGACCATATCACTTATACAGAACCCTTCCAAACTTGCATGATCTTTAGATCTCCCGGCACAGTCTCTCCATAAGGTCTCACAATAGCCGGCTGTACTCCAGTCATCCTTGTCGCTTCGATCCCGGGCCTGCCGCTTTATAAGACAAATCTTCACCAGCTTCCTATCGACAGTTGACAGATAGTCTCAACCTCGTGCAATTTACCATAAACCAACATGCCTGGATCTATCAAGTCTCTTAAGCGTCGGCCTACAGCCAAGTCAGCTGCCAAGCGCATCGGCCGGATGTTCAAGCGTACAAACAGCGATGACCCTGAGGCAACTTCACCTGCAGACTCGGGCTTCTCCAAAGACTCGTTTGACAGCTCTCGAGTTTCCACATCGTCTCGATTCTCAACATCCTCACGTATGACTACGAAGGAGAATGTAGAGAAGCCTCGCCCTTCTGTATCTCGATACGACACTGCACCACCGAAGGAACGCGAAGTGGTACCCCCTCACCCGTTCTTCTCGTCCAACTCAGAGCCGCTTCTTGAGCATGGCAAACCTGTTGGGCCTAGAACGCCAGTTCAAACTGAAGTAGTGATTGAGCCTGAAACGCTGCCTTCACCTGTAGACGAAGAGTCCAAGGATGATCACAAGTTGTCCGACACAAGCTCTCAAAAGCAACCCGAGGCTATTGAGAAGCCCGATGATATGCACAAGACAACGGAGCCACTTGATCAGGTCGCTACACCCAAGCAAGCACCGCGTCCTTTGCCAGAGCCCCCAATAAAGAAGACTCTCCCCTCTGAAGCCGAGTCACTGATTCTCCCAAGAAAATCCAGAGAGGAGTCTAAGGTCATCCCTCAACCGATGCCCAGATTCGAAGAGAAGATGACACAGAAGTCCGAGCCAAAGGTTGAACCAGAGCCAAAAGCTGAACCGGTCAAAAAGACGGTAGTTCCACCTCCAACCGTGGAAGATGAGCCAGAGCCTGTCGTCGTGCCCGTCAAGAAACAAACAAGACCCAAGCCGAAAGCTGAAGTCAAACACTCTCCTCCAAAAGTTGACCATCAGACGGTGTCTAAGGCTCAGCATAAGGATGTCCAGCCAAAGATGGAGCCCAAGGTCCAACCGAAGACTCAGATTTATAAGAAGAGCACACCTGTACAACCTCCTCATATTCCTCAAGTCACTCAAAAGCCGATGGAGGCACCACTCCCGAAAGCACCAGCTACTTCATCAGCGCCAAATGCTCCCACGACGCCATCTGCTGTAGCAACATCTTCTGCCCCAAGGGTTGCTTCTATCCCCAACATAGCATCAGTTCCGACATGCTCAGTCACACTCAACACAACAACAATATTTGTGCCCAAGACAGCCCCGGCTCCTTACACAGCTCGAGCCCCTATGACAGCCCCAGCTCCAGTCATAGCAACTGCACCCAAAGTTGTCATGTCAATGCTCGGTTGGACTCTCCCAAAGCCTGCTCCGATCCCTAAACGAGCTCATTCTCCGGCAACCTCGTGGATCGTGTCTTCTGCTTGAAGTCTGATGATTGGTAAACAGCTATGATTCGAATAGTTTCCTTTGTTCATGACGCCTGTTATGATTGGATAATACTTTACGTGTAATTGATCAAGATTGACCCAGAATAAACAATAAAACCACTCAGAAAACTTGAACCTTGACGATGCATAACTATGAGGTCTATTATCTTGAGTCTGATACGATAATACGACATGAGTCAAGGTTTCATTCCCATACGGTCTATCTTTACTACTTAACCCGAGTATTTCTTAAGAAACCCTTGTGAAATCAAGCCCTGAACGAAAGCAACGACCCCTTTGATAGCAACAGGCTCGATAGTTCCAGGCTCATCAGATGAAGGGTCAAATGATGCAATCGTCAACGATATCGGTTTTGTCTTTAACGGAATCATCTTTAAGCATTTCTCCAGATCATCTTCCAGTAACCCACCATGCGCAGAAAACTTGTTGACATTACCGACCGAAATATCGAGAGCGTCAAGATCCAGGTGCACCATAGTTTGACTAAACTTCTTCTTATCGAGGACCTTGCCTAGTTGACCCTCAAAGTCAACATGCTGCTCTAAATCTCCCCAAATGACGGGAAACCCAGCTTCCTCAACTCGGGAGCGCTCAAGGTCTGTCACATCTCGCATACCGCAGTGCACAAGGTTTTGCTTGAGATCCATGGCCTCAAATCCGTGAATACTAGCCAAGAGAGTCTTCCAGCATAGACCTGCCATCATGGCAACAGGCATTGAGTCAAGATATCCACTCTTAAGAACATCAGGCGTGTTGAAGTCGTCGTGGGCGTCGAACCAAATACAAGAAGGTATTCCCCCAAGCGCAGCTGTTAAACCGGCTTGGACACCGACAGTGGTTGAACAGTTACCAGCCAAAATGATAGGGAATTCACCCGCGCGAGTGATACTTGCTACAGCTAGGGAAGTGCGACGCAAAAGCTCGAAGAGGCGACTGATATCACCGTCAAAGTCATCAAGAGGGTCGATCTCGTGAGCGTTGACAGTCACGCCGAGGTTGCGAATTGCGTTGACGAAGCCGGCATTGAGGAGCGCTTTTGGCCCAGCACCGACGGCAACATCTTGGATACCAAGGTGATAGGGAGAACAGAGAATAGTTATGGATTTTGCGGGAGACATGTTGAGTATGGTCAAGTATGTATACCGTTTCGGGGGATGCGAGACGTAGAGTAAGGCTTCTCGTGAGCTAGTGATATTGACTCACAACAATGGAATCTTATCCAATGGCCTGATCAAAGTACACGGAGAGATACGAATAGTTTGAAAGTAAATGGGAAAGAATAAGCAATCAAGCAATGACTAGTGCTTCTTTTATATATGTGATCATGGTAACTCCTTGACCCTTGCCGAAACCGAGGCAGTATGGATATCAGGCAGGTATCTCCAAGGCTTTAACCAATCACTGACAAATACTAATAGAACGATAAGGTAGTCCTTGCTTTGGTCCTTTAAGAACCGTATCGTTCTTACCTTGAGCCTGACAGAATCGGGGTCAAGTTTTGAGTCAGAGAGTAGTCACTGGTAGCTCTAGCTCTGACTCGTTCAGTGAAGGGCGCGCATTTTGACAAACACCATTGATCAATGACTCCAACTCCATAGAACGACCCGTGCCTGGACCTAGAAATCTCAGTAAACAATCTCTAGCATATTCATTCACCCAATCAATTGAATTTCAAAGACTCATTGAATTCAAATCTAGTAGCTGTCTTCTTCCATCCAGAAACACCCCTAACCCAAAAGTCAATTGAACATATTCCTGAGTCCTCTGCTACACGGGTCTATCCCGTCCAACCTCATGAACCAAAAGCGCCAGCTAAAAAGAAACCACTCATGCGTACTCCAGTGTGTCGCCTCCTCGGCGCTCTCCAAACAGATATGCTGCCTCGAGACAGAATCGTCCATGACCTCTTTCCATACGTCTTTCACTGCCGTAGCAGATCAAAACTGCGTCAACGATACCGCTCAAGATGCCTTCCATCGCGCCCATAACAGAGTATCCAATGAAACTAGCCATCATACCAACGACATAGGCATAAGCAGAGCCTCGGACACCCACGCCATCTGGCAGCTGAATCCGAAGCTGCTTAGCGGTAATCACCCAACCTGCAAAACCAAGACCAGTGGCCATGATAAGTCGTGTTGCCACAAGCAGCAGTTTGGCAAGTCGATAGGGCAAAAGTCCATTAGGCTGTCCGCGATTTCGTAAAGCTCGAGGGGTCAATGTAGTTGTAGGGACCGTCGGGGATACAAGCTCCATCTGGTCCAGGCCCCTGGCCGAAGTAGCAAGATTCTGAGAATGTATAGCAGAATAAGTAATAGTAAGCGGGTTCATCAATGCGATGACCGGTGTTGGGATCCAAAATGAGGCAATGTTTGTGACGGTAGCTCCGAGTTTCCTTGGCAGGAAAATCAAAGGTGCTCGGATCAGTAGAGACAAAAGAGTTGATTCGCAGAGACTGCCAAAAATGGTCGTGAGGGCATGGTTGAGAGCAGCCGAAACAATCTCGCGTGAAGGGGTAGCAGGCCCAGCATTACGATGAAAGTACCACTGGGATACTGTTGCGGCTGTGGTAGCACGATGAACAGCATTGATCACCGAGACCGTCCACATATAGAGGAAGATGAACGCAGCTCCAAGCCACCAGCTTGACAGTTGGATTACGAAACGGAACATAGACTTGCTGAAATGACCGCCCATGAAGACTCTGGTAAACATAGCGAGCCATGCCCAGGTCCACACAACAATCAAGGCCAAACATCCGAAACCAACAAAAAGCAACGCTGAGTTCTGGGCCAGAATGCGGCTGGAAAACTGAAGAATTTCAATCGCCTGTTGGATAGCGCGTCGTCCTCGCACTACAAGCCAGATCCATAATATGCAAGAGATTGCAGGGATTATAGAAGCCCATCTCATGACGGAATCCTGGAAACTGCTTCCATGCCATCGGCCTTTGAAAGACGACACAAAGGAGTATATCGAGAAGGAGAACAGGATGACTGGTACCGCAATCAAGATCACGCTGACCAGAGGCCGCACAAACGACCGGAGAGCTGCCAGCCAGATGAACGATACAAACACAGCCACAACTGTATCCACCGCAAGCATGTGAAATGACTTTTGTAGTGTAGTGTAGATGGTATCGCCGACCGGACTCTTCCGTGGTGATGTGTGAAGCCATACCAAGAAGAATGTCGAGAGCATGCCGGCAAGACTGATCAAGAAGATCCAAGCAAAGAAGGGATCATGTCGAAAGATTTCACCCTCGATGTATTGAAATGTCGTTTGTATAGGCTCTTCCTCCTGGGGTGCACCTCGCTGTATACTGGTATCGGTCTCTGTCGTAGACTCTCGCCTTGCCATAAATGGTGTTCGCTCCGTATCCATGCCCTTAAATTGCTGGAAAGCCGGAGGACTGCTTTCTCGTGGAGTTTGTCCTCCCAAAAGCGAAGCCGGAGGGTCCTCATCTGGATCATCTTGCGACTCGAGTCCAACATCAACCATTTTGCCCTTAGCATCGGTTCCATGACTACTGTCTCGGTCCAGACTTGAACGAGTATCGTCTTCGGCTTCTTCTCCTATGGTATCTCTTGCAAGTCCTGGGCGGTGAGTGCTTCTTGTTCCATTCCAGCTGCTTCGAATACCGCGGCGCATGCTCATATCCCGATATGGATCCTCATGATTCAAGCTGTCCTCCAAAGATCCCCGACTATGGGCGTCGGATTCAACACTATCGGCGAGTTTGCTGGCAGCTGCTACCCGTCTTGACCTCTGGAGAGCAAACATATCGGCAGCCTCTCGATCCCTCTCTTCCTCATCATCCTCTTCCCGAAATTCGTCCAAAGTGCTGTGGAATAGTGGTGCATCCTGGGCAGCTGAAATGCGCGATGCGAAAGCTAATTGACCAAACCGAGACCCAGCACCCGTTTGTTGATATGGGTTTCCTCCATAGCCCCGACCTAAGAAAGATCTACTCGGTCCATTTCCTCGTCCTGTTTCGCGCTGATTCCGTGTGGAGCGAGATGGCCACTCTGATTGTCGTGGAGGATTGTCGTTGTTATCGGCTTGTCCGAAGTTCGATAGCCTGGATTGTGACTGGGCTAAGAACCTCGATGCATCTAGAGAACCAAGTCAGCTCGCTTGCAAGACGGCGTAGAGAATAATAGAACATACACTCCGAAAACATCGCGCGCTCTCGACTCCTTCCGCCTCACGTGCGGGCAAATATGTAGGAACCAGTCCTTGTTGATGTAGATATCTGACGTGACGTAAATACGGTGATAGGCAACCACAGGTATTGCCGTGTAAGCGCAGAAGACGACTGTTGTTTGGATTACCGGATCGCAATAATGGAGGCTGGTAGATGGAAAGCGGAGGTGGTGAGGAGATAAAACTGTCGTCTAGGCAAAGGCAAAAAATCACGGCTAAGATGCAGATGAATGAATGGCTGGTTGTTAAAAGTTTAAGGTAGAGAGTGGAAGTACCCGACCCAGCCCAGGTCATGAGGCGAGGCGGCAGATGGCAGATGGATGGTCCGGGGCTTATCAGCGAATGAGTCGCTGACCGATTGCGTCCATCCCCAGTGCAGTCAGTGCCAGAGGTGCCTAGGCAGATCCGCTGGGACGACCCCTGTTAGTGGACCTACGTACCTTAACGGACAGAGCCACCTGGGCAGGCGGTCAATGACCTGAAGACGCGAGCACCTCAGGCGCCACAGGCAGCCGTGGGGTTGATGTGGAAGATCGGGAGGCACACGACATGTCTAACAAGTACCAGCTGGAGTCAAAGATGGGTTGAGATACCTTCACGTGAGGTATTGCACCTTAAAAGATGCACGCAATCACTCTCGTTAGGTTATTTAGCATTTAACTCCACTTTGTTGACGATTCTTTGACTGTATGTTGTTGCCACCAAACAGTTGCGTCGATGATCGTATTTGTTGACGAGCAATCCGTATCTCAGTCACATCATCACGATTATTTTGAAACTCTCTTGACTCGTCGCTACTTGCCAAGTTGAATCAAGCTTCGCTTGGTCTTGTGACACTCTGAAAATCTCTGAGTCTCACTCAGTCCTCACGCGGGGACAATTTGCTTGCGATATCAAACACAGCAACAGATGACTTTTATTGTATGAAAGAAACAGATCAAACGACTCTAATCTCAGCGATAGTATTGATACATTCACTTATTTATACTTATCAAAGACAAAAACACATCAACTGACCCAAAGACCCAAGGACTAACAAGACGTTATCGATCCATTCCCCTTGCGTCACCGATAACCACCAAGAAACCTCTAATCCCCATTCGGAGAAGGCCCCTCAGGCACGAGGTGCAGCACCAAAGCACCCTCGAGGTTCCACTGATACTGGATCTGATCTGATCTGCTTGGTCGTCGAGTTGCTTCACTGAGTTAGCTTGCCTACTTGTGTCATACAATGCTGTAACTCGTGACAGCTCAGCATCTCAAACCATAGCCACAGGCCCCAACATCTGACTTGTGCTACTCTCCAGTTCCCTCCCCATAGCGGTGCCATATTTTCTGGTATTTCTACTAATTATGATCTGTAAAAACACAACATTTGTCTCATTTACACTATTTTGATCTTATCGTCATTTGGTGACTATCGCCATCTCTAAGTCTGATTTTAGCTCGCCCCGAGCCACCTTTAGCTTCTAGCTCCCTCAGATAAACCACCCAGCTTCCTCCAACCCTAAATTTCTACTACTTACAACCCATCCCTTCTCATTACCAAGTCACGTTCACGAAACACCAGCATCACTGAATCAGATACTTCTCTTATCTTACTTTGTACCTCGGGTTTGACGTCGCACCACCGCAAAGGACAGCTTGCACGTGCTTAACTCCATCCTCTTTAGCTCGAGGAAACCAAGCCCATCGATCAGCTCTTCTCCAACGAACCTCTCTTCTTCAATTCTCATCAGCCTTCTCAGTCTCTTCCCATGTCGACCACACCGTGGGATTACATCGCCAAACTTGTCTGCATCGGCGACTCAGGATGCGGCAAGTCTAGTCTTACCATCCGTCTCTGCGAAGGACGCTTTTCGCCTCATCACGACGTCACCATTGGCGTTGAATTCGGCTCCCGTATCGTCCCCGTCGGCCCTCCTCACTCAAAAATCGGCGCTGCCAACTCTTCAGACCCCGATAACAAGGACCAAGAAGTCGACGGTCTTCCTGAACCTCCTCGGGATGACTCCAACACACCCCAGAAGCATATGAAGCTTAGTCTTTGGGACACAGCTGGTCAGGAGACGTACAAGTCCGTCACTCGATCTTACTTCCGAGGTGCAAGCGGTGCCTTGTTGGTCTTCGACCTATCTCGAAAGCAAACCTTTCAGCACGTTACGGATTGGCTCAACGATCTACGACAGATCGCCGAGCCCGATATTGTGGTAATCCTGGTTGGTAACAAGGCAGATCTGACACAACAGGAGGACAACAAGCGTGAGGTCACACGCGAGGAGGCAGAGGAGTGGGCCAAGCGTAATGGCGTTATGGAATACGTCGAGACGAGCGCAAAGAGTGGCGAGAATGTGGAAAAGGCTTTTATGCGGGTAGCAGAGAGGATATACAACAACATCCAGGCGGGCAAGTATGATCTTAATGACAGAAGATCCGGGGTGAAGGGTGCAGGGGCTGGTGGAAATCGCCAAGTCAAGCTGTCTGGAGATGCCAATAAGTCAGCGGGAGGTGGCTGTTGTTAGAGGATAACCAAAGACAACGCGAAGAGGAGGACACAAATGATCTACAGAGACACGACGCATCATGATACCCAGTCAGCCAGCAGATGTCGTCATCATCGAACAAGTGTATGAAAAGCTCAATGTGAATTGTACACAATAATGCATAATACATTGCTGGCCTTACCGAGGCCACCTTTATTAAGGGCAACAGGAATGACAATATCATAGCATTACCGAAACAAGATCCATCCGTAACTGCTTTATTCCGTTGATCCTGTTTCGTCTTTTCCTTCATTCCTTGCTTTGATTTCCCAACAAATCCCGCGACCCGTCTTTTACATGAGTTCCCCAGTTCTATATCCTTGCAGCACGTTTTCGAAATCGAATAACACAAAACACGTCTGCATGGCGGTGCATGAGACAGCTCGCCTAGATCACTGTGTGATCGAGAAAAAAGAGATTGTTCAAAACATTGATCAACCCCTTAGTCAGTGACTCGCCAGTTGTCGAACCACTTCATGTACTTGTACTGCTTGTGGTTGCCAGTCATGCCCCAGCAAATGGGGATGAAGTAAATGTAAAGGCCGATAATGACGGTGTAGAGAATGCCATACACGATGGTCTGGATGGTCTTGTTGCGGTTGCGAGTGAACCAGTCAATAAGGAAGCCAAAGTTGAGAATGGCAAAGTAAAGAGCCGGGTAGTAGTGATGCACATAAGTAACACGAGCCATGATAACAAAAGGAAGGTAGTGAAGAAACCAGCCGGCAAGGGGATACAATGCGGCATAGTGAATGTGGTCAATCTCGTTCTCGCTGAGATCATTGACACCTCGTTGCCATCGAAGAATGTACCAGACAATGACAAGGCCGGCGATTCCAAGGGAAGCGGTAGAACCCCAGTAGACGAGAGGGTTACCGAGGAGGAAGTACTTGACGATATCATCACCCCAACCGCACATACGGAGACCGACGTGAAGGAAAGGCCACTGCCACCACTTGGAAGCAAGGTCATCCTGCTTATCAGGGTCGGGGACCAGAGCGTTGTTGGAGGTCATCATAGCGACGTTCAGGTGAACGAAGTCGTGGAAGAATGGGGACTTGTAAACACCAGCCTCGGCGGGAGGGACTACATAAAGTTAGCATGAGCAAGTCTACATCATTTTCTTCAAAACTTACGCTTGTCGTTCCAGTGAGCCTCAACGTTCCAGTGGGTGTAAGTGTCACGGGGGTTGTTCTCCTTGGTGCAAGTAACCTCAATCTGTTTGAAGCCCCACTGAGGAAGGTTGACGTTGCCAGCTCGGAGGTAGCAGCCAAGGACCTCGTGCTTGAGACGGAAAGCAGTGGTAAGAGTCCTGATCTTGCTGCGATCGCGAGAAGCAGAATCACGAACAACCTCAACCTTCCAGTGGTCCTTGTCATCACCGACAGTCAGGTTACCGTAGCTGGAAACTTCCTTGTGGCCTCGGGTGACAGGGGCAGCGATGTCATGAGAGTGCAGGTTGCGGCCAGTCTGGGCGTGGATAAGTCGAATGACGGAGTTGTCACCAATGAATCGGAGATCACCCTCAGGGTTGTAGTCCTCCTCTCGGCGGTTGGGGTAGAAGAACCAGTCGTTGTTGGTGTCCTTGTGGTGGTAGCAAGTAACCTGCTGCTGCTTGGAACCCTCGGGGTACGTCTGAACGTGTGAGTGAAGAAGACCACCACCGTAGCCCATGTTCTTGATGGTAGCGCGAGAACCAATTGCAATCTCGAGAGGGCTGTCCTTTCCAACCTGGGTACCCTTGAGGTTAGCCTGGAAGAGCGAGCTCATTTGAGCATCACCAGGGCCGGAGCGGTCGAGGATGGCGAAGTGCAGGGCGAAAGAGAGGAGGTAGATCAGGAAAGGGATGACGATAAGGCCAACAACACGGGTGATGACGTGGGCACCAAGAGTGGTCTATGGATGGTTAGTAAAGCAAAGATGTCAGTCATGATACTACTTACAACAGGCATCTTGGTGTCGCCGAACTTTCGCCAGAGGTCCTCAATGGTGTAAAGACCGACGAGAGCAGTAACGAAAAGACCAACAAGCTTGACACTGCAAACACAGCCAATGCTGAGACCAGTCAAGAAGAGCCAGAAGAACCACTCGGGCTCGAAGCTGTTGTGTCGCTGGTTGTGGAACTTGGACCAGCAGAAGACAGTGGCCACGGTACCGCATAGCAGCATAGAGTCGAGCAGGATGAAACGGCTGATAGTAGTGTAGGAGTTCTCACAAAGAACCATCAGAGTAACGAGCCACACAGCAGGACGTCGAAGCTTGAGCTCACGGGCAGTGTAGTAAGCAAGAGGAATACAGAAGATACCGAAAGCCGCATTGAAGATACGCATGATGGTGTAGTTGACTTCCTCGGGGTACTTTTCGCCAGACTTGAACTCGAATGTTCCGTTGTAGCCAGCCAGGACTCCGGAGAGACCGACGAGCATCTTGCCAAGAGGGGGATGGACATCGAAGTAGTATTCATGCTTGATATAGTAGGAACCGAACTTGCCGAAGCTATTGAAGTGTCAGAGAAGGTTCGCGGGACGATGAAAGTCAATTCGACATACTGAGCTTCATCCCAAGTAACGATATTGCTGATACCAATCTTGTAAAGTCGAGTGAAGATAGCCAGGAGAGTGAAGATCAGCGGGGCAATGACAACCTCCCACTGGTCGAGGGTTTGAAGCAATGAGGACTCCTGAGATGTGGTCAGTATTGTTCAATGGCACTTCATCGATACATAGGTGCAGTACCTTCTTGACAAGCTTCTTGTTGTCCTCGGGCTGAGGAGTCGGGACTTGCAGGTTAGCTTGTCCAGCGACAGGACGCTGTCTCAGACCATCGCCCAGGTCAGCGCCTGAGGCGACGGCAGCCTTGTCGGCAGCCATGATTATTCAATCGTATAGATACCGGTTCGAAGTAGAAGTCGCGATGTTTGTAGATGGATGTTTGATGGGGGGCCAAAGGGGGTTGATGTTGGCGAAGTAAGCTCGACAGGAGGGAGAAGGGAAAAAAAGATTGGACGAGCTGTCGAGACTCAAGGGAACCTGGAAGGGAGGAACACCAGCTTCAACGAAGGAGCCGTTTCTAAAATCCTGTGATCATAGAAGAGAAACACAGGTCGGAAGGGGAAAAGAAGAAGAAGAAGAATCAGGAGAGGAAAAAAAAAGAACTGGAGATGCCCGAGTCCAAAGAAACGAAACTGAACCGGTTCGGCTTGTGGTGGTTCTAAGGAAGAATATTACACGACAGTGAATCTCTTCTGTCCCCTGAAATGCCACATATGCTCTACGGGCGAGTCGTCACCCACGCTAAACAGCTGCTCCCGTACGGCTCCCCTTGGCGTGAGCTCCCGACCAGTCGATACTACCCCCACCTCAGCCTAGTCCAGCCCTTCCAGCTCCCATGTCCGTTTTCGATAGCGCGTTGCACTGAATGTTTTAGGGGCAATCAGCTGCAGGGATCCAGGGATGAAATTCAGAAAAGTGGCGCCGTTCTCTATCAGTCTCAGTGATTCAGCGAGATGTACTCGCCAGTGAGCAAAAATGACAAGAAACACTCGAGGTCGCGTGGCCCAATGGCAAGGCGTCTGACTACGAATCAGAAGATTCTGGGTTCGATCCCCAGCGTGATCAGTTTCTTTTTGCTGTTTCTCCCTCTGGACCTGTTTGTAAAGCTTCTTTAATTGAAGTGTTTGTTTCGAATTGACCTTGAAATCGATAGTGTGAAACAGTCACAATGACTGTCAAGTCAGTGATGAACAGCCACCGTTGAAATGTGGCTCTTGTCTCGATGTCAGTACAGAGTACTAATAACCACTACACTTGAACTTCCACCATTTTGCCCGATCAAATTATTATCATTTTATCGACGATCACATGCTTCTTCAAGTTGTTCATTCTGATTGCAGCCTCTTCAGATAATGAGACATTGATTAGCAGACAGCTGTCTCCTACTGATGACGTTCATCTCTGCGACCTCCCTACGCAAGCGAAGAGGCAGAGAGACATGCAGAGCCGAAGGCGTTCAAGGACCCACGGTTCGTCATGACTGAACCCCGAATTACTGGGCAAAAACAGGCTCTCTCTATTTGTCTTTTATACTGAATCATGAAACACAAATAAGCTCAGAGTGAGTGGCCTTTGAACACTATTTCAGCAATTGAGTTTCAGGGCTATAAACTATCTCAGTATCGTACAGTATCGAGTGGTGCATCTCAAAGGGTCCAGAAAGGGTCTCCCTGGCCTGACGACTTCAGCGGAACATACCCCGATCTCATCTGTTATACAGATGGCCTAAAACCAAGAGATTGACCGCCGAACTCAACTTGTTCCACCGTATTTTACCGTCTTTGGCACCATTAATCCTATTCCTAAGCCTTTGTCGTTCAATTTCCCCACTACCTTCCCTATATATCCGAATCCTCGTCTGATCGAGGTTACGACAACATGCGGTTTGATCCGTTCCCGTGATCGGAGCGTATTTTGCCTTGTACTTATGGAACTGACAGAAATGTTGGGGTTTCAACGGCTGCAGTCGAAACCGTCAAATTTGAATTGGCAAAACGACGGGATTGAATTTGTTGCTAACTGTCAATCTATGATATCCAATGACAATTGTATAAACGGAATAGACTTGGAGGCCTTCTGTGAACCACAATCCACAGTCACATGCTAAAAACCGCCCCTATCTTCTATGTAATCGCTCCAAACGCTGCACTTACTGCATATTCTCCGCTTACCGTCCGCTATTCGGAAAACTCCACTGAATGTCACTGGGAACAAAATCGCCTTATGTCATCCAACTCCAGTCTAAAGTCAGAAGAACAGAGCTAGAGACGCCGTTGTCTCTGGCTTCTCCAGTCTCTCGTCATTCCGTTGTTTTGAGGCGTCTGGTCCTGTGCCGTTACCGTTTCTCCTCACTGCTACAGTACCATTACTATATTGCAGTTCTCTTCTACCTTGCCAGATCCCCTCTTTCAGCGTCATTCTCTATCATCCTTCTTTCTCCTCCACTGTATCAGTATCGGCGCAAGTACAGTACAGTACAATACAGTACAGTTCCCAACAACCAGCTCCTCTATCTTATTAGTGCGCCCGTACGGTATCTTGGATCGCCGCTTAGGCCTTTCCCTCTTCCCAACTTACTTTAAGCCTCCACTCCAACCTACCTACCTGCCAACTTGATGTCTTCCCTCGTCTCGGAGTTTCTCATCAACCCCGTCTTGCGTCAGGCTCGTCGATTTTCCGAAATCTCGCGATCTACCTTCACTGGCGATGGAGGCGACTCGACCGAACACGCTGACGCAGTGAGCGATTCCGGTCATCCTGATAGTCCTGTCTCTGCGCCTGTATCTGTACCTGTACCTCTGCCAGTACCTGAGCCGGCACCGGTGCCGATCATCGAGTCTCCCCTCACCAGACCCCTCAGCGTTTCGACCCAAGAAACAAGAGTCGACGAACCCGAACCAGTTCCAATCATGTCCCAAGAAACTCCTCCCCGCGATCATATCGGGATTGCTCTGAGCCCCCTCAGCTCTCGTCGAATTCCGGAAGATGATGGTATGCGCGAGTTACGATCCCGGATCCATTCGATCAACGCCCAAGACATACCCCAAAATGATAAAGCGCGGTTAATCCACGACATTCTGTTGGAAGGATATAAGTCGTCCAAGACAGTACCGCTTGTGAAGAAGATCCTCGAGAGTGGTGAAGGCTTAGATGTGCCTCTGTCGCAATCACCGTCGTCGCCAGTATCGAGGCCGTTGAAGTTCTGGCAGAACCAACCGGATGAGGAAATATTTATCTTGAGCGAGGAAGACAAAGCACCGACGTATGTGCCTGTGAAGCCGCCGAAACGGCATGGAAGTGAGACTCCAGTGGAACCTTTGGAGGTAGTACCAGAAACGGAACAACCTCTTGGATGCCAACACTACGAACGAAACGTTAAGCTCCAGTGCTTCACGTGTAAGAAATGGTACACCTGTCGTTTCTGTCATGATGCGAACGAGGATCACAACCTCATCCGTACAGAGACCAGGAACATGCTCTGCATGCTTTGTGCAACACCACAGAAGGCCTCGGATATGTGCATCAACTGCGGCGAGCTGTCGGCATACTATTATTGCGATATTTGTCACTTATGGGAGAACCGCCAAAGTAAACCCATTTACCACTGTAACGACTGTGGTATTTGTCGTCGAGGCATGGGCCTCGGCAGGGACTTTTTTCACTGCAAGGTGAGAACAGTCATGCCTCTATGATAATGATTGCTGACTAGCTGTAGACCTGTCGAGCATGTATCTCAACCTCGATTGAGGGCTCTCACAAATGTATCGAGAGGTCAACAGATTGCGACTGTCCCATCTGTGGCGAGTACCTCTTCACTTCACCACGGCCCGTGGTCTTCATGGCTTGCGGTCATAGTATTCATAAGAAGTGCTACGAACAGCATATGAAAGTGTCCTACAAATGCCCGATCTGCAATAAGAGTCTTACGAACATGGAGAGTCAGTTCCGAAATCTGGATGTTGCCATCCAAACTCAGCCCATGCCACCGGAGTTCCGCGACACCACTGCCGTTATTCTGTGCAACGATTGCTCCGGAAAGAGTACTGTTCGATATCACTGGTTGGGTCTGAAATGCTCCATATGCCGGTCATATAATACGGTAGAACTGAATATTGTGGGAGGTGACCGTGCAGGATCTCAGCCGCCTGCTGAAATGCAACCGATTGTGGAAACTGGACGGGATGCTTCTGGATCCGTGAGTGGAAACCGAGCACCTATCACGGTGGGAAACAGGCGCAGACATTCGTCTCATGGTATTGAGGCTCAATACCGCGCACCAGATAGAGTTGCACGATCAGTGTCCCCTGGCAATATGGGTTTCGACTCGATCATGGCACACCTGCCACCAGACGAAGAGTCTGAGGACGATATTCTTGGAATTTGGAGAATCCGCAACCGTGGCAACAATGCATCTGAGAATGACGAAGATTCCGAGTTGGATGATCTTAGCGACACATTTTCGGACGCTGAAGAGGAAGAGGAAGATGATGATGAAGAAGACGAAAACGAAATTGTTCTTATTGGGCATCGATGAGCAATCAAAAAACAGCATGATATAAAAATTCAAAAGGGTTGGCTAGGTTGTTTTACTGCAAGGCGTTTGGGGGGGACTGCATTAATTTGGTGGGGGGATACCAGTTGGAGGCTACTGACTGACTATATGTGTACGAATGGATGTGACTAGGTTGGTGGTTTGCATCTTGGGCGCTTATTATTCTGCGTTGATCTTGGGTTTTTGAATAAGATTCAACGGACACAAAGTAAGGTAGCATGATTGTTTGAGTATGTACCTAGGGCCTTGAGTACAACAAAATCTCTATTCTGGCAGAGTCTTTATTGCGCCTGTTAAGTGAAATCATTTCCCTATGAACGCCTACCGAGACAATATTTCCATAATTCCAAATTCAATTCGTGTCAAATCTCTGCATAGAGTTCGTTCCGCTCACTTAACGTCGTCTTGCCGCGGCTGCAGGTTGCTGGGCCTCTTGTCTGAGTTCCTTGATAACTTGCTACATGGAAAACACACATTAGAAACTCTTTCAACTCGTAAACAAGTAAAGTCCGATTACGTACCGCTAAAGCCTCTGGGTTCACTCCGCGCTCAATCATAGAGATGCAGATGGATAGAGTTCGGCGATCAAGGTGACAGTTCTGTGAGAGCAAGTCAGCGGTCAGGTCTTCAAGCGTGTTGTTTTATAGATGAGCTATCGTACTAGGATAGTAGAGATCTCATGGAGAATATCTACGGCTTGTTGCGCAGCGGCGTGCTTATCTGGTTCAGGCATGATGGCGGTTGGTGGGTTTTTGATATGGTGTATGAAGAGAGGGAAGTGGAGGTGGAGGTTAATTGATCATGTCGGGGAGACGCGGGTCGCGGTTTTGGTTTGGGGTGATATACATCATGACACCCAATAAACAGCAAAAGTGTTATAAAAACAGCATGGCTACCAGTGTTTTTAGAAGGAGATTTAAACATGACAATTTAGTTTAACTTTCGATTTCCATCACGATCTTGTTGGTAAATATAGGTAATTAGTATCTAGGAGGCCACTTGAACAAACAGTCCCAAGATATCTCAGAGATAAACTCAAACGTTATTTCAATCAAAAACAATCATTCAAGGTATAATTATCGTTGTTAAAACAGCATTATCGCACATAAACGGTCGTCGCAGCATAATCCATCAATCAACTCTTCAGGTTTTCATAGCCTCCACAAACAACTCCCTCATACCCTTAAGCAGAACTACCAGTTCCCTCGTCTCATTCAGCTTATCCAGCACCCTCTCAACCTTCTCCCGCTCAATCTTGGGTCTACAATGCTTCACATCGTAATCGCGCGAGCTTGTAACAAGTTCAAACCAAGCCTCACGCTCCCAATCCTTCTCGTCAATATGCGTGTACACAAACTTGAGACGATCGTCGTGGCCAGCGCCTTCAATCTTGAGGCATAGGTTGGTGATCCAGAAGTCCAACTCGGGGACGTTGAAACGAGACTGAGCTTGTTGCTGTTGAGCGTATTCACGCTGCGCGGCAAGTCGGGCTTCGATCTCGGCTTGTGTTTGGGCGATTTCAGCCTTGAGACTGTTGCGGGTTGCGAGGTGGTTATCGCGCTGGGCAGCGAGGGAGTTAATAGCGCTCTCCATCTCGCGCGTTTCCGCCTCTTCTTTCTCAATTGTTTGTTGGTGCGTCGAGGTCTTGACTTGAATGATTTCGATGTCTCGCTTCTTCATACGTTGATCCTCTGATATCATGATTAGTGGATGTCTTTGCGCCAATGGTTTTAGAGCATACCTTGAAGTTCAGCGACGTTCATGCGAAACTGGTTGCGCTCTTCGAGAACGCGCTTACGGCCCTCTTCAATAAATGCATCGAATCGGGCTGTGAACTTTGCCATGCGATCGCGCAGGTCATCGAAGCCAAAGTTGATGTTGGGCAGCTGGTTTGCGACAGAGGGGCCGACGGGGGCCATGCTCTGTCGCATGCTGGCGGATAGGGAGGACTGAAAGTCGGTAGCCATTGCGTATGACTCGGGATCGTGGAGTAGTTTGTCTGGTGTTGTTTTCGGCTTCAGAATCTTGTTCCGTAGGGTAAACGGGGTTGATCATGGAGACACAAATTGGGCATTGTTCTCATGCATGTATTGTATGTATTTACACCGCGAAATTGCGTTGCTCGGTCGACTAATAAATGTGGCGCACCTCGCTTGCACCGCCACGTGGGGCCGTCGAAAGCTTCACTTCTCATCGCATGCGCTGAGCATCTCTTACTTTAACGTCTACTTTATACTCACCGATACTTCTCTTCTATAGATTCATTTCTGCCTGAGAGGCCAGATTCTTCATCGCATGACCTCCTATGACATAGAATGCCTTTTTAGTGCTTCGAATACTATTGACTCCCGCTCGAGACTCTCTTGCGCCTGTACTAGCCCATCTCGCGATGAAGAAAGGAAAATCGGCCAAAATTTCAGCATATTGGAAATCAAGACTTGGGCCAAATGGCTGAGACCAGGCGACTTACGGACCTGATCCACGGTCACGTAGGAAGTCTTACTTATATACCACCTGAGAATGCGACAGCGCAACCTGGGACTTTTCACTCCAGTCGCGTAACTGCTGAAGGTGAGTTTCTATACAATCGCTTTGCGCGCATCGCAATATTGACAAAGATGTCTAGCGCCTCACTTCAAGGTTGTTGGATCTTCAGCAGAGTTGTACCCGCCTTCAAGAACTCCTGCGCCGGAGATCTCGTCCAACCTATGGCAGGAAAGAAGAGTTCAAAAGCGATGGTTACTCCAGGCTCACCCTGAAGCCTTTATGGGCAATGCAGTACTATCGGAACTGCTACAGGAGAACATGAATCGCTACTCAAAAGTCGAAGGCGAAGTTAGCGATCAGCCATTACTTGCTATCGGCCAAATGACGAATATATCGAATCACTCAAAAATCACTGGATCATCCATGCTTGCGGCTGCTACGGGAGAGTCGGGAGAGCTGCTTAGACTGGCTCGGATCGATCAATCGAAATGGAAATGGGGAAATGACAAGCGCACGACTCTTCAACCCTCTGTGATAGACCCTGATGATCCCGAGGAAGAGGCCATTTGGGCTAGCGACGGTCTGCCAATCTCTCAGGTCAAATTCGCTACCAGTCTTACACGATATGATGCCACCCGCTGGCTCATTGTTCAAAAGCAAACTTCGACCACGATTCTGCATCCAGAGTATCACAAGGTGCCGGTAGCTCAGTCGTCCGCCTCCGATTCCGACATTCATCAACCACGGTTGTCGCGAATCGATCCTAACCCGATATTGACCGTCTCCCATAAGTCGACTGGCGGTAACGCGCAGGTAGATGTTGCTTTCAATCCAAATTGCAAGGGCCTGCCACCACAGATCGCCATCATTGATGAATGCGGATATTGGTCAATATGGGACATCTTAGGGGGAAACAAGCTGAAAACACGACTTCTGCCTTACTCATGTGGACATATCTCGGATGGGTTGCTGAACGAATTGCCCTCCACGACAGAGCATCCCGCTGAAAAGCACGGGGTTCTATTTGTCGGCACAGCCAAAGCGGACAGTTTCTGGGAAGATGGTTCACAAAGTGCTGATGACTCTAGAGGACTCGCACAACGATCGAGTCATCTACTGATCTGGAACAGGGAGAAGTACGAAGTCATCGATCTCGTGTCGCACATAGCTCTGTCTCAACTCTCGTTGTTGGTTCGTCCAAAGTCCAAGCCTGATGCAATTCTTGACATTAGAGTCAGTCCAGCCGACCAGAATCACATATTCGTCTTAACCATGCGCACTATCTACTGGATTGATTTATTTGCGAAAAGCACGGTGGAGGAGGAGGTAGGGCCAAAACCGACTATTCTGATATCCTGCCCGCGTTTGTTGGACAGAGAAGGATTGCGAATGACAACATGCCTTACTTCAGAAGGTGGACAAGAGGCTGCTATGGTGTTTGTCTTTTCTCCAACTCACAGACAACTTCAAACCTACTGGTTCGGACAGTCAAAGACAAGCGGCCTTCCTTATTGGCATCGTGACACGCTTACTCTTCCTCAAAATGGCGAATCGACCAGTGGCGATATTCAATCACTCGAAATCCACCCGGTCAAGCTCAGGCGGGATAGGGACGCTTCGTCTGGCCTTGGAGCCGATTATTACCGTGCAGGAGTTCAATTCTACCAAGGCAGCATCCTGAGCAGGAATTTGGGTGTGCAATACTGCATCTGTGTCTCAGTCAAAGATCGCAATATGCAGGTTACGTTACCTAGTGGGCGGGTTGGTCGTAACAAGTCCGACGAAGCGCAGCGCTGGAAAAAGAAACGAAAACAGTTCATCAGACATATGGGCAGCACGTTTGTGCTTCCTGAAGGCATGGCTGATGATAACATCAAACATGTGGTAAAACCTAACAATCGATCCAAGGACCTCGACAAGTTGAAGAGCAGAGCATCCGCAGTTTTCGGTCCTATAAGCTTGAACCTGGAAGGCTTTTGCCGTTCTCTTCAGCAGACTTTGCTGGCTATTTCAAACAGTCTTCATGATATACCGCCCGCTTTACTCTCAGCTATTCAAGAGAATATCACTGAGGGGGTGGCTGAAGGGAGACTGCCCCTAAAGACTTGGAAAGAAATAGGCGACGAGCTCGGTCCGATGGATTTACGAAATGGTTTTCACGAAACACAACCCGATATGCTTGATTTGTTTGCAAGCGATGATGGACAAACAGTCGTGACACAACTCGGAAGACAGACTTCGCAGGAGTGGATTCGAGAACTCGTCAGCTTGTCGCATCTTAACCAAACATACGTTGATCTTTGGCTTGATCCGCTAGAAGGAAGAATACCCCAGCAAGAGGAGGAAATAATAAGGGGATGGATCGCAGACTTAGCTAAGGATATGTTTCTGGCAACAGCCGGAGTTATGGTTCAAGATATGCCTCTTCTAGGACCGGTAAGCCAGGAGGAGGATGGACGAACTCAGCCCACCCAGTCGAGTGTAGTTCGGATCAAGTCATCGCAGTCATCAGAAGGTGGAATTCCTTCATCGCCTCTCAGTGCGACACAAAACAGTGCCAATGATGCAGCGATCAGGCGGCTGCAGCTCCTCGCACCATCATTGAGACTGGACAAGATGGAAAATGTCAAAGCATCTAACGTGCTATCATACTGGCCCACTGAGCGTGGTATCAGCACAGATGACTACATCTCCAGCGTTGCTATTGCTAGCGATAGAAAGTTTGACGACGCAAGATCGCGACTGCAAAGGATCGAAAGCAAGCGCAAGGCCCAGAACAAGTACAAACTTCCACCGTTTATGAGAGAGGGAAGAGACCCCAAGGCTATCAAGACTTCCGTACGAACTACAGCGGGCAACCCCATGTCTTCGCCGATGCGTCCTCGGAGAGAAGAGCTCATGGCTCTGCCACCAATATCTGTTGCTCCCACGCCTCAAACCATGTCGAGCCAGCAAGGCATACTTTCGTCTTCACAGAGTCATGGACTCTTTGGGCCATCGTTTGCTATGAGCCAGCCTGTATCGGGCATCTTTGGAGATAGGAAGAAGGCGAAGAAGAATAAGAGGAAGAGTGGATTTAGATGAAGCAAGCGAAGTAAATTACAGAAGTATTGGCTATACATTCAGGGTTATTGATGATATACATGACATATATAATTGCTATTATTTCATTGCTAGTCAGGAAATCATGAAGATTGGTTGTTTCTAACCGTTGTTTGAGTTGCGTGACCTTGAGTCTGTTATTAATGTTCATGATATCCAGGCTTGGGCGCTTATGTAGGGGACCCAGTGCTAAAACGTCATCCTCAATTGTTAATGGTTCACTTGACTTACAACCAACATCAACTCAACCATCACCACGAGCTTGGCTCAAAATTCACAAAACCAACTGCCCTTATAATCACTTATTGTAGGACTATTAAGAATACTCTGGCATCATGTCTCACTGTCATGATGAACATTCTGGCCATGGCCACGACCACGACCATGAGCATGATCACTCCGACGACATCACACCAGCAGTACAGTTCTCACTCTACAGTCAAATCAACTTTGATCACATTGTCACTCTGAATGAAGCGCAACGAGATGCTGGACAGAAAATCGTCAAGAAGACGTGGCAAGAGAGGCTCAGCGTTGAGCCTGAGCTAGAGAGCGACGTTGATGAGCAGCTTCTCATGACAGTGCCGTAAGTACAAATTCATCTTATATACAAACCTTGTACTAAACTTTATCAGATTCACGGCCCAAATCAAGCTTCACTCCATCCTCATCCGCACATCCCCCTCAGCCTCAGCCCCCAAAACCCTCCATCTCTTCATCAACCGAGATGATCTCGACTTTGCAGCCGCCGAGGAGTCAGACCCTATTCAAACTCTCGAGCTCTCCCAGACAAGTGATCTGCAAGAGATTCCCGTGAAGAGAGCCCTGTTTGGAAAGGTGCAGCGGCTGGTGCTCTTCTTTGCGGACAACTTTGGCGATGGTGATGAGGATGTGACTCGTATCTCGTATATTGGTTTCAAGGGTGAATGGACCCAACTTGGACGAGCACCTGCGAACATCATCTACGAGGCTGCTGCGAACCCGGGAGATCATAAGCTCAAGGGTACGAGTGTGAATCAGATGGGGAGCGGCATTGGAGGGAGGGGTCCTGGAATTTAGAGGTCACCGACAGTGTTCACCGACAACAAAAAAGAATAAATAGAGAGACTAAATGATAAAGTCTCATAGACTGTCAAATACAAAATCAATTCAAACCGCTTCGTTAAATGATTTCATAGCATATTTCACTCCCAGGCTGTCGTTCCATTTCACCACAGCCAATGCTAGCCGGGAATTCTCCGGGTGCTGCAAAAGCTCACCAGTATCTCAATCTCGCCCAAAATCTTTCACCACTATCAACCGATCCGACCCATCGCCCTCAATATCCCACCCACGGCGGCCAAATTGCTCTCCTCGACAGCGTCACCGCCGCCGTCGACACGCCGCCTTTCAAAAATGCCTCCCCGTCTGCCAATTCGCCTGGCCCTCCCACGGCCCTGCGCCGTCGCCGCCCGGCCTCTCCTCCTCCCGCTCACAGCTACCCGCGGTGTCAAGTATGGATGGACCACGGCTCCTCCTCGTAGCAAGCACAAGCGATTCAACCAGCCTTCTTCCGGTCTTCCTGCGCTCACGAGCGGTCCCGCTGCTGCGCTGAAGCGTCGGGAGAATACTACGCCTCTGCGCTCGGGTGTCCTTGCTACCAAGAAGGGCATGACTAGTGTGTTTGTTGGAAAGACCCGTGTGCCTTGCACCGTGCTGCAACTCGATCAGGTCCAGGTCGTCGCCAACAAGACCAGACAGAAGAACGGTTACTGGGCTGTACAGATTGGTGCGGGCTCGCGTGATGGTCGAAACGTCACAAGCCCATTGCTGGGCTACTACGAGGCCAAGGGCATTGCACCCAAGGCTGAGCTCGCCGAGTTCAAGGTCCGAAACGAGTCTGGTCTTCTGCCTGTTGGCGTTCAGATCCTTCCCGATTGGTTCAAGAAGGGCCAGTATGTCGATGTCAAGGGCCGATCGCGGGGTATGGGTTTCGCTGGTGGTATGAAGCGCCACGGCTTCTCCGGTCAGGAAGCTTCGCACGGTAACTCCAAGAACCATCGAACAATCGGTACAACAGGTCCTTCGCAGGGAAGTGGTAGTCGTGTTATGCCCGGCAAGAAGATGCCTGGTCGTATGGGTAACGAATTCGTCACAGTGCAGAACCTCAAGGTCATGATGGTGGATAACGACTTGGGTATTGTGCTAGTCGGTGGACCTATTGCCGGTCCCAAGGGTCGTGTTGTTCGTCTTCAAGACGCCAAGAAGCGAAAGGCTCCTCCTCAGCCTCATCGTGAGGCTGCTTTGGCTACTCTATTGGAGCGCAACCCCGATCATGAGGTTAAGCTCCAAGAAGCCCGGGAGAGGCATCTTCAACTGAAGAATGAGAGAGAAACGGCACAGCTTCAAGACTAATGACTTTTACCATGGATTGTAAGAGGGACTTTGTACTACGTATGATAAAATGGGAGAGATCATAAGCGGGCTTTTTGTATTATACACACACACACACACACACACACACACACACCATCTACTGTACAGATTCGACTACAACCGGAGTACCCAGGGTTATCAAATTCGTTTTAACAATAATGCTCGCCTCCCATGTTCCCTTTGAGTGGCCCATAATGCCTCACTTGTATTCGACCTGCTTTCGGAATCCTCTTGTAGGAGCATCTTCCTCCACGGCAGGAAGATCCTCACCACCTCCAATGAGCGCCTTGAAAGGATCACCATTATCCAAAAGATCCAGCCTCGTACCATCGCTCATGGTAAGACTCCACTCTGTAGTTGAGAAGAAACCCTTGCTGGTAGGTCTGTTGCTAGCAAAGCGCATAACACCCTCGCCCTTTGTGCCTCGTACTGAGAACCAGATATCGATACGGCCGTGAAGCTGGTTCATCTCGCCGTGAATCCAGGGAATTTGATGCTTGAAGTATATCTCATCACCGAGGAGATCGCGAGCATCTTGGTTGGTTCGTAGAGCGTAAAGTGTCGAGGAGACGACGGGTGAGGACATCTTTTGGTAGTTGAAGATGGCCACTGATGAAGCGGCCACGATGAGGAGGAAGATGGGGAAAGTACGGCGCCAGCGGAATGTCACATCAGCTACATCTACAGAGTCACCGATGTCAGTCTAATCCAATGGCTTATCAAGTCTCAATTGTCCGTACCTGGAAGCTCTCGGTCCGCCCTCCTCGACATCATGGGCCCATCTCCAGGCTTTGGCGCGGGAGTCATCCATCTTCTCTGTGCTGGTCTCAATGTGACAGCCCTTGACTTGAGAACAGCCACCAAACGTCGTCGGACGATCCGAGGTAGCGCTAGTTGTTGCGACATGGTGATTTTGCGCCTAATTTCTGGTGATCAACTGAACGGGAGTTGATCAGCTGAGGCTCTCAATTGCTCGATATCGGCGAAATTTTGCTGCCGGACGCCGATCCAATGTTGCTCAGTGGAGGTGGGGGCAAGGGCCGGTGTGGCGTCATAAGGCTGAGCCTCACTTCAACCTCGTGGACAGTTTTACCATGTGACTGACGAAAGACAGGCTCTTACATCAACAACCTGGCCTCAACTGTTTCTTATTCTTAATACTCTATATTTTCTCTTCAGATTAAGCCTTTCATCAGATCTTAGCGCCTTTATCATGCCTGCTTATCAGGGAACGACAGCCCGTTTGAGGCGCACATTTCACTATCCAGAGGAAGACTCTACAGACTCACAGCCTGAAGCTTTAGATGAACAAGGTATACCGTAGCAGTCTTGGCAAAATACCTAAAGCACACATCTAACACTAATCTTAGAACAAGAAGATTACATCAATCAGCTCGCAGCGGAAAACGCCGCTCGAGATATTCAGTTTCGCCGCTTCCTCCTCGCCATACCCCTTCTGGCAACCATCCCCTATCTTCCCGCTCTCATAAACCCTCCTACAGCACTTCTCGCTCTCCTAAGCCTAACTTCTCTCTTCTCCACGGCCTACCTGCTTCATCACCAACCACCAGCATCATCAGGAATTCCTTTCCTTGATAGCTGGGCAAAGCCTCGAACTCCACGACCCACTCGCCCACCATCATTATCGACAAGAGAGTCTTCAGGCGTGTTTGACGATGATGATGAGGACGAGGTAGACGATGTGCCGTATGTTCCTCGTGGGAGGCCACGACAACGCAGGAGTTCGTTCAGTTACGTCGAAAGAAGGTCGCCGCTCGAAACTTATCTACCCTATCTGAATTTAGGTCTTGGCCTAGTTTTGATTTTGATGGCCTGGGCAATAGGCAGAACAAAAAGTGAAGCCGTGTGGCCTGGAATGGGATACTTGCCCTTGGTGGTCTATGGTATTATTTTGGTGTCAAAGATGGTCATGGGCAGTGTTGACCCCGAGAAGGAGTTGTCGTCGCTCAAGTATGACTACAAAGGTGCCTAATCATAATTATCAAGCATTTAGTTGAATTGGTATAACAAGTGCAAATACACAGTGATGAACAGTTCTATCCGATCAACGTATGTCTTCAGATCCCTCTTTTTCTATCCGTCCCGGCCATTTCAGTCGTTATTTGGGCATTTCTCATTACAGCCACCTACATGTCTATCGAATCATTGAAACGCAAAATACCATGGCTTTTCAGAACTCCATCAACACCCTTGGGTGGTCGAGGGAAAGGATCAGTCATTGGGCTCGCATCCGGTGAGTCCGATGACTTGTCTGTCACCAAAGCCAGCCCATGAGACTTGATAGCATCCACCAGTGCAGGCACCATATCCTACCGGTAGTTAGCAAACAGTCTATCCATAACAGAGTAGTTTCAACATACCAGTAGTCGAGAATAGCATATTAATCCCATGAAGTTATTGCTTTGGGCAATTCTCACCACCTCCTTAATAGAGGTACTGCGCCTTCCGCTGGGTCCCGCGGTCTCCTCTCGTCCCAAGTCGTTACACAAGAAAACAGGGAAATTCGGTTGCTTCCAATTCAAGGCTGTACATAGTCGAGGACTGAAGCTGCTGAATACAATCGATCGGACCACATCAGGGGCCTGTGCACGTTGTGTTCGTGCATGCTCGAACACAATGTTGAGAATTGAATCGGCAAACACGTTGACATCCAAAGCAGGTCCAAGCGAGAAGGCCTTCTCTTCCTCAGGAGTTGGGTACAATACTTGGAGGTTAACATGCATTCCAGAGTTGAGTAAAGCAAGTGCTTCCTGAAGTGTCACGCCGGCTGTCGCAAGGATGTGATAGACCTCAGCCATGCTTTCAGCTGACTTGGTTTTCAAGTTGGGAAGCTCTGCACGGCTGTTGCTCCTGATAGTCATAGAAGTGAATTGTTCCAGAGTCAATCGGCAGACAGGAATATCAAGGCCACCGCAGGCTATTGTCCATCTAGGCCAGAGCACAGGGACACCGTCACTGGTATACTGGACAAAGAGTCTTACATAATCGCCAGAGAGACTCGATCCAGTAACTATAGCGCTCGTTGGTTGGTTGAATTGGCTTGTTGCTTTCCAGTAGGTTTCAAAGTCGGTAATCTCCAGAGGTTGCCCTTGGAATGGTTTGATGACCTGCACAGTAAAGCTGATCTGGCCAATGGCGCGAAGGCGGGGATCAAACAATGGTAAACAACATGCTGAAGAGCCCTGTAGTCCCTTGAAGATGCTTGATAGGGCAACCGTCTTGGCAATAACCTTTGCGCCATATGCGGGGAACACGTCGATATCGAGGCTGAAAGTATCCAAGTTGTCAACCTGGAAGGATACGATACGAGTGTCTTCTTGGAAAGGTAGAATGATATTCTTCGGTATAAGATCCGAAACTTTTGAAGAAATCGTGAGGCGAGCGGCAGGGTATTTTCCGTCCTGGAAGAAGACAAGGGGCTGTTCCTCGAAATCCCCGAACGAGATCTGAACAACTGTCTTTGTGTCGAGGAAGTTGTGTCCGTATCGGCGCAGGGGAATGATTGGAGGAGGAAGCTCGAGTTCGGGGATCGCATCGGGGTCAAGAGACATGGGGAGAGGCGCAGTACTTGAGTCCATAGGACCTAAGGTAGACTGCACCATGAAGGGGCTGGCTCGTGGGCGTGTGTTGAACGGAGTTAGCAATTTCATACAAGCAAGGTGTCCCTCCCAAGCAGCATAGTACATGGCTGGAAGGTCCTTTTCATCCACGATGCTTGCATCGACCCCAACCTTGAGTAGTGCTTGAAGACAGTCGACATTGCCTTCGCTTGCAGAATGCACCAGTGGTGTCCATCCATAAAGCTTATCAATTTGGTCGAGATCAGCGCCATATTGCTTGAGGAGTAGGAGCAGTTCTGAGGTTTGGCCAGCTCTCGCTACGAGATGCTGAGGGTAAAGGCCTTCAGCATCAGGCAAGATCTTGGCCCCATGCTTCAACAGCATCTCAACCACAGCCACCGAGCCATGTTCGCAAGCGAGGTTCAATGGGACATGATCCGAATCAGAGAACGGATCGATACGTGCCGACCTGGCAAGGAGAAGTTCGATGCAGTCGAGATGTCCGTGGATAATAGAGTGAATCAAGGGGGTGAAGTTGTCGTGGTCTATAAGGTCGATTGTTTTTTTATTTGCTACACAGTAGTCAGCCAACTAAACCAACACACAAACATTGTTCAGCAACTTACCGTCCAAGAGAACCTTGAGCATTTCCAATCTCCCGTGAAGGCTGGCATAATGCAGAGGAACCCGGCCGTAGACATCCGTTCTATCCATAACAACATTGACTGACAAGCCCCACTCCAGGACGTACTGCTTGCCATAGATGGCAGCTTGGTGCAGGCAATTTCTCTCATTGATATCATCATAAGAGTGGAGATCAACGAGACCTGTATCGAGTAGGACTCGCAGGGACTCTTGTGGAGCTTCTGAGATGGCTGCCAAGAAGGTCCGCGTGAGCCTTTCCATCAACGAGCTATCCCCATCTCCGGTGTCGTTGGCGGAGCGCATCCGTTGAAGAAGATCCTTCAAGGACTCGAGGTTCCCTGTGATAACAGTATCGAGTAGCAGTGTGTCTGCATCCCCTTCATCAGTGCCGACGAAATGCTGCGAGGTCACCACGTGCCCCGACTGAAAGTTGACTTGGATTCCATCCGACCAAGCACCAAGCTCTTGTAGACTTGTGGTGGCCTGATCAGAAAGCTCGCTTATTACCGTAGCATTGAAGAATGGCTGGACTTCGACGGCTCTTGAAAGATAGAGCTCCTTTGTCTTGGACTTTGACGTCTTGTCCCACTTTTTGAGAATCTTTGAGAAAGCAGTACCGTTGATCTCGACAAACTGTTGGAGTTTGTTTAGGTCGGTAGCAAACTGCTGGAAGCCTTCCTCGAGGGTAGTGAACTTGGCTGAACGCCGAGAGATGCCATGACGAGACTGTATCACCTTCTTCTTATCAAGGAGCGTCTTGAGGCGAATTTTTAGCTACGGTATGTTAGCTGCATGTATCATTGTTATGTTTCGGGCGTGATACAAACCTCGGCTTCCTTCTGCAGGTAGAAGGCGTTGACCTTGTCAAGTTCCCGTTCCTGTTCCTCATTTAGCAACCATGTCGGGATATTCATGACGAAGACGTAACACCATAGGGAACTTACCAGTTGGAAGAAGAAGGTTGCTTTATTGGCCTGAAGAGCGGCCTGGGAATCCACGGGGGTGGCTGAGCGGAGAACATCGTTCTGTGAGGTTAGGGTAGGGGTCGCAGACAGCTTCTTGATGAGCTACATGGCAGCGTGTCAGTGGAAGAAGTCCCAAGAGTTGGTCGAAATGCAATATGGTGGCGATGAAGAAACGTGGATGTGTAGGGGAGGACGAATGGAAAACAAGGAATTGCTTTTGGCCAGCCACTGTCACACTGCGCAGTACTTCATACCCCAAAGTAATGGGGTCTGCGAATGAAGCAGGGCATATACTCGGAGAATGATAGCCCAGAACGGTAGTGGGAACAACAAGGGCAAGGGCAGGGACACGAATAGGAAACTGAGAAGCCAGTTGGGAACCAGAGCTGAGAAATGCAGACCGAGCAACTGGAAGAGGAAGGATTGTAAGGGCCTTGGAAAAAGTGATAGTGGACCGAGCACTGCAGCGTGGGAGATGACAGCGGAGTCGGTAGATGGACGGACGCCGGGGCTCTCGGTGGCAGGAACGGAAAGGTTAACAGGGGCGGGAATGACATGGGCGTACCTTTTTCAGGGCCTTATAGTTGACAAAGCTGGCAGCATATTCGGGAACCTCAAGCTGACGCTTCTGGATCTGCTTGCCAAACTTCCTATAGAAGAATGTGAGTAAGCTATGTGCTCATAGTACAGACCATGACGGCAGAGTTGTCATTAGTCTGCGAAGAGCTTCCAGCTCAGAGTGGGTTCTTGAAGGGCCTCTGAACCACTGCGAGCTGGACAACTCTCGACATAGAAACAAGGAGCAAGGAAGTACGGATATGGCTTACATGTTGCGGCGTGGGCGCCCGCGGGAGCTCTTGGTGACTTAGAGAGCAGACGAGGGAGCGGATAGGTAAGAAGGAATGGTTGACTTGGCGATCGCTGCTTGGAGGGAGAAGGGAGCGAGGATGTGTGGCTGGAAATATGCGGGTTTCAGTGTCAGTTACAGCGTCCGTGTGGTATCTTGCGTGTGTTTTGTGTGTATGTGCAACAGTGCAGTGTTGAGGGGGAGGGTAGGTAGGTAACGAAATAGAGAACAGCCGGCAGCGGAGACATGACCAGGTCAAGCAAGACAGAGATCAGAGCAAGGAACGGGGTCTTTGAGAAGCTCCATAAAGATGCACATGAAAGATGAGCCAGGCATTACAGGTGCATGTCAAAGTCAGACCAAGATCAGCTCAGCCCAGCCCAGGCAGAGTTGTTGAAGAGCCCTCGGTGGAGTGTGAGTTGAGACCCTGTGGATGCGTCCCGTTTCTTCACAGCAACGCAAGCAACCACTTGTTTTCCAAGTAATTCCACTTCTCTTTTCCTCTCTTGCACAGCTTGTCATGTACAGAGTGACACACACACGATAAACGCCCGGTTTCTTCAGGGTCTTTGCTTAGGCCTTGACCCATCACCCGACAGCCCGGTTGTCCTTAGACGACGTCCGAGATCAACTCCTGTAGGGCACGTGGGGGGGTACCTTGACCAAAGTCTATGCCATCACTTTCGCTGGGCCAGCGGCGTGAGAAAGGGCGTGAAGTGCTGACGAAAAAAACGCTCGCGAATAGCGTGACCTCCAAGTGTGTGTATATAGAAACGAGATGCAGTTTATGGGTAAGGGTTCGATAGAATTATGAGAGTGAAGGGTAAGGCAGGGTTGAATCGGATTGGATTGGATACGATATGGGAGATCCTCACTCACCAAAAGCCGAGGCACTTGCTCTCAAAGACTCAGCCAGTGAAGCACAGGCCGATATTCAGATCAATGGTATTCCTTGATTGTTCCAGGCCTGTCAAAGGGCCCTGTTCGTTATGTGTCGAGCCTTGAAGGGAGCAGAGTCCACTGAGACGAGGCTGGACTGGCTAAGGTTGTTGAGTTTCGTAAGTTGACTCAAGTCGACGTGACGTGGATCCGAGGCGTGTTCAAAAAACGGCAAGTGATTTTAACAACAACAATTTCATCTTTCCAATAGTGAGACGTCCAATTGTATTTGGCAAGAAAGGACCTCAGAATATATTCAACGTCGCGGTGATGGTGTTTTTTTATTATGTCAAAAGACGAACTTGATGGGAACCAAAAAACTGCCCCTCTATGGATGCTCTAAGGCAAAGGAAAGCACAAGCTCAGCCCAGTGAGTGGCTCTTGCAACGAGACGGTCAACCAAAATGGTAACCATTCACCAAAAAGAAAGAAGCGGGGACACGAAATGACATAGACTGACTGTCTATAGCGTCTGAACTCCCTAGGTCTAAGCAGTAAATGACCTCGTGCCTTGAATAGTTCCCTTTTTACTTGCTCATTCTCCTCTTTCTCGACTCGATCAGACTCTCATGGTCCCACGACGTTACCAACATGGCGGGGCATTTCAAAAGTTCAAGTCGGTGACTTGTTCCGCCCAGCTAGTCCTCTAACAAACCACCACCACTCCACACCTGTTCGGAAGATACGCTACCATCAAGCATAAGGTCCCGAACAAGCATCCGCTAATCTCAAGCCGGCCGTTGAACGATCCGCACATCCAATGACCGTCCCGTATCCGACCCCGTGCTCGAGCGACAGGCGGTCCGGCTCACAGCTCCGTGCCATATCTCCTCCATCTTTAGCTGTGCGATGCAATGCAATGCACGAGCCTGTCTCCTGTGCATCGCAACGGGACCTGTCGGGTGTTTCTCCGCGCGTACTTCTTCCACTTACGTTGCAATAATGATTTCAATGACCTGCCTTGTTTCCATTGGTAAAGCCGAGACGGAACGTCATGGAGCAAGGGGTCTCGAGAGGCTCCAGACTCGAGAGGAGTGACTGTACAGCTCCTAGGAAATTTCTTATGTCATTTTCCCCATCTCAGCTCCATCACCAAAAGGACTTGCACGATTCGAGGCACGTCTCCGTTTCCTAGTTCATGAGTAAGGAATGAATAATCCTTCAAGCTTGCTCTATGCCTGTCACTGTTGACATTGGTTGAACGAACACAAACATGCACTATGTGAGAGCTCTTATCGTCGTATGTCCTACAGAACTGGATATGCTATGCAAGCCAAGGAACGAATACTGAGTCTGCACCGACGCCTCATGATATCGTCACTCCAGAAAGGTCACGGGTCATGATGCGCATGTGGAAGGACAGCAGAGTATGCAAAACCAGGAAAAGAAAGGCTACTATATGCTACCTACTGAACCGTCGTGAGATACGATACGGAGCTATAACCAGAAACAGACCACCCATGTTTGCTATGACAGCGAGAGTGGCACCAGACTCTTCGACTATGCTGCTCTCATGACTCTCGGCTACGTCTTCATGACTTCCGTCCTCTTCCAAAATCAGACTGTACGACTGGTCTCCGTCAATCTGCTACCATCTAGTTCTTCTTTGCCTCCGTGTCTTTAGACTCGCTCAGGCTATCAGCCATTGCCTCAGCAGTAGCCTTCTTCAAGCGCTCGCTGTCATCAGTCTTATCGTCCTTGGTCTTCTGATGTGTTTCCCTCTCATCTTCACTATCTCCCAGACTAAAGGGGTCGTTTTCTGCGATAGGGCTTGGCTCAACCGCCGACATGGGCTGCCACTTGCTTCCCCTTGTGCCACTCGCGGGAGCTGCATCCTTGGGTGGCACTCTAGGTGAAGAGTCGTACATATTGATTTCTTCAGTCTCCTCCTTGAAACCAACTCGTCGGCCGTTGCTAGGCTTGGGTGAAGTCGACGGGGGAGGGGGCTTGTACATGCCAGTATTGGCCATGGGTCGGTTCATGGGAGCTGCGAGTTGTCAACGTTTGCTTCAACACGATCCAGGTATCGGTACTCACTTCCATCAGAAGAAAACTTCATGCCAGCGAAATCATCGCTGAGAACTTGGGGATCGGCATCATATCGGTCATAATCACCGCTGCGCCTGCTGGACTCTCCGGGGCGACGGAAGGGCTCTCCTTGTCGTTGCGTCTGCTCTTCACTCTCATCAAAGTTCTCCTCGATCTTCTTCTTGATGTTTGTAATCCATCCGTTGACCTTTTCCTGTGTCTCGAAGAATCCCTTGCGTAAGTTTTCGCGAATAACAGGGAGGTCGTCGTCAATGAAGCTGTGCTCACGGTCGTCACCCCATTCATCCTGACCTCGCTGACCCTGTCTTTGACCTCGGTTGGCAGTGCGCGACTCATAGGCACCAACATTATCGTAGTGTTCTGCAAGCTGGCGTGCATATAGCTCGTCTGCCTCCAGTTGCGACATCTGAGTTCGGTTCTGAGGCCTAGGGGGTTGAGGCGGGGGGACGTCGTCGGCGGGTTCGTTTTGCGCGGCATCAGGGTCGGTCATCTCTATACGTATATCAGTCTACTGTGCCCTCTAGTAAGAGTCTGTGTAAGCGTACCCAGCAAAGCATGGAATGCAGGCTCGACGCGACCACCGCTAGCTCTCAATACAGCCTTGATAACACTCGGCTCTACAGTAGGGAAAGCTTCCTTGAGTATGGTCTCATTCTTTTGCGCTTCGGAAACAGGTCGGGGAGGCTTAGGAGGTGCTATCTCGTTCATGGGTGATGGTGCTTGAGCCTGAGCCTGAGCCTGGGTGGTAGTGGTGTTGGTCGCAGCAGCGGGTGTAGTGTTGCTATCAAGTACGCCAGATTCCTGAACATCATCGTCGTCGAGATCAAGGGGTCGCGCAGTAGTAGGCGACTCAGGTCCACTCTCGGCGGTGCCCTTGTTCTAGTAGGAGAAGTCATGTTAGCAGAAATCCTCTAACATCAGCCATCTAAGACAGCTCTCGAAAGGAGTAGTAGTATACCGTTTCTCCAGGGGCTGACATCCTGATCGCACTTGTCGTTGGTATGATTTAGTTTCAGTCTAAAGTTATCACGAGTTCACAGTCGAGATTCGATTAGAAGTCGGTTGAAAGATGGGCAATATCAGGGAAATTGGGGATTTCGCTTCAGCCTGGCCTGCCTTGTGATATTAAAGTAGAGGCGCGAGGGGTCAATCAGCCTACACGAAGCTGATGACGTTGACCCACTCGCCACAATGCATTCTTAATGGGGAAGTTGCTCTGATTGGCCGTAGCTCTGACAGCAGTATCAAGTCTAGGGTAACTTTTCATGCGTCTCATGAAGCTTGACTTTAAACATTAAAGCTTCATGCAAAATGAATCGTGTTCAAACGAGCTGAGTTTTGTGCGCACAAAGAGGGGAATACTCACAATTGGTGTGAGAGACTCTGTGTTGTTCTTTAAAAGGGTCCTAAATCTATTGAATCTGTTTGACCGAGTCCAAGATGGCAGACCTGGGTTTAGATGCAGCTTTTATCCCAGCTCTTCATAAGCCAGCAGCTCTACTCCCAATCGCAAAACATCGCGAGAGTCTTCTCTATGTGATTGAAAAATACCCAGTCACTATTGTCATAGGCCAAACTGGTTCAGGAAAGACAACACAAATACCTCAATTCCTAGAACGAGCAGGATGGTGTTCAGATGGAAAGATCATTGGCGTCACTCAGGTAAGTAAACATAAAACCATGCTACCACAGGAGCTGACGTTTCCCAGCCTCGTCGTGTCGCAGCAACCACAGTTGCGGTGCGAGTCGCCGAAGAAGTTGGTTGTGAGCTTGGCAAAGAAGTCGGATACTCGATACGTTTCGAGGATGTGACCTCGGCATCAACAAAGATAAAGTTTCTCACAGATGGCCTCCTCATCAGGGAGGCTCTTGTTGACCCATTGCTGACGCGTTACTCGGTTATTATGGTTGACGAGGCACATGAGAGGTCTATCAGCACTGATGTCTTACTGGGCCTACTGAAGAAGATTCGCCGCAAGCGACCCGAGCTGCGTATCATCATCAGCAGTGCTACTCTCCAAGCTAAAGAGTTCCTGGAATTTTTCACAAGGAGCAGTGATGATCAGCCAAACAAAACAGAGAAAAAGGATGAAATTGGGACCATCGTCAGTCTCGAAGGGAGAACATATCCAATAGACATACTCTACTTGGAGTCCCCAGCAGAGAACTATGTTGAGAAAGCAATTGACGTGGTCTTTGATATTCACACCCAAGAAGGCGAAGGGGATATCCTGGTTTTCCTGACTGGTCGAGAGGAAATCGACAATGCGATACAGGCAGTCAGCGAGCGCATGCTCGATCTTGGCTCAAAACACGGTCCCTTGGTGTCACTGCCGTTGTATGCTGGCTTGTCTACCGAACAGCAAATGTATGTTTTTGACAAGCTGCCCGAAGGCACTCGAAAAGTTGTCTTTTCTACGAACATCGCTGAAGCATCAGTCACGATCGATGGAATTGTATTCGTGGTGGATAGTGGATTCGTGAAACTGAGAGCATATGACCCAAGGACTGGCATAGAATCACTCACTGCTACAGCAGTATCGAAAGCGGCGGCGTCCCAACGCGCTGGACGAGCTGGTCGCACAAAACCTGGAAAATGCTTCCGACTTTATACTGAGCAGAGTTATCAGTCACTGCCAGATGCCAATGTCCCTGAGCTCCAGAGGTCGAATCTAGCACCTGTCGTTCTGCAACTCAAGGCTTTGGGAATAGACAATATTGTGCGGTTCGACTTTCTATCTCCGCCACCGTCTGAACTCATGGCCAAGGCTCTTGAGTTGCTCTATGCTCTAGGAGCTTTGGATGAGTATGCAAAGCTCACTCGACCTATGGGCTCAAGGATGGCTGAGTTGGCCGTTGAGCCTATGATGGCGAAAACCCTACTAGCAGCACCGTCCTTTGGATGCCTCAGCGAAATGCTTACAATCGCGGCAATGACCAGTCTCGGAGGCAGTGTATGGTTCTCTCACGAAGGCGAGAAAAAGAAGATGGAGACATCACGCAGGAAGTTCGCCGTGGATGAAGGCGACCACTTGACTCTCCTCAACGCCTACCTAGCCTTTGTTACAAAGGGACGAAAAGAAGCAAAGTTCTGTCATGAGAACAACCTCAACTTCAAGTCCATGAGTCGGGCAGTCAGTATCAGAGCTCAACTAAAGCGGTATCTCGAGCGATTCAGCATTAATATAGATGAGACACTCGCTGGACAAGCATCACCGGAAGTGAACGTCAAAAAAGCAGAACAGATCCGCCGTTGTCTTACATCGGGCTACTTTGCCCACGCCGCAAGGATGCAACCAGACGGAACGTTTCGCAACGTCGAGGGCAACATGGTTCTTCACGCACATCCAAGTTCACTGATGTTCAACCGCAAGGCGGATTGGGTCATCTTCCATGAAGCAATGGAGACGGGTAGCAAGATATTCATCCGGGATGTCACCAAGATCGAGAAAGGATGGCTCTTGGAGTATGCGCCAGAATTTTACCAAATCACGACAGATCGGAGAGGATGAGGGGTTCGATATGAAGGGAGATGGGGCCATCGATATGTGAAACTGCCAGGCCGGGGATAACTGGGATGGTATATGAATCGCGGTTTCAAAGCTTCGGGATCAAGGATAGCAAGTGTTGGTTAAGGTGTGAGGCATTTCCCCACAGTGAAAATATCATTTGCTTGATTTATAAAAGTGAGATGACATGGCTGGAGGAAGCCTTGGCTGGTCAAGGGAGTCCTTAATTCCGACATGAACTGCTATGGATATCCATGGATGTTAAGCTGTTAGCTTGCCTGTCAAACACTGACCGCCATTGGATCAGACGAAACCCAATATTGATGTTTTCGTATGGTAATAGCGAGGATGACGGTGAACGGGCCGAAGCAAGACAAAACAGAGTTCAAAACAATTCGCAATATTCGCAACATGTGAGGGTGACAGTGGTGATAGCCTCGTCTCTCCGATGTAAGGGAGCTTGATCGTTCTGACTAATAATGGTGAACGGCTCAACTACCTAATAATAAATCATCCGGCTTCCCCGGCGGATCTATGTGATATGCCGTGAGATGGCTCGCGGCGGAAGTCACCGAATCAAAATTACAAGCTCCATATTGACGTAGGCGAGCGATTGGTAATTCCTGCAAAATTGAGCCATTTCAAGATTTTTTCTTCTAATGTTTGTGCGTGCGTACGTAGGCAAGCTGAACACTAATAATAAGCCAGCAGGATATGGGTGACGGAGATGAGGGCAATATGCATATCTCAGCACTAAACAGCGCATAGTGGGTGAGGGTTAAAATTATGACCCACGATAAGCCAAGATTCTAATGCAAGAATTCTGATGTGGGAACGATTCAGCTTTTGTGACACCAGCGATATGCATCTTGATGTGAGGGAGTTGGCGATCTCGAGCAGCCACTTGGGGCTAGTTTGATTGCCAGGGGTTGAAACCAGGAAACAGACCGTGTAAATGATATCAAGTTTGACTGTGTTTGTGAGGTGAGAAGTGTTTTTCGCTTTCATCTCAGGTGGCTTGTCTTACCTTGCCTTGTCTTGTCTTGCCCAGGATGACAGTCTCATCCAGTTGACCGGTAACGGGAAAGGACAATACGCTCTCGGGTTGTTACTGACACTGTCTTGAATGGCCTCGTCCAAGACCATCGAGACCGTTCTCGATAGATAGAGCACCGTGTCTATTGAACTCTCTCAACCGCGTACCTGCAGCAGCCACTTCAGTTTACAAGATATAGCCCCTGACGCCACTGCGGATAGGCGGGGAGGCTTTCTCCCCCTTTATTTACTTTCCTCTTCGGGGCTTGGTCTTGTCAGAGCAGAGCTGTTCCATGACGTCCGTTGGCTGGTCTTGGTCCCGAGCCTCCACATGATTGCCGGGGTTAGCCTGGCTGCTGCTCGCGTGCCTTGCATGAAGCGCTCATAACTTAATGCATTCTTTGTGATTTTACTGGTCAGGGGTCGATTGTGCATCTGGGTTATGCGGGATTGTACCTGGTTGTGCACCCATAGGCGCATGCTGATGCTTCCTTTTGGGCTCTGATGCTCAATATGACTGGTGGTTTTTTATGCGGGCGCTAACGGGGTGGCGAGGCAAAAAGAGACTTTTTGGAAATTAAACGGTTGATAACTGAGTTTTGTTAATTGATTGATTTTCGGATTGCTCTGCTTGAGAGAGTTGGTTGTTGTTGATTGTTGTCAGTGGAAATGCGGTCAATGCCTCGCTCACCAGAAGCAACCGACCTAATAATGAGCTTGTGCACTGAATATCGTACAGGGCTTCCATGACGAGATTCCTGTTTTCTGCTCTGACCAAGGCCTCGTTGCAAACCCTTTCCATGGGATCCAGCAGGATGTCCACCTTAATCTCTCTTGGAGAAGACCTTGGAAGGGGTCTGGAAGTGAACCAGGGTTCAACCACCAATCCAATGGTTCAACCTGGTGTCACTCCATCTCGCTCCGTGTGAGTACCCTGATTGGGATATCGCTTAAGAGCTATGCTAACTAAAGCAAGGCTCATTCATTGTCTAGGATGGACGGGACCTGACCTGATCCATGAGTGGTCATTACTCCCCGCCCCTGGCCTGGTTGTCTGGGCATGTGTTGGACTTGGACGGCCCCTCAGGCATTAGTCGGCTGGGAGAACAGCGAGTCTTGTCGCTGTAGCAGGACATCTCAGGCCCTAGAATGACACTCCAGGTACCGGCTTTCGAGGCTGTCCTTGGTGGAGGTTCCAGTTCCAGTCCCAGTCCCAGTTCCATTACTCCTGTGCCTCTCCCGTCGTGCTCCACTCCTACACCTCCACTCACTCGCTAACCTCCTCCTCCTCTTTACCTACTCTCCTTCTCTCGTCCATTCGTCGTTCCTTTCTTTCGTTCTCCAACTGTTCATCGGTCGACGACGACAGCATCATATCGTTCTGCATTTCTGCCAAAGCTGCCTGCCAGCGGGCTCGTCACTCTTTTATAAAAAACTGCTGCTTAATCTAGAGTCTTGTTTACACCAGACTCGAGTCATTCGTTCGTTTCGTTACGGTCTATTGTTTTAATGACCTAGTCCCTCTTTACACAACAAACATCACAGCCGCTCGCTCACTCGCTTTTGCTCGCTGGCTTTTGGCTTTGCCCAGTCTTGTTCTTCTCGATATTACGGTGCCCAACATCTACTTTGACGCTTCTCGCGATCCTTGGACGAAAACGATTTCAGATTCATTCGATTATCCCATCAAATTGAAGACGATAATACTTGACGCGTGCCAGCCGTCTACCGACATTGTCAATCGCATTACAGTTTAATGGTTATGACAGTTGTGCTTGGAGTTTAATATTCGACAATTCTTAATATTCTCACGCCCATTTCACTTTCTCGCGGAGGAAACCACACTTGACGATCAACATCTCTTTGTTTGTTTGGAAGCTTTGAGTATATGCGCTAGCATACAACGCCAACATGGGGATCGCTCACTACGAAGGTGCTCGCCTTCGACCTCGCACCAACATTGAAGATGTCTCTTCAGCTTCCAAAAATGGAGTCGCATCGTCTTCCTCGATCTTTCGCCGACTCGTCACCCGAGAGAACTGCCAAGAAACCGACAGTTGTGCAGCAGCCAGCGCCAACACGAACTTGGTAGTGCCCATCGTTGTCGCTATTGTGTATGCTACCAACCACGCCTTTGTTTTTTCGATTTCGGATGGTCAACTGGATCGCGATATGCTGACAATGTTATGTGTAGGGTTCCTATCGTTCTGATCGCAATCTTCTTGTACTACCTCCACCGTAAGAACATGAAGAGGCAGATGCTTGAGGATGCAAATGATCCTCACAAGAGCCTGGACTTTGGACTCGACGGGGCCGGCGGAAAGAAGTCTACCCGTCGAAGTCTCTTTATGGGAGGGGGTGAGAAGGGCCTCAACCATAAACCCAGTCAGCTCTCGATGGATATGAACCTCTCTTCGCCCTACCTGCTGCCACCCGGTCTGCAGGAGTCGCGAGAGTCGCTCAACTCGTTGGCTAAGTCTTTGGGAAATGATAATCAGGACCCTTACCAGTATGTCGCGACCATCACGCAAAGCGAGACCGGCTCATTGCGGTCCTTTAATCCCAAGGATTCCCTCTCGCACAATACTAAATTCAGTAGTCCTCGTAACTCTGGCAAGCCTGGTAGCATGAAGATGCCCCCATCTCGCATGAACTCCCTGCCCGAGACTCCTGTCTCTGCCACCGACTCCAAGGTCGATCCTTTCGGCACTCCCAAGGCGCCTGCGCCTACCCACCAGCCGAACTCTCACTTCGACGAGAAGGATGGATTCCAGCCTGCTCCAATCATCCCTGAGATTGGAGTGGTCTCCGATTTTGATGAGAAGCATGACGGCGCCTCAGTACAGCCACCTCCCGCAGTGAGGAGCAAAACTCCCGAGTTTGAGTTGCCCAACTTCTCATCGGAGCCCGCCAACGATTTCCCTCTACCTCCTGCCAGGGAGCATGAGGCCACCGGTCTGGGTTTGAACTTCTCTCTTCCTCAGCCTAAATCCCCAACTGTGACTTCCCCTGATGCTCCCAAGTCCGCCCCTCTCCCTCACGACCGCCAGAGTGATGGTTCCAACTATCAGTCCTACACCCCCGCGGCTGACATTTCAAGTTACTACGAAGACCATGAGGACGATTCCCGTGGTCGCACCATGCAACGTACCTCATTCGTGGAGGATACACCTCAGTACCAAGGCCTAGGAGTTCCCCAGCAGGACAATAAGAGGCTCTCAGTCGGATTCCGCCCCCTTCCTCCGGATGAGATCACAGAGTCTGAGGACCCCGAATACCGTGCCAACCGTATCCGTTCTTTCTACAAGGAGTATTTCGAGGATACCAAGGAGGCACCCCCGCCTATGCCCCCCATGCCCCCAATGGCTCAGGGCAGACCCGGCCCTCAGTATTACGAGCATGTTGACCAAGGCTACATGATGGGCGGTGATGGAGCTTACTTTGATCCTGAGACAAATGCCTTTGTCATGCCCTATGCCCAGCCTGTCACTCGCCGTGCCATGACACCTCCCCCAGCTGGCCGACGCCCTGGTCCTGGTCGTCCCGGACCTCGTCCTCGTGGTCCCAACGGATCTATTGGTGGCATGAGCTACCAGAGCGGACCTGGAGGACGTTCCCGCGCTGGTTCTGCTCTTGGCCCTCGACCTGACTCTTCAGCCTCAGCTCGCATCCGACAACCCCCCAGGAAGAGACTTCCACCACCCGCACCCTTGACCACTCTCCCAACTCCCTCCAAGCTCAAGGATGATAACATCGCCCTCATCAACGCTGCTGACTTTGCTCCTCCCAACACCATTCGCGACACTGCAGCTGGTCGCTCTCAAAGTCCCTTCGGCGAGCGACGACCTTACTCGCCCTCTGTCCCTGCTGCTCAGACTCTTGTCTCGCCTTTCGAGGAGCTGACCGCTCTCCCCAGCCCGTAAGTTTTACGCCACTGCGTAATCAGATAAATTTTTAGCTAACGTACAACAGTCATCTCCTCCGCAAATCTAGCACATTTACTGGACTTGACTTCGCACCTCCCAAGAGATTCAAGGATTCCGACAACATGAGCGACGCTGGAAGCATCAGGAGTAACCGCAGTGGCATGTCTCAGGCTCAGCTTGGTGCCATCCGCAACGGAGCTGGACGTGTGAGTCGCTTGCCTGGCGACCAAGTGTTCACCCAACAAGCGCTGCAAGATACATTGAAGCCTTCATGGGGAATCCGACCCTGATAAAAGGTAGCGCATCAACACATTCAGTGGATTGGTCTATGCATGGGCTGCCACTGACATGTCAAAAAACTTTCTCAGCGTTGTCTTTTTGACATTGCATTACACACAGCGTGCGCCGGTCTTAGTCAACTTTATACATTTCTTCACTTCAAGGGCGTATTTATAGGGTCATGATGTCTTGCGATATTTTCTTTCACACTGGGAACCTGCAGGCTTGCATATTATAGAAGGTCTTTGGAAACCACACGACAAACTAGATGACGACTGCCGGCTCGGACAACGTACGTTCGGCCGTTGTATATAGGTCAATTGGATCTGGCGTTGATCACTTCAACATGGCCATCTTGTTTCTACCATTCTACTACTTATTTGGAACTGGATAAGAAATTACTGCGAGATTCGTGATTATGTCCCTGTATAGATTATGACGATCTGAGTCTAGGTAAGTGGTTCGTGAGAGTCCTAAAAGGGCAGCTCGAATGCTATCCGTCTCCTGTTGGATCATCAGGCGCGCCAGTATCGCAACACCACCGATCGTCCCGTATTGAGTGAAGTTATGATGTCATAAAATATCACTCAAGCAAGGCATAAAACGATTGGCAGATCTAAAAGAAGAGTTTGATATCGTGGATACCCAAGATCAGCGGCATCTGTCGAATCAAGGCTTTGTTCCTGGGGCGATACGACGACACGCGATCAAGTTACTATTTTTGGTCAATGCTGTTCTTTAGTTGCTGCGGAGGCCAACGCCACCGGGGGCAGAGCGAACCAAGAACGAAGCTACGATGAGAGGATACTGAAGCTCACAGTAGCAATTGGTAGATATTATTAACGGATTCATTGATTTGTTTACATGCACAATGAACAGCCAAGTTGACGTTCAATCGTTGAGTCGAATTGCCTGGGTCACGGAAGAATGAGGATTCCTGTTAGAGGCTGGCTAGAGAGCTGATTCGAGTGACGCTTACGCAGCGTCTTAAACCAAATCCCCCCTCTAAGTTATCCCCTTCCAGCACCAGAATTGAGAAACGTGGATGTCTCAGATTTGACATTCCAATTCAAAGAGAAGCTTTTCGATTCAAAGTGCAATTCGATCTCAAGCCTTTCTTCCGTGTGAGCGTTGGTTTTGGTTAAAGAGCAAGTAAAGAACCAGCGTCGCACCGGATCGACTTTTCAGGACATGGCTCCGAGATTACAACCAGAGCAGAGCGCATAATCCATCCGTTAAGACTTGAGGCACGTGAGGACGCAAGATATCACTTTTGAGACCTTCAGCCGAGGAGATTTGATCAGATCAGATAGGAAAGCAGAGTCTAGATTGTGCCCGATGACTGTAGACGTAAATTAGAATGACATTCCATTGCTGCACGTTGAGATTAAAGGGTTCCCGGCACGCTACAGAAATACTTGAATGCCAACCAACAACATGTGATCTCACTCAAAAGAGAAGACTAATGTCTGCCAGGTATTTAATAACGGTTATTGCGAGGCTTCTTGGAATTTGTTAGTGGAACTAGAGTTGAAAGGTTTAATTACTTGGCTTCATCATCATGACGTCTTGAGGCATGTGGTGAAACGACAATCAATCTTGAGGAGTCCTCAAGACCCTTTTCACAGACAAGTTTACAGAATTGTTCTTGTATTATGAGCCTACAACTGTTGGTGGTGGTCGACGTCTCGTAGTTTGAGTCTTGACATTTGGATGCTGCAAGGGAAATTAAGGCCCCTCGAGCCGATGCAAGGGAGACGGAAAGTTAATTAGTTATATGCCTGGAAATTAAATATCAACAAACAAATAGTTGTGTATATCACAATACTGCACCGTACAGGCAACTCTTGATACTTGTATAATCTTGACCTCTGACCTTTTCAGGTCTTGTGGCTCCATTGATCGTCCCGAAGCCAACACAAACCAAAGAGTCACTGCCTCGCTGGGTGGCTCGTATATCGTCTTGGGGGGGTCTCCACGCCAAGAGACCCCGGCTAAAAGACAAGATCGAGAGAAATGGCGATACCTAATTAGCTGCGGGTGAATGTGGCTGAGGAGTATAATCGTCCTCCATTAGACTTTTGAACAGAAAATGGCTGTGTCTAAAGGCCCGATGCTGATTCAAAGACTATCGTGTGGCACACTCTTTTCAACTTGTGATCTCTTTTTTCCTTTTTGCCTTTGCTGTTTCTTCCTCTCTCTTTCACATTACACACGTACAATACGTTTTGTCTTGTCGTTTGTTGATCTTGACTCTTCTTGTCCCAAAGCGAGTGGACCTGGATAGCGTATACGCCTCCCGAAAGCAAACCGGCACCCGTTTTCCCTTTATTTTTAGTCGCCGTTCTCGACAGTGAGAAATATACTTTTTTAGGCTAAACCAACGGTCGATGAAAAGTTGAAGTTGAGCTGAGTTGCAACTCAATTAAGCTTGTGTATAGCAGGCACAAACTCTGTTAGGTACGTACGTTACTCTTGTTACGTTACGTCAAATCCCAATCCCAAGCCCGTTCACGGTTCAACAAGAGCCTTGGAGGAAGGCGAAAAAGAACTGGATCTTTTGCTCAGGCCCAGGCCCTGGAAGTTTAGGTTCATGGCCCCAGGTTCAGGTCCCGGTCAGTGGTCGACCCAGTAAAAGCCTCCACCCCGAACTGACCTCCAGCGGCCGCTAGTACTCTTCAGTTGGGCTCTTTGCTGTCCGTGTCGTCTGTGTTTTCTGTCTCAAGTCTCAACCCCCCGACCTTCCAAATCCAATCACTCACCCAACCCAGCCCAGCTCAGCCCAGTTCTAGTTAGCCAACCTCATTCTCGCTCACTCACTCACTTTCTCGTCTTTCATCTTAATCTTGGCTTCTCCTCTATTTCACTTCTTCTCATACACCACCAGGTCAATTTTGAAATATCGCTTAATCACTCTCGACGCGTCCCTTCTTAGCGAATAACCTCGTTACTCCTTAATTCTCAAACAGATCGACGGTCGGTCAACAGTTCCAAAGGTACGCCGTGTCACGATACATTGCATCCAATCCGATGCAACTGTCCCTGCTGCTCGTTATTCACTATCAATCCTTCAATCCAATTCTCCCTCGATGATCCCCATACAAGCCAATTTGAGGTCCCAGTTTGGATGAAACTTGTCGCCAATATTGTCTCCCATCATTCCGACCTTATTACGTCTAATCCATCAACGACCCCCTTGTGTTGATTGACTTGATTCGTTGCTGCACCATCTCCCTTGCTACATGTTCTCACTATTCTTGACCAAACTCTGAATACCCTCAATTCTCAATGCGAGTCTTGCCTTGTCGCTAACATGATTCTCGATCATAGACAACTCCCCGTCGTGAGCACGCTAGACTTAGCAATGTCCACGCCGGGTCAGGGCACTCAGCCCACAGAGGCGTCGGCCCCTAACCCATCCTCTGTCGACAACAACAGCAACGCCAACCCAGCGTCGTCTCCTGCTGAGAACTCATCACCAGCACAACCCGCAACTTCGAACCCAGCTTCAAACAACAGTCCTTCGGCCACGCAGCCGAGTCCATCCGCCGACAAAACACAACCAGCGACCAATGATGCGAGCCAAGCATCTGATAACGCCGGTGCCTCTGAAACAGCTGCACCTGCGCCAACATCTGATAATGCATCGCCTTCTTCCGACGACCCCGCGCCCTCACCGACGAGCTCCAGCAGGTCTACTCAAGCAAAACCAACTACAGAGGCGGCAGATGCATCCTCAACCGAGGACAGCAATGATCGACAGAGCACCACGGAAGAAAGCGAGGCGTCTGCCACTGAAATTACTACATCTGAGGTTTTGTCGACTATTGTCACCGTAACGGGTAGCCAGGGACCTGAAACGAGCATTGTTTTGGTTACCGCGATTCGTACACAGAGAGTTACCGCTACCGAGGCCTCGGCTTCCGCCACCAGCACCGACGATGCTGATGCCATCGGTGGTAGTGGTAGCGGAAATGGAGGTGGTGGTCTTAGCCAGAAGAGCAAAGTTGCTATCGGCGTTGCTGTGCCAATTGCTGCGATTGCCATCCTTGCGCTCCTCGGTTTATTCTTGTGGAAGAAGCGCAAAACTCGACGACAAGCCGAAGAGGAGCGACGAAAGGAAGTTGAGGATTATGCCTACAACCCCAACGCCGACCCTACGATCCCTGCAGTTGGAATGGCAGATGGTGGCTATGAGATGAGGGAAGATGGCTCTTCCGGTTACCGTGGCTGGGGCAACACTACTCTTGGCTCTACTGGTCGTAAGGCTTCTACTACTCTGTCTGGCGGTGTCACTGGAGCCTACTCAGATATTACTTCGCCTACTCGAGGCAACATGTCAGACGGTCGCTCTGGCGAGCCTCTTATGGATGGTTCACACTCGCCAGAGGGTGAAATTCTCGGAGCAATGGGCCCTTCTGCTGCCAACAACCGAGGCGCAGACGTGCATCGTGGACCATCCAACGCTTCCTCCTCTTACAGTGCTGCTGGCCGATCCGATGCTTCGGACCCCTTGGGAGTACCATATGGCGCTGGTAACGGGTACTACGACCAATACTCACAGAACCCCTATAGCGACAACGGGCCACAACAGGCAGTCATTCGCGATAACCCGGCACGACGAAACACACGCATTGAGAACCCGTCTCACTATCCACAGCAGAGTGCGGGTATTTCACAAAACTTTTAAACTCTCACTTGATCCTCCGTGCTACCGAATTCGGTCACCACGACTTTTCCTATGTCTCTAGAAAGATACCCACGCCTTTCGATAACTCTCGCTAGGAGGTGGAATATGCACTCGAATGGCGTTTCACACTTCCGGCATCTCCTTTATTTCATCAGTCACCTACGTCGAATAGGTTGCAACTTAATCACTCACTTTTTCCGGATTCCCCGAGTCTCATCATGGGATCCTTTTCCTTTTTGGCTACCACATCTTCTGGTTATTTTTCTTTCTTCCTATCTCGCTTCAAAGGGCACCAACGACAGGGTGGCACTCCCTGGAATATGTTTATATCATGAGGTGGAATCTGTACATATGAGGAACGATGGAGTTATCTTGCCCTCTGTCTGGGATGATTGAAAGGGCAATTATTATTCGCCTGGTAATATTTGGGTTTAAGAGGAAGTGTAAAAAAGTTATGTCCAAGTTGAATAGTGGTGGGAATGGTGTGTCAGATGAGTTGTGTAAGGGGGGATTTGGTGTGGTCTTCTAGAAGTCACCGGTTGAACAATGTTAAAACGTGGATTTATAGAGGTATATAGCAAGCGAATTGATGAAATGTTATGTAACAGTATTTGTACGACCAATTACTCACGGCGTGATGCAAGTGAAGCCAGTTCTGAGGCTCAAACTGCCTCTCTCATCTACATTTCTATACCTCTTGACTCCTTCCAGGCTTGTTCCTGAGATAGAAGTGAGCTTCCCTAATGCCAATGCTGGTCGACAGATACCTCAAGTGGCTGGCCTCTCAGTTGTACGAATGCTAACATCTATTAAGCCAATACTAACCAGTCCATATGGCACTCTTTGGATGAGGGACAAGACAAGACATGCAAAACAATTCTGTGATTTTATGATCTGATGATAGTCTCTGAAACTAAGTTTTGCAGCAGCACACAGCGGTACAGTCTCTGGCTGGCTGAATGTTTTCTGGTACGCCAATGTCCTTCGAAACTAACGGACAAACGCCTAAAGATAGAAAACTTCGAAGCAACAATATCGCAATAACAAAAGCGCACATAACCAGTGCTGTAACTCCAAGCCTTCCAAACTCCAGGCTTACGACAAATAAATTAGGGAGAATGAAATGCCTCTACTCCACGAGGAAAGGTCTTTGCAAAATGTGAGACTAAGCACTTGCCTGTCTTCAGAACACTCAATGCCCCTTTAGGGACTCCAACATAGCCAACTCCTTACGTCGTTTCTTCTCTGCCCATTCCCGGCTCGCAATTCTAGAGCGCTCCGCAGCCTGCTCGCGAGCAAGGCGTGTTGCTTCTTCACGTTCGCGCCTCTCACGCTCCCTGTCTCGTGTGAAGCTTGTGTTGTCTCGCTGAAAAATCTCCTTCCCACGAAGTCTCAGTTGATAAGCCTCTTCTGCAGTGAGTGTAGTTCGCTTTCCACCGCCGCTTCCTGTAGAAGTTGAGGTGGCCCGGCTAAGATCTTCTCGTGATGTAGCAGTGGAAAGGCGACCTCGACTCTGGGTAACCGGAGCCTCTGACATGGTAGGTGGTCTCGGGCCCTGCATTGAAATCCGCTTTACTTTAGTTGATGTTGATGTCTTGGTTGCATCGTCTTGCGGGAGCTTGCCTTGTCGAGCAAGACTGGTAATCGTTTCTCGCGGAATACTACCCGGCATTAAACTATGACGCACAGGCCTCGCTTTGAACTCCCGCTTCTTTTGTTCCTCTTCTTCTTGTGCCTTGAGCCGGGCCTCACGCTCCTCACGCTTACGGCGAGAGATCGCCTCCCCTGGAAGCTCGAAGTTCGGCTTCGTAAGTGGTTTACTAGACTTTGGTCTCGGAGGAGGCGCGTAAGCTTTCTGAGCCTCAGCCTGTTGGGCTCTACGAGCCTCGCGCTGTTCCTTCAAGCGTCGAGAAACAGCCTCACCAGGAAGCTCGAATTTGGGGACAGTAGGAGGCTTCGTAGACTTGACAGGCGCCTTCAATGGTGCAGAGTGAGAGTTGATCAGCTTTCCGCGTGCAGTCTGTGGTTTCAAATTCGGGATGTTGTCGGAATCGTCCTGCTTCTTGTCTCTAAATACCAGAGAGGTTGATCGTCGAAGAGGAAGCTGTGGTCTCTCAGTCTGTTTGATGCGGACTGTGGAGGACATGCCGATAACTGATGCCCTCTTTGAAACGGCCGGCTTCTTACTAGTGGAGGGTGGCTCGAGATGTTTATTACTGGGCGCAGTATTCTCAGGCACAGGAATGCGTTGTGGTTGGGTGAAAGCCTTGATAGCCTCGAGCTCATCCTCGAGTTTATCAAGCTCCTCGAAAGAGTCCTCGATTCGAGGCACCGAGAAGGATCCGGTCCTAGAGGAACCTGCGTAACTACTGCCTCTCTCACTGATCAAAGTAAGGGAAGGCGAAACAGGCTCTACCGTTTCGATGACCTCGGGAATCTTAAGTGGGACATTCTGATGAAGCTCATATGCTGGAGGCGGAGGCAATGCCATCTTAACTTGAGAAGGATCAAATCCCAAAGCCAGATACTCCTCAGCAATCAATGGTGTAGCTAGAAGGTTGAAGACGTCAGCTTTGGAATTGCCGGCGGGGCCTGGACGTCGTGACAGCAAAGTGCAGCCATGAACCGCGATCTCGACGTCGTGGCGATCGTTCTCACTGTCGTCGGGAGAGCCGTGGTCCTTGGAGGTACTTGCTGGTACTGGAAACGCCACAAGCCATTCAAACTGACCTGCTAGGTGAGTCTCTAAGTTGTGTCTAATTTGAGGCTCTGCATCCAACAACGGGTGTGAATTGACAGTGGTTCCTTTGTTGGCTAGGTTAGCAGATTGTACAAATAGCGAAGGGAATTTGCAAGCTTTGGCTTGGAGTCATGATGAAAAACGCAAGAAACGAACCTGGAGAGGGTAGCTTGTGTGAAGTTAAAGCTGAAGGCCCACTGGGCGTAGTATCAGACTCGCTGGATTCAATTGATTCTTCAGGAACCGCATCGAGGAGTTCGAAGCTGTCAGAATCAATGAGTGAGCGTCGTGGCCCTCGAGATGGGTTCGTTTTTGCCGGCAGCTTGATAGGACCGGTCTTCAAGTACAATTGCTGGTTTTGGTTGTTCTCCCTTCGAGAAGAGTTCCAAGCAAGACTCCTGTTATGAACTTGATCGGCTGAAAGCTCTTGAAGAATCCCTCGAGATGACGGAGAGGGAGAGGGGATCGAAGAGGGACGTGTATCAGAATTGGGCTCGATGAAATTAACATCCTGGGTGGCCTCGGGCCTTGGAGAGGCCAGGGTCTCGTTAGTGGCACGGTGGACTTGGGGTTGATGACCCATGATAGTAGCCATGGATGCGGATATGGATATGGAAGGCCTCTGAACAATGAGCCTCTTGGGACGGGGTTCTCGATGGAGCCGAGGGAGACCCCTAGGCTAGCAGCGAGGCTAGAAAGCCAGGGCTGGACTGTAAGAGGCTCTTGAGAAACAATGATTAGAGATTGGAGCGCCACCAGGCGTGTCGTAGTTCAAATTCCAGGGAATATTAGCCAGGGACCTGAGCGCAATTTCACGAGTAGCAGGGATAATAGTATCAAAGTGACGGCCAACAGCGGGGCCTTGTCTGAGTGTGATAACTGCAGAGGCCAATGTGATGTGATGGATGTGATCAAAATTGATGAAACCGAAAATGACCAAAATATCTAGCAATGGTGAACGGGGAGAGATGAGAGATGAGATGCTGCTGCTGATGTTGATGATGGGGAGGGAGGGGAAGAAAGCTTGTAAGTTAGGCAGTGTCAATAAAAACAACAACAATAAGAGCCACGGCAACCGCAAACCTGCATATTGCCATCCTACCGCAGTCTTTTGCAGTCACAGGCTGTGCCTTCTATTTATTGCATTGAATATTAAAGTATTTCGAATAGGACTCTTGACTCTTACAAATACAACAGCCAAACGCCATCTGAACTCTATCCATAACTGTAACCTTCATAAATCAATTGTCGAGTCATGTCTATTTCACAATTTCAACGGCTTTTGTCGCCACGAACTCAAAGTCGCCTCTCATTGGTCGACTCATAAGATGACTGCCCCAGAGCGGGAGTCCCACTGTGCACCTCATACGTACATAAGTTCCAGGTGGGTTATAATCACTTCAGCTCCAGATGTGTCTATGTAAATAGACTCATCATCTCGGTACTGCGTCTAGTCTATTAGACAGTTAAATATAGGTAAACTCGTTGATTAGGACTGCCGACATCTAAACTCTATCAAGTCTTTGGAATTTTGAGGCACATACCAAGCCTCCCGCGTTCTGGACCATTATTCTCTGGATTCTTGGGCTTTTATCTCGTTGCCTAGGGTTGAGTTAATGAGATCCACTTCTGCTGTATATGCAGTTCCAAATCACAGTCACAAGTAAATACCCACAATTATACTATCATGATGATTGCTGTGAAAGTTTCACCTGAGGGCTCATAAACCAATAAACTGGCTATAGATACGTGATTTTTCTTTGTCCTGACTAGAAAGTCTAAAGAAGGTTTGACGAATTGGCCGTGGAAGACAACATGAATTATATAGCCACCTATGTCGTCGCTCCATACCAACAAGAACTCTATCGACTAGTTATCAAGCCTCTAGCACCTGGTGAGGGATTCATAACTAAACACACTCAAATTCCTCGTTCAGCCTGCGATAGCTCTATCATCTCTTCCTCGAATCGAAACCACTTCTGTTGCCTCTTTTCAGCCGGACATGGGATCAGTGAACCAGCGTTGACAGGCGAGTGCATGCCCTCTTCAAGGACCACCCCAAGTTCCCCCAGCATCCTGGTGCCTTTGGCTTGGGAACTTATAACCGGAGACGGGAGATCTAGTTGTCTTCTGTGAACAAGCCTGATTTCTGCATGTCAATCTTATTCTTCGTGCTGAAAACTCATTCATCCGGAAGCCCCCTCCCAGACAAGAGCTCAGTCGTTCAATAGATCCCGGGCGGCAGTGGAGGCATCATCTTATCATCGGAGCGTGATCCCAGAATACTGTGCTGAGGATAGTTGGGAACTGCAATCGATTGCTGCTGCCTGGCTCAAGAATACCAATATCCAAAATCAACGTCATGGAGATGGCAAGGAGCTTGCGGTGTCTATCAAATAGATGTTGCCTGTAGCATATCCCCATACAAGCACCTATGAATCGCAAGGCACCCTACAGACTGCCGGAAGATATGTCGGCTTTCGTAAGTTTTAGCCATGATCAAGTCTGTTCATGACTCTTCTTCCTCGGCTGCGGCTTCTGCAGCTTCTGCCTGGGCTTGAAGAGCTGGTGCATGCTCTGTTGGAATTCGGACTAGAGTTTGAGGCAGAGGCCCTGATGAATCTTCTGATGCGTTTGTAGGATCGGCTGCTGTTTTGGCCAATTTAGCTATTGAAAAGTTAGACAAGATCAACAGCTATAAACTTTTGAAAACCTACAAGAAGCCATGTTGATGGCACGTAGCACATTATGCCAGTTTCCAACAACGGCTGCAATTGCTACTGAGAGTCAGTTTGAGCACTGAACAGCTTCCCATAGGCCTATTACCCTCTGTTCCACTTGAGAGAGTCGAGAGTTTCTGTTCCAAAGCTTCCATTTGTGTTGCGACCGCTGCGCTGAGCTCTCGAAGCTCTTTGAGGTTTTCGAGTTCGGCCTTTTTCTCTTCGATTCGCGCTAATAATGCTGGCGACTGTCCACTCGATGATGCAGACGCGCTCGGTGCGCGCATATGCGAGGAAATTGGTCGCGTTGGATATGACATGGTCGTATTTATGGCGTGTCACCGAACTTGGAATAATTCGCGACATCTTTAGCAGTAAAGTCAAACACTGCGTTTCTGTCCAACAATGGTGGGGTTCAACGTGGGGAGTTCCGTCACTGGGGCAACCGGTAACCAAGCGCTATGACAAAAACAGTTACGACAGTAAATAGATGCAACCAAAAATTCCCTTTTTCAGACCGACATCCAACAACACTCTGTGACTTGCGGGAGAGCATATCAACAACGTCCCTACTAACTCCACAGGAAGCCTCTGTTCACATTGTCACGGTCCATCGCATTATGAGCTATGGCTAGATTGAACGAACCCCCCGTGTCTACGGACAGTCTCGAAACGCGTATGTTCCAACACCTAGTACTCCTATGAGTAACATAACGCGAGCTGACCATGTCTTGTGATCTAGTTCGAAAGAAACTCTTACGCCAGAACCGCGATCTTGCAAAATCAAATAACATACGTGCCCTCCGCATCCGAGAACTCGAGAATGACTGCGCCTGTATGCTATCAGAGAACCTGGAGCTCAGAGGTCGTATCATAGAGCTGGAGAAAGAGATCGAAGATAACGACACTCGACGAATTGCCGATCATGCACTTGCTATCAAGGCAAAACTTGAATCCCAACTTACAGAATGGGGTACTCTGCTTGCTGGTCTTGGTCTCGAGCCGCCTATGAAGCGACACTCTCCACGACCAAGAAAGTCAACAAAGCCCAGGGTGAGCTTCAGCTCAGCTCGCCCCAGTCCTTCACAGCGACGCCTTAGAGATATGGCCCGTGAGATTGAGGAACTGGGACATATTTCAGAAACCAAGTCCTACCCGAGACAGTCCATGAAGTGAGTCATTCGATCAACATAAACAGAAGTTCTCTAACAAGATGCAGCCAAGAACAAATCCTAGCTCTTCGGTCAGAAGCCGACAACGATGACATGGCCGACACATCTCAGTCACCAGAAATTGGACCTCCTCCCGTCTCCCATTTCATCGAGGAGGAAGAAGAGCCTGTCAAGGTTGACTCACCCACACGCCCACGGCCTTCACCAACACCTACACCAGCACCCGTACAAGAAAGTCCCACAAGGAAACTCGCACCACCCGAAAAGCTCACATCACCTCAGACCACCAAGACCTTACCGAGATCACCATCGCCCGAAAAAAAGCAACAGGCGAATGTCACCAAACCTAAGGAAATAGAGCCAGTCAAGGCAAAGCCCTTGGTAACCAGATCAATCGAGACCAATGTACAAGAAATCATTGATAAAACCCCAGTACCTCTACCCCAGCCAGTCAAGGTTGGATCAAAGCGAAAGCTCGCCGCTCGAGATGACATGGTTACGAGCAGATCTCAGAGGGTGAACAACGAAAACGAGCCCCCACGAACCACTATTGACAAGCCCTCAATCCGTGAGAAGGCTGGAGGCCGAACATTGAAAGAACTTAGCAATATGAGAAAGGACGCTCGTGAAAAGGCGAGTGCGACAGGCACAAGGAAGCCCCTTGCAGCCAAGAGCACCAACGACGATTTGACCTCGCCCAAGAAGATTTCCCAACCAGTTGTGACTGATGAAGTCGCTGCAGCTAAAGCGGATCTCATGAGATCAAAGGCTTCCCAAGAGCGGCCTAAGTCCAGATCCAAGACCTTGGCTCCTATAACAATCGAGACTGTACTCGAGCCTCCTGCGGCCCCTGAAGTTGTGGAGGTCACATGCGGACTCACAACACCTTTCACAGACCCAGCACTTCTCTCCCCCAACTCACCAGATACTGCCACATCCCAGGAACCCGGACGAGGAGGAACGCCTCCACCTGGCGACGTAAATGCGAGCAGAGAACCAGCAAGGCCCAGCCGACGAAATAGGACCGCAGTCAGCTATGCAGAGCCTAACCTCAGAGACAAGATGCGGCGACCCACCAAGGAGATGCTCGACGCGGTTGCTGGAGAAGGCAAATATGCTCGGAGGTCTAGTGTAGTTGAGCAAGCCCCAGATACAACCCGGACGAAGCATGAGAGCAGTGCTGAAGAGTCATGGAAGAATCTGCCCAATGCCAACACCACCAACACAGAAAACGAGCCTGGGAGCATTCCTGCTAGCCCTCTGGCTGGCAAAGGATCATCCCCTGAGGTCCCTAAACCTATAATTATGCGTGGCGGAAGACGCACATCTATGATGATTCAAGGCATTGTTGCCAGCAGCGAAACCTCACACGAAGATGGAGAAGTCAAGGAGGAGACGGCTTCTGACACTACTGGTGTCAGTGAAGTTGATGTTTATGAATTCACACCCTCATCACCACAAAATGACGAAGAAGCTTCTGCCGATATTAAGAAGAAGGTCACTACCCGTCGACCATCGCGGCGTGTCTCTTCAGCAGTTCACACCGAGGATGGCGCTGGAGCTAAGGAGCGAGCCTCATCTAGGCGAAGGAGTATGATGCTGTAATGATGCATATTGCAATAGCGGGAGTTTGGTAGAGCATTTGGGCGTTCTTGTCATTTGTTGTTCTTGTTTGTTCAAAAGGAGTATGTTGCTTGTCGGCGCTGATACTGCTTCGCTGGATCATAAAGACTGGTCACATGCCCAAGATACCTCTACAAAGCGATGGATAATGGTGTTTATTTTTGTCAATATTTGTATTTACAATTTTAATGTCTTTATTGGACACACACAAGACCCAATTGGCCAACATTCGGCAGTTCGTCTTGCCAATTGATGCTTTGTTGGATATGAAAGTCCCATCTCGTGGTCTTCCAGAGTGTGACTGGGTATAAATTCTGCTGCTGATCTTGAATATGTCGCTGAATGTAAACTCCCCCTATCTATATGAATTTTATGATGACCCTCCCGCTGAAGGTTCAACTGGTTTTGTGTATGTAACCTTCTCAACCGCCACGTTCTCATTACCCTTGTCGTCCTTTCGTAATTGGTAGACGTATAGGGTGAGTGAAATGCCTTGGACCTAGGGTAGTCAGTAAACAGACTCAAAAACAGACATATGGTTTGTATAGCACATACATCCATCAAACAGAAGCTTGGTGTTGGCTCTTCGCTTTCCAGACCTGATCCCTCTATAAATGCGCCAGTCGCACTTCCGGGATTTACAAAGAACTTGTCCATATACTCGAAGGCATCAAAGCGGTGAGTGCCACCCCAGCACAGAACATCCACATCCAATTTGTTCGCCTCAGCCAGAAGAAGGTCAGGCTCATTAGAGACAAGTGTGAAGCCCTCTAGGAATCCAATTCGAAGGCTTCCGTGGGTGACAACCTGCGTCAATGGCAGGGAAGTGGCCTCGACGTCATAGCGGCCTTTCACGATCTTCAGATCGGGGGAGACGGATCGCAAGTACTCGTACGTGTGCTTATCGGTCAGGTTTCCGAGGCAAAGCGTCTGGCTGATCTTTCCAGGAGAGAGGAGCTTCTTGAACTATAGATACAGAGACGCTGTTAGTGATGCGCGCGACCTTGGAAGCACCGCGCGTACCTTGGCGGGAATGTCGAGCGCCCGATCCGGGATATGGAGGTCTCCTATGACAAGAATGAGGAAAGCCATGATGTTTCTCTAAAGACGAAAGAGAAATCGAGGCTATAGACGTATTTGCGATTGAGTAACGAGAGGCGCGAACTGCTAACACCTTACCCAAGGTCAGCTCCGAGGGGCACAGCTGCAGCCCAGTACGTAGGCGCTCGGATACAGCGGTAAGCTGACGCCACATCTCCATAACGGGGAGGATGACAGATGTGGCTTAGCTCCTTCCGCCGAGAAAGTCCACGTCAAATCCTTATCGGTTCAGCGGGGTGCGATAAGCAAGTAAAAAATTTGGGAATTTTTGGCTGGGGTCTCTTTTCACCGAACGATTAATCCAGTTGGTGGTTGCGCATTCAATTGCTCAGAATCAAGATGGCGACCCCTTCTCTGGCTGAAAAGCTGGACAAGATCAAGTCCCCCGGACTTCAGAGTCAGAAGAGGGTATGTTTTACTTTACTTTGTCCTTTCCAGCGTCTTCTATCTTGAGTCGCACACTAACAACTTTTGCTTGTAGACTGTCGTTGTACTTCAGGCTGTCGAGTCGACTCTCAAGGAACAGAACACGGCCCCTACGCCAACAGGATACTTTGCCGCTCTTCTCTCCCTTCTTCAGCAGGCGAACAGCAATGACACCGTAAACCCAGAATTGGCGACCCCCGTCGTCTACCTTCTCGACGTCGTTACGCCTTATGCCCCACAACCTCTCCTCCGATCCAAGTTTACACAGATTCTTACTCTTCTCGCCCCCGTACTTTTGTTGCAGGATGCCGAAGCCCCGTTGTTGCGATCGTCCATAGGATGTCTCGAATCTCTTCTTCTGGCCCAGGATGCCGCTTCTTGGGAGCTTTCTGTCTCCCAAATCGGTCCTCGACGAGCTGTTGCTGGACTCTTGAACATGTCTGTTGACCACCGACCAAAGGTGCGAAAGAGGTCGCAAGATGCTCTGAAGACGGTTCTTCGAAACCCGCCTCCGAGCCCCTCCCTGGATCACCCTGCTGCCGACATGTGCGCCCAGACTGCTACCAAGAACCTCGAGGATCTCGCCGGCAAGATTGCGCAGGCGCGCAAGGGAAAGAAGGCCGATGTTAGCCATGACCCTGCTATGATTCACGCTCTTCAGCTGGTCAAGACTGTCGCGGCTGCCAGTGGTGGCTGGCCTAGCAAGAAGATCGAGTCTCTGTGCGAGCTCCTCTTGGGCATCGCAAAGAGCGGAAACGAGTACATGACCATGGCGTCTTTCGAGATTTTTGAGATGATCTTCGAGGGTATGACAGATGAGGTCTCATCAGCTAAGCTCCCACGACTTATGGAAATTATCTCCGAATTGCGACCAGCTGCTAATGACACCCAACTTGTTCCCCCATGGCTCGCTATTCTGTCCCGAGGATACGATGTTTCCGCCCAAGTCGAGCCTGAGGAGACTTTCCAGAAACTCCCCCAGCTGTTCGATATGGTCGCCCAGTTTCTCGAAGCACCCTCCGAGAATATTCGAATTTCTGCCTCAGAATGTCTTGTGTCTTTCATGGCCAACTGTATCCCTCAAAATGTTATCCTTGAGCCTTCAATTTTCGACGAGAAGGTTCTTGAGAAGCTGGCCAAGTCAGCAGAGTCTCTTTTGACTGTTCAGTTCCAGGCTGCCTGGCTTCAGACTTTCAACGTTTTGGGAGCCATGTTCGATACTTTGAGATGGAGGTCTTATCCTATCATGATGAACGTCACGAAGACTATCGGTGAAATTCGAGAGAACGGTTCTTTCCGCAACAAGAAGGAGGCTGACGAGGTTATTGGAAAGGCTATCCGAGCAATGGGTCCTGAGGCTGTTCTCTCAATTCTCCCTCTCAACCTCGCAAAGCCAGCAAAGGGCCAGCCAGGCCGTGCTTGGATGTTCCCTATTCTACGAGATTACACTAGCAACACAAACCTAGCTCACTTCAAGACTGAGATGGTCCCTCTCAGCGAGGTTATGTTTCAAAGGGTTCTTGACCATGGACAGGCTGAGAAGACAATGGAGGTCAAGATTTACGAAACGGTTGTCCAACAGATTTGGTCTACTCTTCCCGGCTACTGCGATCTTCCTCTGGATCTTACCGAGGCTTTCGACCAGGGCTTCGCCGAGATTTTGGCTAATCTCCTGTACAAGCAAGTTGAGCTGCGGCTGGATGTTTGCAGGGCGCTCAAGACTCTGATCGAGTCCAACCAAGCTATTGCCAATATTGAGGACCAGGAGGAGGATCTCGTTCTTCAGAGCCGAGTCAGCCGTGCTGATGCCAAGAAGAACCTCGAGTACCTTTCCAACTTTGCAGGCAACATGCTCGCAGTCCTCTTCAACGTGTACACGCAGACTCTACCTCAAAGCCGAGGTCCTATTCTTCAGACCATCAACACCTTCCTTAGCATCACACCCAACGCTGAGTTGATGGAGACTTTCGACCGAGTCAGCACTATGCTCGCCACTGAGTTAGAGAAGGAGAAACCAGCAGACAAGAAGAAAGAGAACCAGAAGTCCAAGGATCACATGCCTTCAACAGCCCAGACATTGATGGATCTCGTCATCACAATGTCCGTTTATCTTCCCAGGGAAAGCTTCGCCGCTCTTTTCAAGATTGCCGAAGTCATCATCAACAAAGAGGAAGAGCCTCAACTTCAGAAGAAGGCATACAAGCTCATCCCTCGCCTAGCGGATTCTGAGATCGGAAAGGCTGCTCTTCAGGAGAGAAGTGCTGAGCTCCAGCAACTTATCTTCTCTAGCACCGAGAAGGTCTCAGCTCCTGCTCGACGAGAGCGCCTTGCTGCCATTATCGCCCTCCTACCTTTCATTCCCGACACCTCCCTTCACTTCATTCCTGCTGTGCTCAGCGAAGTTGTCATCTCCTGCAAGGAGAACAATGAGCGTGCCCGTGAGACAGCATACGAGCTCCTGGTTCGCATGGGACACCGCATGGTTCAGGCTAATGGAACACCTATCGACAACAGCAAGGTTCCTCATATGCCCGACGATGCCCCTGCTGGAACCGCTAATATCGAGGAGTTCTTCACTATGGTCAGCGCTGGTTTGGCTGGCAGCACACCTCACATGATTTCAGCTTCTATTACGGCCATCAGCCGACTTCTATATGAGTTCCGAAGCGAACTGAGCGACGCTACTCTATCCGACTTGGTCCAGACCATGGATCTTTTCCTTACTTCCAACAACAGAGAGATCGTCAAGAGCTGCTTGGGTTTCGTCAAGGTCTGCGTTATTGGCCTCCCTGTTGAGCTCATGCTTCCTCGTCTCTCAACTCTCGTGCCTAACCTCATTGTCTGGAGTCATGAGCACAAGGGTCACTTTAAGGCCAAGGTTAAGCATATTCTTGAGCGCATGGTCCGTCGCTTTGGTTATGACAATATTCACAAGAACACACCTGATGACGACAAGAAATTGATCGTCAACATCCGCAAGACCAGGGAGCGTTCCAAGAAGAAGAAGGATGCTGCCAAGGGTGAGAATGACGGCGACGATAGTGACGACGACGAGGCTCAGCCCAAGCGCCAGTTTGAGAACGAATACGACCAGGCCCTTTACAGCAGCGACTCTGATGATGATGATGATGATGGCGAATCCGACGATGAGGCTCCTAGGCAAAAGAAGAAGACCCAGAAGGGTGGCAAGACATACATTGTTGAAGACGACGACGAACCCCTCGATCTGCTCGACAAGAAGGCCTTGGCCAACATTTCTTCTACTAAGCCTGTTAAGATGCGCAAGCCCACACGCACCAAGGCCAAGGTTGACCTCGACGGCAAACTCATCCTCGGCAAGGACAGCGACGACGAGGGTGCCATGGACGTCGACGAGCCCAACCCTGAGGCTTCAGGCGTTGGTGCCTACGTCGCCGCTCTCAAGGGTAAGGACGTCGCCAAGCGCGGTCGCGGAGGCAAGCTCAAGTTCTCCAACCGTCGCACCAAGGACGACGATGACGAGGACTTCGAGATGGATGACAACGATGTTGCGGCAGTCAAGAGCAGGATCAGCCCTGGACGGGATAGGGGCAGCCGTGGAAGCTTCCGCGGTAGAGGATCCAGTCGTGGTGGAAAGAGTGGAAGAGGAGGCATTGCTGCAGGACGAAAGGGACTTGGTGTTGAGAAGAGACACGGAGTGTCTGGCGTCGGAAAGCCTAGGAGAGGACGCAACTAGATGCCATAGTTATACCCATTCGATGCGTCATGAGGTTTCGGCATTCGTTTTATTTTTCAAGTTCGAGTTTAGATCACGGGTTGTTTTAGGGTAAACAAAAGTCAAGCAATCATGAAGTCCATTCGCACACAGTTCATCACCGTATTATGGGGGGTAAAAGGCCTGCCTCGTTCAAACGTCTAACAATTCAAATACTAGTTCTTGTAGTAGTCAAGTCTTTCCTCCGAATCGGGGTATCATCAGATCATGCCATCGTCCAAAGTTCATTCCCTCACCATCGCTTTTGCCGGACTGCAATATCAACAATGTAACCTCCAACGCCTGTTTCCATGCTCAACGCGCTCAAATACTTTACGCACATGCATTACCATGAGCAAAACAGTATCCGCAATTCTCGCAATCATTCCGTAGCATTATTCAAGCACAATTACATCCTCCATTCGACGCGGGTGCAGAGGCCGAAGTCGTCCGTCTCCTCCAACAGCGGGCTCTTCTCGGTAGTACCGATGCATTGGCTCCCGATGTTGGAAGGGTTCGGGTACTCGTTCTTTGTAACGACTATATCGTGTTAGTGTTTTTCTGATTTGACGAGCCACAATCTGCTTACACCTCGCGGTACGGTTCGTAGCCTGGTGCCAATGGCTCATTTATGACCGGACGAGGCTCTGGGCCAGGTGGGTTATAACGGATTGGACGAGGGTCTCGCTCAAAGTAACTTCTAATATCACCTCGAGCTCCTGACGACACAGGGGCATGAGCTGGTCCAGCCCGGTTGTCCGTTACAATAGGATGATGTCGATCTTCCAGAGGCACGCGATTGATGGGGATCACCTCAATGTCTGCGTTGGTTCGGTTGCCTGGTACTAGCCGGGAGTTCTCCTGCCAAGGGCCCGCCTGTTGCTCCCTTGCATCTCTATATGGCTCCGCAGCAAGTCTAAAGCCAGGCCCTGCTTCATCACGAGATGATGATGGCAAGTCTCCAGTTGAATGAACTGGGACTCGTTCATAGAACCCACCACGATCTTCCATGACAACTGGGGTATCACGAATTCCCGGTCTTTGTGGCTCGTCATATGGCCGACGACTTACTAAAATCCTTGCTGGGTTGTTCTGTGTTCCACGCGATCTTGTATCATAACGATGTGAAGGATCCAAAGGAGCCGGAGGAGCAGGTATTCCATGAGATCTGGTATTATAGTGATGCGCAGGGGCATCGAATATGTGACCACGGGGTGGCGAGGGATCGTGGCCAGAGATTTGGTAGGGCCTATCTCCATGAACCAATGGTTCACCTATTACAGGTCGTGATATTTCCATGGGCTCGCCTCTTGTAGGAGGGCCTCGCAATGGAGAAGATATGATAACTGGATGCTGCATACTGGTGGTCATACGGGGCTCATTTCTGAAGCCTTGTCCCCGAGGGGGTACTGCACGCACAAAGGACGGTTTCATTGTATCAGGAGACGCTGGCTCAATGGATTGCACCAACATATCCTGTAGTCGATCGGCCACTCTCGACACAGGTGGATGAGTGCTAGGTGGCGCGTCATAAAATGGTGACTTTACCTTGCGGGCAACTTGTGGCCCTGAGCTTATAAAATGGCCATTTGCGGGATACTGAGGTTTCCCAACATAACCGTTCTCATAAGGTGCAGGTCCCGCACCTCCGGAAACAATTCTGAGCTGGGATGGAGCAGGCAACTCATCGCCCAGAGGTACCAGAGCCGTAGGCGGCGGGGGACCACGGGTATACTGAGGGGAGGGCCCTTGGGGAGATTGGGGAGCTGGCTCTTGGACATTGCGGCTTCTGTCAATGGCGTCTTGCCAAGCAGCTTGGTACCGTTTGAATCCGCGCTGTCCTTTCTTCTCGGCGGATGTCTTACGCTTTGTTTTCTTCACCTTTCCTTTTGGTTTGGGCGTGGCGGGTGTTCGTGGGCCCTGGTTAAGTCTGGGAGATTGGTGGTGATCGGGACCAGCCTTGCCAGAGATATTCTGTACAGGCCTGCTGGGAACGGGATTCGTAAACTGATACACAACCCCTTCGATTGATGAGTCGGACTCGTTGCCAGATTCCTCACCTTCTGAGTCGGAAATCACAACGACTTCCCTCAATATCTCATCCAGCTGGTCCCGACCACTCTCCTCATCTCCTCGCCACTTGACGAGGGTGTCTAAACAAAGGGCCTCGACAACTTTGCGAGCATTCTGCCATGTTGTCTCCCTTAGCAGAGTGTCATACCTTGTGTGAGTATGACGAATGTGAGCGAGGACTGCAAGTTGAACCCTTCGGGCGAGTGTTATATCTTCCGAAAGGCCTACTTTTTCCTTGTTGTTTTTGTTCGTTGGATCCTATAATAATAAATACCTTGTCTGTATGAAGGCGTCAGGGAGAACAAACCCGTCTGAAAGCATGTTCAATGATCATCCGTCGATCGGTGTTTGGGATTCTGGGAAACAGATCGCGTAAGGCAGCGTCAACTTGTGCATCGTATTCCTCTTGAGATTCGGGGATGGGTTCGGGAATACCGCAAGCGGCTGCAAGCATGTTCTCCATGACATGTCCTAAACCCGCGCGGGCTTCCTCGACGATTGTTTCTCTAACATGATGTCCAATGCGATGGACTTGGTGAGCCAAGATATTTGCGCCGGATGCTTCTTTTGCGTTCTTCATGTGGAGAGGTTAGTAACAGACGGCTGAGGCCAATACATCTGTGTTTCGCATACCGATACGATAAATATCATGGCATCTTTTTCTCGGGATAGTTCTTTGCATGCTTGAGTTAGTTCAGGGTTGCCGGCAGGGACAAACTCGAAACCAGGAGGGGGTGTTTTCTTTGTAGTGATCTATACATGGTGGTGAGTGCTGTGATGACCTCGTTGCGCAACAGTCGCATTATACCTGGAATTCAAGCTTCTTCTTTTTGTCCTTGTTTTCAACAAACTCGAAGTACGAGTGATGTTTGGTTGTCTTTGGAAGAGCTGGTTTGGCGACAAAGCCAGGGGGAACAGGTGCTGTATGATCATACTGAGATCTTTGTGCACGCCTATGCCTCTCCTTTGGGCCACCTGCCACAGCCGCGGGCAGGTTTCGTTTTTCTCTCCCCATTTTGTACGGCTGTGGTCAGCTTACCATAGTGGCGAGTGGTAGAATTTCAGTTGATATGTTCCAAAGAGAGAACTGAAATAGCAACTTGATAGGACCTTCTGAGGCCTAGTAGAACGCGATATGTTTGCAGAGGACGATGCTCTTTGCAGTACCTGTTTGCAAGTGCAAGCTTGGATGGCAACCGTATCTTCAAAGTTGGAAAACACAAGCAAAAAAGAATATGCTGTCGCGATGCGTGCGATGCTGCGCAATACTCTGCTATGCTATGCAATGCGATGCAACAACGAAATGTGACGGCCGAAACTGTTTCAATCTTTCACGAGTCGCAACAAGGCACAGATAGATAGACAGACACGGTATATACAAACCGATAAGCGCGTTCCAGTTGACACTTTGGCCGGGCGAGGAATATGTCAGACACGACTGTTCAGGCGCGAGTGCAGTTGGGCGCGCACGGTTGTAGGACGTAAGGCTCCGACGACGTTCTCCAAATGCATGCAGATGCAGGCGAATGGGGCCACTGATGGATGGCCTCAAGAGGCTGAAACTAGAGTCACGGAGCCAATCACGTGCCAGAAAACTCCACGATCACGTGAAATCACACACGTGATCAAGCATGTGACCTTGAATCGTTTCGGTCTTGAATTCCTCGAGGCGCAAGCAACATTCACTTGAAGCTATTTTTATTACAGCAAGGACAGTTTTGAAGCCTCATTGCCTGTCAACGTATCACGGTCTTGGCAGAGGCTATGTGCTTGCGGTTTGGAACTGGAGTCGCTAATCTAGCTTCTGGAAAAGTTCAGAACTTCAGGCGATGCCGAGGCCAGCATACCAAAGTGGCTAATTTGCATGGGCTGTGCTCTTTAAACCATGCGAAATTTTATCAATGCTAAAATCTTCTTTGGCCAGGATTCGTCAAGATTAAGCTCTCATCACCGCCGGCAGTTGTATTAGATCTCAGTAAAGCGAAAGCGAAGTCTTGGCACAAAGTTGAATCAAGAACTTCAGATCAGAAATTGTTGATGGCTGAGAATTCGAAGAACAAGCCCAAAAGGGCTAAATTCTCGAGCCGTAACGTGAACCAGATGTTTCAAGCCTGGTACCGATAATCAGTCGATCGACCATAATTCGAGACTCCCGCCACGGCAGAAACTCCTAGCCAAAGCTTGTTCGAGGCTTCCGGTATGTGGGATGAAGTGACGGAACCACTGTCAACGAAAGGAGAACCGTCGTTTTGTGAAACAAGTCTCGGTTGATGCATAACAAAGCGTTTTGGATGAAACTCATAATAACGGCAAACGCCGTACCCTCTTGTGTCATTGTCCATCATCGTCAGGGGCAGTGGAGAAGATAATCAGGGCGGCAGTTGAGCCAGCGCCAGGGCGACCACAAACTGGGAAGTTCTATTTTTGTCGAAACTGTTGATCGGTTTGTCTTGTCACGTGAATCCAACACTCATTGGTTGGGAAGTGGCGAAAAAAAACAAACCGCGTTGAGGCTTGTATGTCAACACAGATCCGTTCCGTACGGATACTAGCAGCACTGTAAACGCCGAAGATTACTCGGTACCTTCAACATCTAGAGCCTGGCGACGGCATAACGGCGTTATTAGCACCCGATGTCATTCTTTGTGGCACGACGGAGACCACCAGAGAAGATGAGTGGTTCAAACCATCTCAAGAACGGCGATCATTGAGCTTACTTGGGAAGCCAAGACTCCAACTCTGATGACACAGCCTCATGGGTGCCCGCTGATGTTACTGTGTGGGTTTACACGATTATAGCAGCGTGGCACAGTAGAGACAGTGAGCAAACAGGAATAAAGAGCGAGCAATGAGAGAAGAGCAGCTAGCAGCGTAGAACAGAAGGGGGAAAGTGAACGGTGGGATGGACTCGGGGACTCTTCAGGCTTCTGAAATGGACTGTGCTTGCGGTGGTGGGATTTTGGGATATGAAGGCGGTGGCAGTGCAATCGATGCAATCGATAGATGATATTGATGGTGATGGTCATCCCCGCAATGTCTTTACGGTAAGGCAAGACCTTGTCTGTTCATTTCATATTGAAATGAGCAGAGAATCGAGGGAAATGAATCATATCAGTGAATCCTCCCTGATAATCTGAGTTGGCAACGCATCGCTTGAGGAAAAATAGCTGCATCTATACTTGAGCATCGTGATAGTGGACTCTGGAAGCAGGAGACAAGCTTTGGAGAGCATACCAGCCAGTGTGAGGGCACAATTCTATTGTTTTGTACAGCCACGCTCGGGTCGGACGGAAGACAAGTTTCAGTACCCGCCAACGCTGATCAGTGAATTGGCTGGTATTTGTTGTTTACCTGCACTCCAGTCTGAAGAGTTCATCAGTGGTCAGAGGCTTCTTGTAGCAAGTCGCTGACGAGCATTCCAGCCATGATAACCAATAGCGATGGGCTGCCGCTTTGCCGTCCGGCTGGAGCAGCCGCCGGATTTAACGGTAACGATGAGATTGATCTTCCCTTATCACATTGAACCATACCAGAACTATTGGCCGGAGGGATTATTTAGCCGTGCTTTTGTCTGCATCAAAGCTTGATAGCCTCAAACAGGAGGGGACGCTGGTATTCAGACGCAGGCAGAAGAATAATCAGCCTGAGGCTTGACCAGATTGAGCCCAGGCCACGAAGCCTCAGAGGATGAGAGACGTAAGCTCGTAGGTGCATCTGCAGGTGAAGTCGACGATGGATCAGAAATGCATACGAAAAAACACAGCCAAAGACGAGCCATGAGACTCTGAAGGACCAAAAAGACCAGCGCCATGCCTCCATCATGGACTTTTTGGCACCAAGCCTGTCCCAAAAGGGCAGTTGAGCGTCGTCATCCTCAGGCCGCAGACGTCTCTGGTCGTTCGTTTCGCTCACTTCTTGGAGCTAGACTCTCGCAAGACTCGCACCTTGTTCGCTCCGCACCCCTCGGAGGGCGAAACAAGGATACGCTCGGTGCTGTCTCTGAGAGGCTCGGTCGTCAGAGGCTCATCTTGATTGGCCTCTAGAGTTACGGCGCTGCCTCAATGAGTTATCCACCTCCTTGGCCCTTGGCTTCCACCCTTGGCTTGCACAACCCAACAAAAGAGCTGACGCGTCCTCACTCCTCTCTCCTTCACTAGTCGGATTCCCGGCCGCCGATCTATCCCTGCTCCCTGGTCAGCCCTGACAACGGCCGGCGTTGCCTGACAGAGAGACCTGGATCTAGCGGTTCATAGCGCTCAAATGGAATCAATTCAGGGGCGGAGTCCCTGAAGTTGGGGGCCTTGAGCATTTTTATAGTGGATTACCTAAGTGGGCTTCAGTGGCTTTCACCAGTCTCTTTCTCCCTGACACGCCGGGGATCTTGTTGTCGGACCCGGCGGGTACGTACCGCCGACCAAGGCACCCACCCCATTCATAGAACACGGTCCCTCCCCAGTTCCCGATTTTTCTGCCTGGTTCCATCTTTCCCCTTCTCAACTTCCAAACAATCGCTTCTGTTACAGAACTTCCATCTCTCAACAACTACTACTTTTCAACGATTTTCTAAGCAAGATAACACAACAGACCAAATCTATCGTGACAATACTCGAGTCTTCCACTGATCATCACTTGGGCGACGAATTCAATCTCTCACTCATCACCAAAGACTACGTCCTCCGGTATCGCCGAACTGATACAACAATATGTCGGGTCCTGGCCAGAATACCGTCGATATCGACGCTCTCCTCGATCTTACCGAGTACGATAACTTCCAATCTCCTGCTACTTCAGTATCACCATCAGGAACATCAAAGGCTACCTTCGCGAGCCCTATCTCAGCCGCTGTCGCTGCTCCCGCCACCACAACTGCCCAGAGCCTGAGCGGTCCCAGTCACAACTATGACATGTACCGACAACAGACTGGCTTTGTGCCCGGTGCCATTGCCAACACAATGGCCGTTAATCAGACAAACAACACTGGCTACCAAGACTTCCGCAACATCGACTACCTAACCACCTTCAGCCCCGAGGCTGATCTGTTTGATTTCAACACATCTCCTTCGCAGGCTACTTTGGGTGCTTCGGATATGGATATGGACTTCGAGTCGCAGACCGAGACGCAACAGTTTTTCACTGTCGACCCTAGCAGCATTGAGCAAGAGAATGCTGGTCTTCCTTCACCACCCGTTTTGCCTACACAGAACAACGGCCGTCTCTGGCCTGGTGCTCATTCCCAAGCCGCTCTTGCCAAGGCTCAGCAACAACAGCGACAGCAGCAGCAGATCATTCAGCAACAACAACAGGCTCAGCGCCAGGCATCGCAGCCCAAGTCTCGTGGCAAGGCCCCTCAGCCTACCGACCCCATTGTTGAGCAGAAGATTACTCAGCTCCTGAACTCTATGCGAGCTAAGCCCTCAATGCCTGAGAGCCAGGCTACCAGCCCCATGGCCAACCTTCCCCGATCCAAGAAGGACGAAGAGGAGATGGATGAGGATGAGCGCCTCTTGGCTAGTGAGGAGGGCAAGAAGCTCAGCAGTAAGGAGCGACGACAGCTTCGCAACAAAGTCTCCGCTCGTGCTTTCCGCTCCCGCAGAAAGGGTAAGTTTTCTCCGCGACGATCAATTGCAACAATGTGCTCACAATGTCCCAGAATACATCACTCAGCTTGAGACTGAAATTGCCAACAAGGTCAGCGAGAACGGTGACCTCCGTGCTCAGAACCGTGCTCTCGTGGACGAGAACAAGCGTCTGACCGACCTCACCCGCATGCTTCTCTCTTCGCCTTCTTTCTCCAACTTTTTGGACAATCTCAGCAGCAACCCTACCGCTGTCCAGCAGACTCCTCAGCTTAAGGTCGAGCCTCAACCCGAGCAGCGACAGGTACCCAAGGACATTAACCCCTACAACGCTCAGCAGTCTTCTCAGCACCAGATTGGCATGGCCATGATCCCTGAGCAGAACATGGACTTCTCCATGCTCACTCTCGATGGTTTCAACTTCCAGCCTCAAGTCTTTGTTGTCGACACTCCTGAGCTTCCTGATGCTATTGAGGCTTCTGTTCTCTCTGGCAAGACCTCCAACTTTGCTGAGCCCATCTTCGACCTTGAGGAGGAGAAGCTCGAGGTTCCTGCCATTGAGCGTCCTGTTGAGAAGCCCGAGGTTTCTGAGCCCGTTGACGCCGCCCCTATTGATCTTGAGTTTGAGTCTGACCCTGAATTCGCCCTGTTCCACACTGAAACCGCTACCACCACCACTGAGCAACCCAAGGAGTTTGATTCTGAGGCACTGTCGCACGTTGACATCTTTGGCGGTGTTGAGTCCGAAAAGGTCCTAGCCCGTCTTGAACTGGTCGATGCCGGTGAGGAAGAGTGTATCGCTGCTTTGGCTATGGCTCGTGTGCAACGTATCAGCGCCAGCTGTGACGCTGTTACATCAAGGTTAGAACTTCTTACCATGGACCTGTAAAGAGTGGTTTAATGGACAGTGAGGAATGGGAAAAGGACATGCACTCAGCGCTTCATTACTTTCTTATTTGTAACTTTGAGATGCCCAACGGATTGGGATGGGATTAGGCGTTACTGGCACAAAGGATGAATCGCCCATGTGAGGTGTTACCACATTATCTATTTTGTTTTTATTTCCTACTTGGAACGATTGATGACACAGGAAAGTTGTGTATAGTTAGATAGAAAGGCCTACCGCCGCTCGATATCACAAATTAAACATTGAAGGCTATGACCTGTTCTATTTCTACGTGATGTACTACGCCTTGCATACCCTCTTGTATCTCCAACGTGACATTAGCGCTGACCTACTACTGTCTGTAAAGACTTCCTGCATGGATCTCCGCAAAAGAACCATGATGAGTGGCTGTGTTCCATGTTAGTAACCGTTCGTTGGTTCTGTTAAGTACCGTATCATTCCTTTTCTGGTTCAGTGATAATTGCAATGTCCCTCAAGTCTACATCTCCAGTTCGACTGACGAGTCGACGTGCTTTTCGAAAAAGAGCTCATGCTGGGGATTTATTGATCTACAAAGAAACTAACTCCACGCCGTCGGTTGACGTTTCGCGAAAGCGATCTAAAAGAACTGGGCCTTCAAGTTTCGGTCTGCATAACATTTCTCACCATCAATGTTCAACATCTCATTCTAGGACTCTTCTCAAAATCAAGTCTCATTGCTCGACTGTGTCTTTACTATCATCCATGGCCGATGCTGTCCAGCCACCAGCACCGACAGCTCCAGAGTCATACGCCTATACACCATTCACAAATAACTTTACAATCCGGATTCTCACTCTTGAGCCTGGTACGGGCAAGGATCCATTAGTCGGTCATCTTGGCTTTGAGAACCTTGATCTCGACCCACAATATGAAGCCATCTCATATTGCTGGGGATCAGGTGGTCGGTCCTCTGAGATTATATGCGATGGGAAACCGCTTCCATTGACGGAGAGCATTGAAGGCGCTCTACGCCGTATGAGACATGCAACTACACAGCGACGCTTGTGGGCGGATCAAGTCTGCATCAATCAGGATGATATTGCCGAACGAAGCCAGCAAGTCAGTCTGATGAATGCTATTTACAAGGGGGCGAAGCATGTGTTGGTATGGCTCGGAGAAGACAAGGTTGGGTATGGGCAGGCGGCTATGGAGATGGTTCACTACCTTCATGGGGTGTTTAATGATGAAGAACTACATAATGAGTTCAAAAGAGCTCATTCAGAAGATTTGTTGAGCCAGGATAGAAAACCTTGGGTGCCGTTCTCGAATCTATCGAGGCTGCCATGGGTGAGTTTTATGAGGTACACTGGAGAGCCTTATACTAACGAGAATAGTTTAATCGTATATGGATTGTTCAGGAAATAGGAACAGCAGCACCAGCGACTCTTTACTGGGGCGATGCAGAGATCGACTGGGAGATTCTATCATCAGTTGCAGGCATCTTGAATACGACCTACCACTTCCTACGCTCACGATTCGCTGTCTTTACACCTAACATCCGATACTTGTATCAGCGCTTTGTTGAGCCAGAGGAGGCATACGATGTCAACCATAACCGCGCAGCCTTCATATACGAACTTCACCGCGCAAGACATCTCTTATCAAAAGACCCTCGAGACCATGTCTATGCTTTTCTTGGCCACTTCTCCATCCGCACTGGCAGTTCGAGCCTTGCAGAGTTGGTAGCGGATTATAGCAGATCGATAGAAGATATCTACTACGATGTAGCAGTCAGAGAACTCTCTGGGTGCGAGTCACTTCTGCTTCTGTCTGCTTGCCATGCTATACCAGTTACTTACAAGAAACGAATTATGCAGAGGGGAGATTTACCAACTTGGGTTCCAGACTGGCGTGTTGTGCCTCTCCATCTCATGGGTACCCCTGTGACTCCTCATAGAGCATCGGGCGAGTATCGGCCTCAATTATGCATCGACGAAGAAACAAGAGCTCTTCACATCTACGGTGTTCGCTTAGATTGTATCCGTCGACCATCGTGGATCTTCTGGAACAACGCTTTCCACTTCCGTCGCAACAACCCTTTTCGTCTCCCCATCGAAGCCCTATGGCGGGATATCTGTGGTCGAAACCAACCCTTCAACCTACGACAACGCTATCGAAACGGCGACTCAGCATTCTTCGCCCTCGTGCAAACCCTTACAAACGCATGTATCGGAGCAGATCGCTCACGGCCATATGAGAGTATTCCCAAGGAAGAGTGGCTGGCCAACGGCGCAGCGTATCTTGTCCGCGCGCTGGATAAACCCGGTGCTGTTTCGCCAGAGATACAAGAGCTTGCGCAGAAGGGAGACGGTTTCAAGTGGAGCCATGAAGCAACGCTTGTTACGCGGTATCGAGGTTTTGCGATGACTTTTGGGGGTTGGTTTGTTGTTGGGCCTGATATTATGCAAGCTGGAGATGTGGTTGTTGTGTTGTATGGAGGGAGAACACCGTTTCTGCTAAGAAGAAAGGATGACGGGACGTGTATACTTGTTGGGGAGTGTTATGTTCATGGGATGATGAATGGGGAGGTTTTTGACCTTGATGGGGTTGAAGAGGAGGAGTTTGTTATTGTGTGAGGCGTGTGGGATATAGATACCCCTTGGATAAACATCCATGATCTGTCATTTTACCAAACCAAGATGTCTAGAGATCACTATTTCAACGAAAATCGTGATATTGCTCTTAACATCCAAATATTCACTCGTCATGCAATGTTCGACCTCAGTCCATGTTCAAGTGATAGTCTCAGTTCTGTCAATTTGACTACCTGCTATATAGTAACAGTCCTTTCAGTTTTTGCCACATATGGCCAATGATCAACATCTCCAAATGAGTGTATATGCAAACTCACCAATAACAACGCCTATAAAATCCATCCCAGTAGGTATCAATAGCTCGAACGATTGTAAGAAGCAAAGGGTATAACCATGCATGCAAAGTTCCTCGTCCAATTCCAAGTTCCTCCATACAGTTTCCCTATTCACTCATCCATACTTACTCAAACACTCTCGCGAGCTTTCACTGGTGCCGCATTCATAACGCTGATGTCGTCATCGCTGTCATCCAAGGATCGTCTCTGAGGAGGAGACCCCATGTCCTTGGTCACGATTCCAGAAGTCTGGGGAGGTATTTCGTTTGGACTTCGGAGTTCCCAGCTACCGACGCGCTCATGGTGAATGCCCTGCTTTGTCACCACCACATCCGCATCGCCATCTTTCTTTTCTGAACCCTTGAAGCCTCCTGCAGTACCTCCTACAGAAGCGGTGCCGTGTGTTGACTCTTCAGGACCCTTACGACGTAACCGAAGGCCGCCGCAGACACACAGGCAAAGGAGTAGAACACCCAGAACAGCGATCGCGATAATTGCTCCAATAACTCCTGCGATGACTGGCCCTATCGACGAGTCATCTCCCCAGTTGGAGCTATCCGAGTCGACGGTGATGCACCAAGGAGCAGGTGTCGGGCTACAAACGTCGCACCACTGGTTAGGTGATATTCCAAGGTTATTCATAGTCTGTATGAAACTCGAGTATGCGATACCATCAGGACCAGATTTGAAGATGGGCTGGTTTTGGAAAGACTCGTCCGCGTCTGCTGAAGCACGGTAGGACATTCTCACACGAAGACTATCCGTGGCTGGCTGTCTATCAGGATCATCTGGGTCTTCGCCAAAAAGCTCAAAGACCAATGCTGCACCAGGCTTGGGAAGCGTTGACCAAGGCGCTTGAAACATGTTGTCTTGAGTGACAAGACCTGAAAGTTGAATGAAGCTCACGATGGGATCGAGAGAGCCGAACATGAGTGTCAGTTTGTTGTAGCTGCTTCCCCAGCGAATGTTGCTCCTGAACTGCGATGCGACTTTGTACGCCATAGTTCGACCAGCGACAGAGTAGAGAGCACCAAGATCGCTGTCGTTGTCTGAGCCGCGGTAGCTGTTTTGTGCGCGCTCCATAGACAAGGCATAAGTGTTCAGAAAAGACAGCGTTGAGTTTGCGTTTTTGAGCCCCTCGTGGACTGTCTCATTGTGTCGATACTGATAATCGACGAATTCCCAGAGTTGGTATGCGTTCCAGAGATTGGCATAGTCAATGTCAATTGTGCCATCAAATGGAGCTGTAGAGAAGAGGTTTTGGTAGAAAGGCAGAGTTGAATCATAGAGCTCATCGAGACCAGTTTCCTGCGTTAGGTTTGTGGTGATCTCTGTCTGCCATGCTGAACACCTATAAGTGCCTTGTATTCTGTATTGTATTAGTCAAATATAGGTAGGGAGAGGTCAATGAGCATACGCTGTTGATTCTGGGTCGTAGTAACCAGGAGCTCGAATGCTGGGGTATTGATATCCGTCTAAGGGATATTCAGTCTTGTTGTCACTCGAAGCCAAGTTCACGGCAATCTCTTCGCCTCCAGTGCTGTTATCAAATGCGTTTGGTGACGGTGGGTACAAGCCCTGCATAAAAGCCAAAGCACCAGTCGATACCCATTCATCTGTCTGGGTAATAATGTCAATGTCGTCGTTGTCAATCACATCAGGTTTGAGATTCTGGAGATAAGCGATTTGAATGCTCTGATAGTCGGAGTTGTTCACACCGTCTGGGATATATCGAGCACGGAATGCAGTGCCTTGTCGCAGCATCTGCTGAGCTCCCTCAGGTGTTAAGACGGTACGAAGATTGGCTATTACGGGTGTCCTTTCGCCATGGTTGATGAATGCGACGGCAGCCCAGACCTTTTCTCCAGCGCCGGCGGATTGTGCAATAACGGCATGGGCGAGAGGTAAAGCTGCGAAGAGCTTGAACATGATCATATTGAGGGCTGTGTCTTATACGACAATACAGTGGGGAGTTAACTATAAGTAGGTAATCAAAGCGAAGCTCTTCCTTCACCACGGAGAGGTGAGAGGCAATTGAAAGAGAAGAGAGGCAAAGATCCAACCCAGCTCAAAAGAGATGAGGGCCATAGATAGGTAGCTTATGGTAGAACAAGCTGCAGCTACATCTGCAACTGACCGTCATCCATCCATCCAATGCCTGATGCAGCTCTAACACGACCGAGGTTCATGTACAAGTAACCAACACCTAGTCACAGCGGCACAGAAACTCCTCGCAACATTCCATTGGCATTCCTCCAACAAGGCTGGCATTGGGGGCGGGCGGGGGAACACGATAAAGCCATGGAGGGTCGGCAAGTGATGAGATAGGTCAGCTCACCATGATGCCATCCAATGGCCGAGCTAAAGGATGCAGCCCAGCTTCTTTGATGCTGTAAGTTTAAAAAGGGCCAAGATAGTGCTGAGTGCGGGGTGAAGGGTGAGCGGATAGAGGTGGCTGGGAAGACGATAAGCCCACTGTCGATTGTAATGATCAAGATCTCGATGGAAGAAATATATTGAGTCAGTGACTTTGAACGGCCAAGGAACTGATCCGTTCGTTCTAACAAGTACCGAGACTCAAGGCTCACTGCTTTGGCTTGGCTATGACCGCTGACTGCGCAGATCTATCCGTAAAGAGAATGCTCACTACAGCGGGGTTTGCAGGTCGCGCAATTGAAGGTCATCCTCGTGACATGGAGTAAGACAGGGCTACGGTAACATAAGGCTAAATCTAATTCTTTGATACGAAGAAAATGTTTTGGTAAAACAAGATATTGACGTCAGTTGTCTTGAAGCCAGCTAAGAGCTAGTTGCGCCCACCGACGGCACTTGTGAGTGACTGCACGGAGAAACATGGGGCTCAACACCAATTCCTTGATATCCGGTTGGTGTTTGAGAAGTATTTTGACTTCATGCAGTGATTTATTTGTCTCACTGAACACAGCTTTAAAATTAGTTAGTTACTATACGAAAAAGAGCTTTTAAATGTTTCATTATGTCCATGTACTATCACGACTTAGAGGTACGGCGACTCTCACCCCTGGTAGAGTGGCTTAGTGCAACTGCGAACCTGGTTGACATTGAATACACAAGCATGACCATAAGCCCCTTTCTTTATATTGGTAACCCAAGATAGCTAAGCTATGAGGAATACACTCAAGGGGTTTGGCAAGATGTACATTGCATACCTAGGATACGACGTTTCGTTACAAGGTACCCAGGCGTTGAGCCTCCACCATTAGTCTGCAACGCTTGGATGGTTAATACAAATATTTTTGTAAATCTATTAGATTTGATATAATGCCTGCAGTGAAGGAAATATGCCGGCTCGGTGCCAGTCCATTCGGATCCAGGCCAATGATCTGGTCCAGAGTGTGAAGTGTTTCCTTAATCTGCGAAGTACCGTCTTCATGAGTAATATCTAGAGCTCCTGTCTTAGACCTGATACAACAAGCTCGTAGTCTGGGAAAGAGAATTACTATTCTCCTGGCATGACTTGTCAACCAGCCTCAAGTCTACTCAGGAGTGACCGAGCAGTGACTTCAGTAAATGAAGACAGTACACAGGGTGACGGGTTGACTAGGGCTATCACTTTGAAGATGTGACCACTTGGCTAGGCAAGGACCAACAAGAGTGAGGAGTTTGGGCCCTTCGAATAACGACGTAATACACATGTGCTGTGTGACTTACTGACTTGACTGTATCACGATGAAGTAATTCGTCGGCGTCTACACCCTCCAGGTTCTTAGCTCGCGATCATATCATGCACGATAACGCACGGGAGTGGACTCTTTCATTTTTAGTCATCAACCCCGTTGTCCTCAACAATGGAGACTCATGCTCAGTTTCATGGGCAGCTAGTGACAGTCGATTCATTACATATTGGCGCAAAGGCTACTGTAGTGATACCGTTTGTGAGTTACCAAATAAGTTCTCGGCCGGCAAACTTCATCAGCAGTTTACTATGACGAAAGGAGCGCGGCTCGAGAATACCGTCAGTGGTTGACTGTGTACAAAGACATGAGCACTTCTACGAAGTCTTGAGAGCAATGAAATTGCACCTCCATATAGAGTCTAGAAGTGGTTCACAGAGGAAATTAAATGAGAAAGCTTCAAGAGCTAGAGCCTCCTCTGATGGCCCTGTCGCCGGCGTGTCAGTCAAATAGTCAAGGAACCAAGATCAACACTACACAAAGGAGCCCGCAAGGTGAGATAGAACGTGCCGTGGAAGTATAATGGAACAATTGATCATGTTGAGTCTGCCATACAATAGCCTTGACGTCGGGATGGAAGTATCTGTTCAAGTGACAACCCTCAATGGTCAACTCGAGCGAATCATGATAGCTTACATGTCGGGGTGCATATGCAAGACATGGACACTACGAACTGTTCGGTTGGAACAACATAATATTGTGAGTTAAGGATGAAGAACAAAGCGGAGCTATGGCATCAGCAACTAACAACCACTTAACTCAGCCCTGAGGCAGGGGACCACAGATGGAGGTGAGGTGCTCGTGAGCTAATGTCGGCTACGTAAGGTGGGACAAAGCCAGGCCAGGATAATCGGTAGTGGACAATGTCCCCAGCTTTTGGGTCCTGGGTTTCAGATGCCAATCTTATCAATCTGATCAATCTGATCAATCTGCATCAGATGAAGATCTTTAAACAATGCACAACAAAGCCTATGTGTACACGCCTCTAGAAAACAGAACAAGTCACAACATTTTCAGTGACAAACAAAATACCATCATCCTTTGTGACATTTAATAGTTCAATAATCGATAATCGATAGTCAATTGGATATTTCGCCCTGCTTATGCCTAACACGCAAAAAAAAAGTTGATTCGTTTGTAAAAAAGGGGCAAGTTTGCGATGATGATGGAAACCTCCGAAATCGAATGATGCGTGTTTAGCGGGCCCTTTTTGGGGGGTACATCCCCTAGGGGAGGAAAGAAAACTCAGGACCTTGATTCTAGATGACAAAAAGACTTAGGTGGCTTAGCCTCAGCTTGGGATACCTTTCACTGAGCTTATTTTAACACCCTGTAATTTAGTCTGATGTTTTCTTACTCCCTGAGGCTCCTTGCCCTGTTTCTTCCGCTTGCATTTAGCCCAAGTTGAAATCTTAGCACAGTACGAGGCCTGCTGGTACCGCCTACCGAGGATAACCTCAGAAGATACTTCCAAGCGAGCCTTTTCATTCGTCCGCTAACAATTCTATCCGCATCACCTGCCCTTCTGACCACCAACTCCAGTGAACTGTACCTACCCTGCCACTCAGACTCAGGTTCTCACCCACTGTACCACTTTCCAAGTCTGCGGTCACGCCCTTTTCTTCCGTCGTACTCAACACTTCCAGCGCAAAAGTATCTTGACAGAGTAATTAATTCTTTTCACCGCATCGATATTTTCAATCGTCTGTACTACGCCGCAGCGAGAAACGGACCCGAAATTTAGAATTCCTCTCTCAATGGCCGCGTCGCTGATTGCGACGTGATCGCCCACCATGTCGGAGTCGACGTCCACGTCGATCGACGCTGGCATTGCTGTCGCTGCTACACCACATTCTCAAGATACGGTCGTTGCGACTGCGCCTGTCGATACCAACACCAAAAACCCCTCGACCACTCAACCTGGCGCTACCTTTTTGCATTCGCCTCCCGATAGCAACAACACGGCGAAGTCTGATGGTTCAGATTCTGAGTTGAGCGATCTTGAAGACGAACCCATCCTGAGCGATCCACCGCAGCCTGTTTCTTCTAGCGACAATGTCAACAGCGACGATAAGAAGGAAGATGCTGACGAAGACATTGACATTGGAGAGGTCCTGCCAGATTCCTGGTCTGGTGCTGTTCCTATCTTCAAGCCCACCATGCACCAGTTCAAGGACTTCAAGCGCTTCGTATGTTGACCTCAAGTTTCCCCGTGTCCGTCGCTAACATATCCTCCAGATGGAAGCCGTCGATAGCTATGGAATGAAATCCGGCATCATTAAAGTTATCCCCCCGCAAGAATGGAAAGACGCCCTTCCCAAACTCGACGACCTTGTGAAGCAGGTTAAAGTTCGAGAGCCGATTAAGCAAGATATTATGGGATCCAATGGAACCTATCGCCAAGTCAACATCCTTCACGGACGGTCCTATAATCTGCCCCAGTGGCGTCAGCTATGCGACCAGAGCGAACACCAGCCCCCGGCTAGACGTGGTGAGCGACGCGCCAATGCCGAGAAGCCTAAAGCACGAACTCGAGCTGCGACCGCGACTGTGGCTAAACCTTCCGATCCTTCGACCCCTAAGAAGAGAGGTAGGGGGCGACCTGCCAAGCGGGGAGGCAGAGGGAAGCGGCTCAAGCAAGAACAGGCGGATGATAATGAAGACCGGCCTATGACTCCGGTCTCACCCAAGCCAGAGGTTGCTGAGACTGAGGACAAACCTGTCGAGTCGGTAGAAAAGGACCCTGGTGAAGAGGTTGAGGAGGATTACGAACCTACTGTTGGTCGCATGGGTGGCCTCCGACAGGCAAGAACCAAGACACAAACAGTCTCGGCCCGTCGCAAATACAGTCGCCGAGAGGGATCCGCTATGATCGACGAAGCTGCCTTTAAAGACTGGGATTACAAGATGGACATATCCGAGTATACCCCCGAGCGCTGTGAGGAACTTGAGAGGGCTTACTGGAAGACCCTTACCTACGCACCTCCCCTCTACGGCGCTGATCTGATGGGTACGCTTTTTGATGAATCCACCGAACAGTGGAATTTGAACAAGCTGCCTAATCTTTTGGATGTCTTGGGTGAAAAAGTTCCAGGAGTCAACACAGCTTATCTCTACCTTGGCATGTGGAAAGCAACTTTTGCTTGGCATCTTGAAGATGTTGATCTTTACAGTATTAACTACCTTCACTTCGGTGCTCCCAAGCAGTGGTACAGTATCTCCCAAGCCGATGCCCGGCGGTTCGAGGCGGCGATGAAAAACATCTGGCCTACAGATGCTAAGGCCTGCGACCAGTTTCTCCGTCATAAAGGATTCCTCATCTCGCCTCAGCATTTGAAATCGCATTATAACATCACTGTTAACAAATGCGTATCTTATCCTGGAGAGTTCGTCGTGACCTATCCATATGGATACCATTCTGGTTACAATCTGGGCTACAACTGTGCCGAAGCTGTCAATTTCGCACTCGATTCTTGGCTAGACATCGGCAAAATCGCCAAAAAGTGCGAGTGTGCCGAAGCGCAAGACAGTGTCTGGATTAATGTCTACGACATCGAGCGCAAATTACGCGGAGAAGAAACAGAATATGAAGAAACCGAGGACGAAGAGGAAGATGACGATGATGAACAAGCCGGCATGCCAACACCACCTTCTGGCTCTGGTGTCAAGTTCAGATTGGCTGGCCGTAAGCGAAAGCGTGTACCTGGTGAGAAGGGAGGCAAGGTCAAGAAGATCAGACTTCGTCTCAAATCGAAAGCCGAACCACCCTGCTGCCTCTGCCCTAACGATACTCCATCGGCCGATCTATTGCCCACAGATGATGGTCGAAAAGCTCATCGACTTTGCGCGCACTATCTGCCGGAGACGTATACCGAAACAATCGATGGACAGGAGACAGTCGTCAACGTGTCTAAAATCCACAAAGATCGATTCGAACTCAAGTGTCTCTATTGCCGCTCCAAACAGGGCGCTTGCTTCCAATGTTCCCAAAAGAGATGTGCCCGGGCTTATCATGCAACATGCGCGGCTGCAGCAGGTGTTTTCGTCGAAGAAGAAGAGATCCCAGTCTTCGGCGAAGATGGCACAGAATATAAGGAGCAAGCCTTTGAGTTCAGTTGTCGATACCATCGGACGAAGCGAGATAAGAAGCTTGATGGAGATACGTTGGAGACTGACTCACGAGTTCGGACGGCAGCTTCAAAGCTTCAGCCCGGCGAGACCTGCCAGTTGCAATACTTCAAGGGAGACATCTTTGCTGGTGTTGTGGTAGAAAACCGGTATGATGAGCAAACGTTGCTTATTGACATCTTGCCAAATGGGTATGCTAGAATCCATCAGAAACTCGATCTCGTCAAATCTAAACTAACTGCTTGCAGTGACTGTCTCGAAGTCGAATGGAAATGGCTACTGGTACCCGATCCAGCCGACTATCGTCTGCCGAAGGCATCGGCAAAGGCCATTCCGATGCCCGCGTCCCAGAAGGCCAAGGAGAAGCTCAAAACAAAACGACTTCATGACGGCAAGCCCCAGAAGGACGATCCGTTCGTTGAAGGCTGTACTTGGGCCGAATTCAACAGCCACCCTGTCGCAAACAAAGAACAAGTCAAGATCGATTTCTGCAAACCCGACCAAATTTGGTATTACTTGCCTAAGAAATCGACAGAGGCCCGCGCCCAATTCACCGAGGATCCTCGCAACCCACGTCATAATCCCAGGAGTAATTTCCTATCGACAGTTCCCAAACCTGTCAAACCCCCAAGGCCGGTTCCAGCATATCCTCCCCGACAAGCCTACCAGCCCGCCGTCCCTTATCCTGCAGCGCGACTGGATAAGCCATATATGTACAAGCCACGAACCCCTGCTTCTCACAACTACCCTGCGATGGGCAACTTCACCACTCAGAGATTTACACCATCTGCCCCTTCGCCAGTCCAGCAACAGCCCGGGAACTATGGTTATCCGTATGCACAACCTATATCTGCAGGACAACAAGCTGCTCCCGCCTACTCTGCGCAAAGGTTTGAGGTTAGGCAATCGCCCGCCTATACACCTCCCGGAAACACACCCAGGGTACAGAGTCCTGCGAGCACATTGCCACATTATCAGCAGAACCAATGGCACGGAAGACATACCTCTACCCTTCCTGCACCCACCCCTAGTCATCCTGGAGTAGCCAATCCCTGTCCGCAACCGTATCAGGCTCCGGCACCTGTAAACCATCACCAGGCATTGCAAGCAAGAGTGGCTTTGCAGGCAGATGTATCTATATTCCAAAAGTATCCCTTTTTCCAGGTCAACCACAATAGGTACGTAGTATCGACTCAACACATTGGTGCTTTGCTAACCTCTATAGGGACTCGACTAAGTACCGGACGCCATATGCTCCTTGGGGAGGCTTCACCAACGGATACGAGGGCAACTTCAGGGCTCACATCATGGCCAACAAGGATGCATATCTCAACGGTACAATCAAGGATAATAGATTCCAGAGCAATCAGAACTTCGGCGCCTACCAGCCTCTACACAACCATCCTCCGGGGCATGGCCACCGTGCGTCTCCTGGGAGCCAGCCTCGGATCAGCCAACAACCGAACTTGAAGCAAGTGCCCACGCCATCTCCAGGAACTGGCACCCCTAGCTTCAGCCAGTTTCCTCGGCCTGCGATAAAACAACAGTATTTGCCCCCTATACCTATGCAAACGCATGCACCTACACAAGAAGCACAAGTACAGGCACCAATACAGCCCCAGGTGCAGCCCCAGGTGCAGCCGCAAAAGTCGACCCCGAAGCCCCAACAGAGGCCTCCACAGAAGCCTCCGCAAAAGGCGGAAGAAAGGTCTCAGCAGAAGCCCCCACAGACCACTCAGCCCCCTAACCAGAGCAGTAAACCTAAGATTGGGACGATTTTTAAGGAATACAAGGTAAGTACCTGGAATTCTCGATAGGAATGAAGGGTCGGCTGAACAGCCCATCCAGATACCCCCGAAAGAGTCGCCAGTACCGTTGCCTGCAAACTTTCTGGCTTCGATGGCGCCTACGTCTAAGACCCCTGCTCCCGTTGCCGCCGGAAAGCCAATCTTGCAACAAGCCGAGAGCAAAGGCTCACCTTCTACGCCCAAGGCTGCAAAACCGATTCGGGCATCTCAGCAGACATTCTCGAATGGGCAGCCTATGAACGATCAAAAACTTGGGACTAAGGTTTCCAAGACCCCCATTCCAATTCCGCGATTGCCGGGCGTTGCTCAGTTATCTTCGCAAGGTTCAGCCTCAGCCTCAGCCCCAACACAACAGCAGGGTGCTTCACCTTCCCAGGATAGCAAGTTGACATCTACGGATTCAAACTTGGTACACGCGACCGATACAACTGTGTCGGCGACGAACACCTCTTCCGGACAACAAGATTTTGCAGACGTTCCTGGAGGTGAATCGATGGAATTCATGAACCGAATTATGGCGAGCATACGTACAATAGCCCGTCGCGACGACGCAGTCTGAGCTGCCACCGACACAAGCAGCTGTAGACTATGTATCCGAATACCCTCTTCAATTTTAGCAACTACCTTTGGAACCATGGGAAGGCGTTTATGGATTTCAGTGTTTATGGCATGCATCAGGCAAATGGGAGTTGAGGGACATGGAGTGATACGGATATGACGATCAGGTTAAGACGCATGACGACGGGAAGTGTGTTTATGTAGTATCAGGTGCACGACCGGCGCCCTCAAAGACGCCAGAGAGTCAACGGAGTTTCAATGATTCAGAAGTCAAAATGCCCAGCAAAAGGCGCCACAGTGATGTAACAAAATAAAGCGTTTATATTCGACGCAACACAATATATGAGTATTTTCTGGGAAGGCACTTTCATGGCAAACCTGGCTGTCGCGGTTACTTTCAGGGGCGAGTATTTCAGGTCCATCAGGGACAATGTTCAATTTTTGCTTGCTTAGCTGGCATGGCGGGGAGATCGCCTTGTGGCGCGAGTGGAGGGTCCAAAGTTATTTCGATTCATCCGACGATGAGAGAAAGAACAATAAGCGAAAGACGTGAAGGACATGAAAGCAGGGAATTTCAGCATATATCTTGGGTATGCATTAGCGAATTCATCATAAACTTAAGCGAATCACCCTCTCTCTGACTTGATAGTATGTGCCCTTGTCCAGTGGAAATGGTCCAGTTAGATGTGCGGTTGGGTACTCACGTAAGGTATTGCTCTGCTACAAGACTTAGCTTAGATTTCTGGGCAAGGGAACAATGGCACTGTATCATCTGAACAAGCGCCAAGACTCAATCATAGAGTTCAAGGGCCAAGTGAAGTCGTTTACTTCATGTTCCGGTGGCAGTTCTCAAGCTATAAACGAGATCTATTGGTTGTTCTTGCAGTGGCAGGCAATGAACAGTTGACACTGTCCTCTCATCTCGTTGTGACGCGCAACCACTGGCAGCGGTTACACTACATTGTGATCCGAGAATCTATACATTAATTTCTTCGATATGGCCTTGCCAACATGTTTCCCTTCCCTTTCTTCACCATCACCTTCTAACCTTCTAACCTTCAACCTTTCCAACCTGCAAAGCTTTCAAGGCTCGTGCGAAATACAACATCATTCACCATGAGCATCACCGCTTGGACCGACGAGGATGTTCGAGCATCCCTCGTCCCCCAGAACGAGTTCCCTACTTGCTCCTATCTTAGAGGAACTCGACTAGGTCGAGGTGCATGTGCCAGCGTCTATAAGGTACTGAATGTCAAAACCGGAGGCCTATTCGCCGGCAAGTCCTCTCCTCAGGCTGCCGATCACCTACGAGAGGAAGCTAGAAACTTGGCTAGACTGAACCATGTGAGTCTTTACGCACTACAGTGCTGAATATCATGACTGACCATATATATCTATGTAGCCCCAGATTGTCAAGTTCATCGAATACTGTGAGGACAAGCACAACCCAGCCGCCAACGTCCTTGTCATGGAGCTCTGTGCCGGGGGCAGTCTTCAAGACAAAATTCATGACAACCCCAGAGGCCTCAATGGTCAAGACACCCTGCAAGTCATGCTCCAGATTGGGCAAGCTGTCGCGTATCTGCATGGACAAGGACTTTTCCACACAGATATAAAACCACGCAATATCATCATCCGGTCCTGGTCTCTAGTCGATGTTGTCCTCGGCGACTGCGCTGAAGTCATGAAGATCGAGCATATTGACCCTCGCAAACGACCATACGGAACCCGTTCCTACTGGTCTCCTTACATGGAGAAGTACGGGAGAAACACCGGCAAGAGCGACGACATTTGGGCGCTCGGAATTTCACTGCTCGGAATGATGGCCCTGTGGCCTCGTTGTCTGGTAAAGCAGGAGAAGTTATATCCAAAAAAAGTGCTATAACCATGCACACGAGCTGCACAAGCTCAATCCTGGTGATGACCGTCTCCAGGTCCTGTTGCGCCTGCTTGAGTGGGATCATAACAAGCGGATCACCGCTTCCCAGCTGGTGAAGCTCACGGGTGACCGTATTGAGGCTCGCCCCAACTTTGTCGAGCTGAAGTCTCCTGAGGGCTTCCAGCCTTCGGTATCTTGGTAGAGAAAGCTGTCGTGTCTTTTGTGGGGTTATCTGTCGCTGAGCTGAATCAAGAGTTCATTAATGAGAAATCTTGGAGCGGCATAGGAAAGATTGAATATGGACAGAGAACGGCGAATATAACTACGGAGTACCTTAGTATAGGATGAGACTTGTATAGCAGTGTGTTCTCGCACTTAGTGATATCTCAACTCAATAAAGCCATTGGTACTAAGCAACTGATCTGCGTGTAGTGTTTGCGACAGCGACAAGTTGTTAGCTGAAGACGTTTCAGTTCCTCATGAAGCATTATCGGTATCAGGACTATGAGCCGGATGTAAGTCGGATCCTGTCTCGGATATCTGTATGGAGTCCTATGCCACTTTTCCGGCTGATAATAGAACGCTCCGGTCTCGCTACCTGAGAAAGAGTATCAGAGCAGAGGGCAAGGAATGGAAGAGCTTATCGTCGGAACAAAGCCGATGCATTCTACAGCATCAAGTGCCGGACACAACCTTGCATTGAGTTATTGAGCCAACCCCAATAAACCAATTTCAATGCTCATCATTGGAGCTAATGACGCGATTCGTAGGAGAATTAAACCCCCGCAAAGGTTATTAGTAATCACTTATCGCTCCCGGTTACGGCGATGTCGCAACCGTTGAGATACAAGCTACTTGTGGAGAGAAAGACTACCATTGATCCAATTGTCAAGGCGTGATTCCCATCAGTGGGAGAATTATACGTGAAGATTTCTGCTGCAGTTATCGAAGGATCTGACTAATACTGGAAAAGGAACCCTTTCGTCGCTGTTGATGTTGCGCTCCATATTAACCCCGAGCCGCCCCTCCCACTCCGTGCTCCGGACTACGCTCCGAAGCATTATCCCTCTTCATTCATCAAGAACATTCTCAAGCAGTGTCAGCGTCATGAGTAACCAGACTCAAAAGCTCAAGCCCGCGGCTCGAGTCCAGGGCCAGAAGAAGGATGTTTGGTAAAGTTTCCTACAAATCCTGCTAGAAACAACGATAACTAATTCGCCAGAAATAGGTCCATGATCAATGAGGCTGCTGCATCTTCGCCTATCCAGCCTATTGTGAACTTGGGTCAGGGTTTCTTCGGTTACAACCCTCCTGACTTCATCCTTAACGCTGCCAAGGAGGCTTTGGATCGTGTTGAGTGCAATCAGTATGCGCCTGCTAAGGGACGACCGCGGTTGAGAAAGGCTCTTGCGGATGCGTATTCACCATTGTGGAGTCGTCAGTTGGACCCTGAGACCGATATTATCATCACTACTGGTGCTAATGAGGGTATGCTGAGTGCGTTCATGGGCTTTATTGAGCCTGGTGATGAGGTTATTGTGTTTGAGCCATTCTTCGATCAGTGAGTGTATTGAATTCCATACTGGATGATAAGCTAACATTGGTGTAGATACATTAGCAACATTCAAATGCCCGGCGGCAAGGTCGTCTATGTTCCCCTTCATCCTCCCGAGACAGGAGCCACAAAGAACTCTTCTGCCGCAGACTGGACAATTGACTTTGACGAGCTCGAGAAGGCCTTCACACCCCGCACCAAAATGATTGTCATCAACACTCCCCGTGAGTATCACGAGCTTCCCGCTTATATCAGCGCTGACCTCCTGTAGACAACCCTGTAGGCAAGGTCTTCCACAAGGACGAATTACAGAAGATTGCCGATCTCGCTGTCAAACACCAGACTATCATTCTCTCAGATGAGGTTTATGACCGTCTTTTCTACGTGCCGTTTACGCGAATTGCCAACCTTTCTCCTGAGGTGGAGAAGCTCACTCTTACGGTTGGGTCTGCTGGAAAGAACTTTTACGCAACTGGCTGGCGTGTTGGTATGTCTAGAGTTTGTAACAGTCCATGGCATTTTGCTAATATTCCTTAGGCTGGTTGATTGGGCCCCCAGAGCTAATCCAGCACGTCACTGCCGCTCACACCCGTATCTGCTTCTCAACACCCGCACCCTTTCAAGAGGCCGCCGCCATTGGTTTCGAGCAAGCCGACAAGAACGGTTTCTGGGATGAGACCATCAAGGAGATGAAGGCCAAGGTCGACCGCCTCAACGAGGTATTCGAGGAACTCAACCTACCCGTGACATACCCCGAGGGTGGTTACTTCCTGCTCGTCAACATGGCCAAGGTCAAGCTACCAGAGGATTACCCATTTCCCCCTCACGTCGCAAGCCGGCCTCGAGATTTCAAGCTGGCGTGGTTCCTCATCCAGGAGATTGGTGTTGCAGCTATTCCTCCTACAGAGTTTTACACTCCGAGCAATGCGCACTTGGCGGAGGATTATATCCGATTTGCTGTGTGTAAAAATGATGATATCTTGGAGCAGGCTAAGGAGAGACTAAGGGGGCTGAAGAAGTACATTCAAGAGTAGAGTGTGTTAGAAGGAAAGAAAGTTAAATAGTCGGAGCAAGGCTAGATTAGACGGGTTTCGTAGATCTTATGTTTGTTCGTATCTCAGTGCCTCCTGGTACATGCATGAGTTTGTGAGATAGTAGCAACCAGGGTGTGAGGAATCCTCTGGTTGGTCAAGCCTTTCTATCTTACCTGGATGTCTGGTTCACTGTCTTCGAGGCTGAGAAAAGACTACAAGAAGTACAGTGTTTCTCTAGAATTATCCTACAGCTGCCATATACACAGTTCACCGCTATATGCAGAATATCTACAATCTTGTCTCTGAACTCCGAAGTCAGAGTGGAGGATCCCGATCGTGGAACTGGCCTATCGTGGTCGCGGAGCCGGCCGTTAGCGAGCTGCATCGTGGGGTAGAGGCTCTCTTCCCCGCACAAGCAACAGAGGGAACAAGCACTGAGTGGCTGCTGTAGCTGTGAGCGGGGGTGCAAATCTTGAGCTTATCAGTGGCGATGAGTTAACCTTGACACGTCCTAAACAGAAACAATCCGTCCTCTCATTCGTTCACTGTTTGGCTATCACAGGTATCTCGTTAGGAAGAGGAAGGTGCCGTAGCACAAGGTCCAATTGTTTTTGTCAATATGACGCAGGGGAGAATCTCAACTTGAACCCGCTATCTAACCGTTGCCGGCCACGCCTCGTGAACCTGAACCCTCTAGTACTATCCCTTCTACAGCAACTGTACAACGCCTCGGTTCGTTTGTTGATAAGAGCCACAGAGGCCCCATTGTCTTTTCTATCCTTTCCCTTTTGACTCTTGGACTCTCCTTCTCTTCCCAACAACCATTCAAGGTACCCGTTCCTTTTATTCATCACTATCATGGCGCCTAGCGCTGTATCTCCCTCAAGGGAGTCCAACCCTGAGCCCTTGGCAACCCTAACCTCTAAATTCGATGATACCCTTCGATTCTATCTTAATGGAACCAAAGTCATTCTGGACGACATAGATCCAGAGGTCACAGTCTTGGAATATCTACGAGGAATCGGTCTCACAGGGACAAAACTGTAAGCACTTATCGCAGCCCCCAAAACCCTTCTGTCGTAGTTCTGACGATGATAGTGGCTGTGGCGAAGGCGGTTGCGGAGCTTGCACAATCGTGGTCAGCCAGTATAACCCAACAACCAAGAAGATCTACCATGCCAGTGTCAACGCATGTCTAGCTCCTCTCGTCAGTTTAGACGGTAAACATGTCGTTACTGTTGAAGGTATCGGTAGCTCCCAGAAGCCCCACCCAACTCAGGAGCGCATTGCCAAGTCCAATGGCAGCCAATGTGGTTTCTGTACTCCTGGTATTGTGATGAGCTTGTATGCTTTACTACGAAACAACGACTCACCCTCCAAAGATGATGTTGAGGAGGCGTTTGATGGCAACTTGTGTCGATGTACTGGCTACCGTTCTATCCTAGATGCGGCTCAAACTTTCAGTGTTGACAAGCCGGGTATGAAGTTTAAGAAAGCAGGGGGCACTGGATGCTGCATGGAGAACGGTAACGGTCCACCCAGTGGAGGTTGCTGTATGGACAAAGCAAACCTTGATGATGCACCAATCAAAAGGTTCACGCCTCCAGGGTTCATCGAGTATAACCCAGACACAGAACTTATCTTCCCACCGGCTCTCAAGAGACACGAGTTACGGCCTCTGGCATTCGGAAACAAGAGACGGAGATGGTATCGCCCTGTCACCGTTGAACAGCTCCTGCAGATCAAGAGTGCACACCCTCAGGCCAAGATTATCGGTGGAAGCACAGAAACTCAGATCGAAACAAAGTTTAAGGCTCTGGAGTACCCTGTGTCAGTTTATGTTGGCGATATTGCCGAGTTGCGGCAGTACACTTTCAAGGAGGACCATCTTGAGATCGGTGGCAATGTTATCCTGACTGACCTTGAGAGTATCTGCGAGCATGCTATCCCTCATTATGGACGGGAACGCGCACAGGTATTCGAGGCGATGCTCAAGCAGCTCAAGTTCTTCGCTGGTCGACAAATTCGAAACGTTGGTACTCCTGCGGGTAATCTGGTCACAGCATCGCCAATTTCAGATCTCAACCCCGTATTCTGGGCTGCGAATGCTGTGTTAGTGGCTAAGTCGTCCACCAAGGAGACAGAGATTCCTGTTTCCCAATTCTTTACAGGTTATCGAAAGACAGCACTCGCACAGGATGCGATCATTGCGTCAATCCGAATTCCAGTCACTCAAAGCAAGGGCGAATACTTCAGGGCGTATAAGCAGGCCAAGAGAAAGGATGACGATATCGCTATTGTCACTGGAGCTCTGCGGGTTCGTTTGGATGATGAAGGTATCGTTCAGGAAGCAGCCCTCATTTATGGTGGCATGGCTGCCATGACGGCTGCTGCTAAAACAGCAATGGAATACCTTATCGGACGACGATTCGCTGACTTGGAGACTTTGGAGGGAACCATGAATGCTCTTGGTCGCGACTTTGACTTGCAGTTCAGTGTTCCGGGTGGCATGGCGTCTTACCGAAAGTCGTTGGCCTTTGGATTCTTCTACCGATTTTACCATGACATTCTGACGATACTCGATGGAAGCTCGGAGCAGGTCGACAAGGAGGCTATTGACGAGATTGAGCGAGACTTGTCCAGTGGAGCAGTCGATGAAGATGCTGCTGTGGCTTACAAGAAGGAGGTGACAGGCAAATCTAACCCCCATCTGGCTGCGCTCAAGCAAACAACAGGCGAGGCTCAATACACCGACGATATTCCTGCCATGAAGAACGAGCTTCATGCCTGTTATGTCCTTTCGAAACGAGCACACGCCAAGATCATTTCTATCGACTACTCGGCTGCTCTAGATATTCCGGGAGTAGTGGATGTTGTTGATAAGGATGACATGCCATCCGCTGATGCCAATAAATTTGGTGCTCCTCATTTTGACGAGGTTTTCTTCGCTGAGGGCAAGGTTCTGACCGTTGGTCAGCCGATCGCCTTAGTTCTGGCAACTTCTCCTCTGCGAGCTCAGGAGGCTGCTCGGGCAGTCAAGATTGAATATGAAGATTTGCCATCTGTGCTCTCGATTGAGGACGCTATTGCAGCTGATAGTTACCACAATTTCTACCGAGAAATCAAGAAGGGAGATACGGAGAAGGCTTTCAAGGAGTGTGACCATGTGTTCACTGGAACAGTAAGAATGGGTGGTCAAGAACATTTCTATCTCGAGACCAACGCTTGCTTGGTTGTACCTAAGCCTGAGGATGGAGAGATGGAGATTTTTGCCAGTACTCAGAACGCCAACGAAACGTAAGTCTTGTTGTTGTTATTTCTGTTTTGCCAATATTAGATACTAACCCTTGTTTCAGACAAGTATTCGCTTCGCGAGTTTGCGATGTACAGTCAAATAAGGTCGTTGTTCGTGTTAAGCGACTAGGTGGTGGTTTCGGAGGCAAGGAGTCACGATCAGTGATTCTCAGTTCCATCTTGGCACTCGCGGCGAAGAAGACCAAGAGACCAGTCCGATACATGCTGTCGCGAGAGGAAGATATGGTTACAAGTGGGCAACGCCATCCTTTCCTTGGCAAATACAAGGTCGGAGTAAACAAGGACGGTAAGATCCAAGCTTTGGATTGTGATGTCTTCAACAATGCAGGATGGACATTCGACCTCAGTGCAGCCGTGTGCGAACGAGCAATGACCCATATCGATGGTTGCTACGACATTCCCAACGTGTACATTCGAGGACGCTTGTGCAAGACGAACACCATGTCCAACACTGCGTTCCGAGGATTTGGTGGACCTCAGGGCATGTTCATCGCAGAGTCGTACATGGAGGAGGTGGCTGACCGATTGGGAATGCCCGTCGAAACGCTGCGCCAGGTCAACTTGTACGAGAAGGACGGCCAGACTCATTTTGGTCAAGGCCTTGGAGATTGGCATGTTCCCCTGATGTACAAGCAGGTACAGGAAGAGGCGATGTACGAAGCACGCCGACATGCCATTACCGATTTCAACCAAACGAACAAGTGGCGGAAGAGAGGTCTGGCATTGATTCCGACCAAATTTGGTATTTCGTTCACCGCTCTATTTCTGAATCAGGCTGGCGCTTTGGTGCACATCTATCACGATGGCTCTGTCTTGGTGGCCCATGGTGGTACTGAGATGGGACAAGGCTTATATACCAAGCTCACCCAGATTGCAGCACAAGCACTGGGTGTTCCATTGGACAATGTCTTCATCTCCGAGACTTCCACCAATACGGTGGCTAACGCCTCTGCAACAGCTGCTTCAGCCTCGTCAGATCTAAACGGATACGCCATCTTCAACGCGTGTGAGCAGCTGAACGAGCGACTGGCACCATACCGCAAGAAGCTGGGCCCTGAGGCGACCATGAAGGATCTTGCCCATGCTGCTTACTTCGATCGTGTCAATCTTTCTGCCCAAGGCTTCTACAAGACACCTGAGATTGGATATGACTGGAATACCAACAAGGGCAAGATGTTCTTTTACTTCACTCAGGGAGTGGCCGCAGCTGAAGTGGAGCTTGATCTACTGACTGGAACATGGACCTGCATACGCGCAGACATCAAGATGGATGTTGGTCAGTCTATCAACCCAGCGATCGACTATGGTCAAATCCAGGGTGCGTTCATCCAAGGTCTTGGTCTCTTCACAATGGAAGAATCGTTGTGGCTACGTAACGGCCCCATGGCCGGACATCTCTTCACGCGAGGCCCTGGCGCCTACAAGATTCCTGGGTTCCGAGATATTCCTCAAACTTTCAACGTGTCGCTTCTCAAAGACGTGGAATGGAAAGAGCTACGTACCATTCAACGCAGCCGTGGTGTGGGTGAGCCGCCATTCTTCATGGGAAGCTCGGTCTTCTTCGCTATTCGAGATGCACTCAAGGCAGCGCGCGCACAATCTGGAGTAAAGGCTACGATCGGCGATGACTCTTGTGAGGGGCTCCTGCGGCTCGAGAGTCCAGCGACGCCTGAAAGGATCCGATTGGCGTGTGAAGACGAGATTATGCGCAAGGCGAGAGTTTTGCCCAAGGAGGGAGAAAGGAGTTTCTTTGTTGCGATCTAGTGTGATACATTACCTTTCAAGGAGGAACTATAAGGTCTAGCAAGGATTTTGGTGTTTGGGATACTTGTTACTATCGGAGTCAAGGTTGACATGGTAAGGCACACTTTACGAGTAATATGAAATGGATATCATGTTGTATGGCAGAATCTTTTGACCTTGGTGATGTACGTGCGTCTTGGCCCAAGTAAAACGAAGTTACCAACAGAATATGGATCACATCCTATTGGTCAAAATCCTCTTTAACCTTCCAAAGTCGTCAACCACCGAACTGAAGCTAGCCGTGAATCGCCGACATTCGGAACGAGAGCAACGAACTACATGAATACTTCAACGGCAAGTTCACAATATGACATCAGCGATATAGATAAACGAGGAAAGGATGCTATGCGGCAATTAATATAGGGCAAAACGAGAAGTGATATTGATATCGTAGAGTTGCAGTGAAGGAATAATAACGCGCAGAGATGCCCCAGACGAGCTATTACTCGATTTGGACAAGTGTTTCAGCCTGCTGTGAGTTTATTTAGCGCCATTCTCTTTCACCGAAAGTCAAGGTCAGCGTGCCATGGAGTATCTATCGTACCAGATCCTTTTCTAGAAGATCATGTCAGAAAAGGCTCATGGCCCCTGAGTTGTGCACGGTCTGTTTTTATGAATTGAAAGGAGTGAAATGGTCTGATTGTTCGAGAGAATGGGATTGTACCTGGCTTTGAAATTGGAGGCTGGGGTCAGCAGATGCGAGGATATTGGAGTTCGATTGGAGGCCTATTCGTCTTGTTCAGATATGGACGTATATCTCCCATTCTGGCAGTTGTATGCCCTCCATATAATGGCCTAAGTTCAGAAGTATGCACCCCAGAAAGTGACGGAAATGCATAGTGTACAGTTTTCGTCTTGTCTTGCAACACTGTATAGTGTAATTGCATTATGCCTATGACCTAGGTACCGAACTTTGTATAGATCCTTCGGCTGACTGCTGTTGCTTCGGCTGCCGGCAGTTATGGGCAATCAAATTGGAAGCCAGCTAGTTCGACATTAGAAGCTCATGAATCGATCAGTATGATTAATGTACTAACCGGGCTGTGTATGTCTGCAGGTTTGAGGCTTTTGGGAATAGTAGTTCTGGACTGTGCTCCGGCGGTACGGAGACGCGCCCGGACCCGCCCCGGCCGCTCGTTCACCGAGACCGGGGGACCACTGACCACTGGCACCTTCCCTAAACCCCGCTATTCCAAGAGGTAGACTAGGTCCAGCCCCCAGGAAGCAAGTCCTTCCCGCTGGTAGCCCTCTGTCTGGGTGAGGGAGATGCAGTTGACTTTTAGCTCTGGCCTGTTTCTTCATTCTCTAAAATGAGGAGAGATCTCATTCTCCCATTTATAATTCTTGACTAACAGTAACCAAACCCATGTCAAATACGGGTCACTTTTAATAATTATTGATCCTCTTTCACGCTCTTCACGACGATATTCAACGTAAACTGGCTGATCCCAGGCCCACTTCGCTCGTGAGCTGTGCGCTGCTTCTGCTTCTAGGCGCCCCCACAATCCTCAGTCAAGTCGCTGGGTGGTCAACCAAGCAAGACCAGCCTATTTCGGCCCCAGGTCTAAGCCTAAGCCTAAGCCTACGCCTGGCTCAAACTTCACCGTCCAGGTCCTCGTAAGTCTTTTTGCCTTCTCTTTCGACTTGGACGGCTACAAGCTTCTGGTGTCCATTGTTTTACCTCTATTGGGCCAGCCTCGGCTGCTGAGCTATCAATTCATCTCTTGCATCTCGTTGCACTCCCTCGTGCCCTTCAAAACCTCATCCTTTCGACCGTTTCGGCTCACACCACCTGCGCAGCCACTTTCCTCCTCCCCTTCCCCCTCCACGGGACCAATTCACGCGCGCGCGACTCTCCCAGAGAAAAGCTACAGTCGACAAACCTACACCGGCGCACAGGAACTGCAGAAATCGCAATCGCAATCGCAACAACTAACCGCCGACAACGTGCGAATGGATCGTGTCGCTTCGGCTGAGCTGTAGACCCATACAAGTTTGCTGCAGCGAGCCGCAAATGATCTGCGAACCTGACGCCGCCTTGCGTAACCAAGAGATCCAATGGGAGCATAAGACACAATGACCGACCGGAATGCCGCTACCATGGGCAAGAGCGCTAAGCAGGAGCCTGCCAAAGGCGACGATGGCAAGGCTGTGAATCGCGACAAGAGCTCGAATGCCACTGCTTCTGGCAACCATAAGGCCCCTACAAAAAAGAGACGCAAAGTCAACCACGGTACGTTTTCCTAAGTAGTGACGCTATCTTCCCTTGCACAGGTTCCGGATGCGGCGTTGCGCATGTGCTCATGGGGGGTTCGCGCTGGGGTTGCGAGTGAAGGTCGTGATACTGAATAGTTGCGATCAAAAGAATCTTGAATCATGACCAATCAACGAGCCAGGCCATGGACTCGTCAACTCCAATTTCAGGGGCAAGGTTGAACATGGCGCATGAATCTATCTGTCTATCGTAACAAGAAGAACATTGGGCTGACATCGCTGCGGCGCTTCACTATAGCTTGCGTATATTGTCGACGATCTGTAAGTCAACCCAAGTTCAACGACGCGCGTTCGCATTGGTTCTGTCTGGATCTCGAGCAGCTTTACGCGCTCTAAGCAGTCAGTTCATTTGTTGAGCTGAAGTATTGTGCGACGGGCATGGCGCCATGAGACAAATCTCGTCGAGTTTACCCATCACTTTGCATATGTGAGCTTTGAGAGAACTGTAGCTGACAATCTTTTTCCTACCCGCATCCAGCATATGACTTGCGATCTTGTAAGTACGCTCCTAGGCGGCCCCTGCTTCTCGCCTTGATAACATGCTGGGACACCTGAGCTGCAGCTGTTGTGTTCAGCTATTCAGGGGAGGGGCTGGCTTTCTACACCATCAAAACCAAGTCACTGACGCCATGAATAGGAGAGACCATGTACCAGATGTATTAAGCGGAACATTGGACATCTTTGTCACGATGAGCCTCGCGATGCCGATTCCAAGAAGGCAAAGAGTGTTCAGAGCACCCAGAGCATACAGGCGCCCTCTGTAGTTGATGAATCGGATGCACAGTCCGATATGGCTCGTAGCTCGATTTCTAGTACCATGGGCCCACCTCCCCCAACGTTTGACACGACAAGGCAGCGAGGTTCCAAATCTTTTGGGGGAGTGCTGGGTCAAGGAAGCCCACTGTCCATCGTGCAACCCGGCCAGGTCTCGGGCCTGCAGGGCAATGCGTTGAACAACGGCAACAGTAACGCGAATCAATGTACGTTTTGTGTCCCTTTGTCCTGCCCTGAGAGGGGCCTGTCCCTTGTTTCGATTTTTAATCACGAGCGGAGACGGGTGGGCTGAGGTTGGGGCTGCCCAGAAATCTGTTCCTGATCTGAGATCGCTGACACGCCACTAGTTGCGGGTTTCCAAGATGCGTGGATGACAGCTCAGAACCATTTTCATGATATGCACAGCTATCACCCCAACTACATGATTGCCTCAGAAGTCACTCACGAGTTCAATCTTCTCAACGATTTCCTCCATACGAGTCTACTCGATGACGGTAGTGTGCCGCCAGAGGAACATCAGAGCCCGGCATTCAAGCGGTCGAGCCAGAGCCAGTCGGAGATGCTACCCAGGTTTGGAAATAACACCACCACCTCTATGGGAGCCGGTGGTTCAAACACCATGTCAAACATGACAGAGGGATCAATGCTGCCACCCCCTCCGAATGTTGAGGGCAAGAACATTCCACGACCGGGAAGCGTTGTGCCCGCCGACAAGGCTCGCGAATACTATCTACAAGCTGCCGACCCGTCGGGCAACGACACGCCAGAGGAGCGAATGGCGCGTGTGCTCAAGGCCAAGTACGACGCTGGACTTTTAAAGCCGTTCAATTACATCAACGGTTATTCTCGCTTGGGTGCATATCTCAATTCACACATCACAACAGCGTCACGGGAAAAGATTCTTAGGACTATCGCCCGGTTCAGGCCCGCTTTTCGAGAAAAGGCACATGCTTTGACGGATATAGAACTTGTGTACGTTGAGATGTGGTTTGAGAAACAGCTCATGGACTATGATCGGGTGTTTGCAAGCATGGCAGTGCCCGCGTGCTGCTGGCGAAGAACCGGTGAAATCTTCAGGGGCAACAAGGAGATGGCAGAGTTGATTGGCGTGTCAGTAGCTCAGCTTAGAGATGTAAGTCTTGCTTTGCTTGGCCTACACCTCCTCGTGACAGTAGTTTGGTGCCAGCCAAAGCACAGGGGGTTTGGCAAATGAATGGATTGCTAACGTTCGCTTACTCTAGGGCAAAATCGCGTTGCACGAAATCCTCACAGAAGAATCAATGGTGCGATACTGGGAAGAGTTTGGCACGATTGCCTTCGATCCAGCGCATGAGACCCTCTTGACGGCCTGCTCCCTGAAGAATCCAACCCCTGGGTCAACGCATCCAGTTGTGAAATGTTGTTTCTCGTTCATGATCAGAAGAGATGAGCACAAACTGTACGTATTAGTCACCCGGACTCCATCTGCCTCCCTATACTGACTAATTCGAATAGGCCAGCTCTGATTGTTGGTAATTTCTTGCCGCATGACCCACCAGCACAATAACCATAGGTGTATTGATATATGTATATGCCGTAAATATATGATGCCTCGTGAGAAGAAGCACAGCATGAGTTGCCACACTTGCAAAAGAGTGCTGTAAGGCCTCAAACATTAGTAAGAAAAAGAAAATAGTCGGAATTGGGAACGGCGCTTGGATACAAAGATTCGGAGCGTATGTATTCGTTTGCATTACGTTAGACAGGAGATAACAGTTTGAATATTATCTTGCTTTTGAGAAGTTCCTTGGTGATGATTCTCTTCCGGGTTCTTGTGTTCCTGACCTTTTGAGCCGGATTTTCGGCTTTGGGCAGTTGGTTGAGCAGTTGGAAGGAGCACTTTCATCGCTCCTGCTCTCAACCGTTCCGCAGCAGACTCACATGACTCGGTTCTAAACGCAGGAGGGTCCTATGGGTCGAGGCATTCTTTACCTTAACTTATCTTATTCTTTCCGTTCATATACCTGATAATCACGTTATTCTCCAAATACATCGCTTCTAATACAAAGCGACTGCTTTCCCCTTTTTCAAACCTGTCATGGCGTCGGCTGAAGTATCTACTATCAACCACACCAAAAAGCTCGAGGAAATCATAGGCAAGGATTGAACAGCGAATGGATGTGGCAGATCTTACTGACTCGCAGTATCGGGACAGAATTCGCCACAGATCTCTTTTCCAAGTTGCCCACCTCATGTGACTCGAGCTCAACCGATGTTCTCCTTTCCGACCTGAACCATCACATAACCACAGCCAATTTCCTCGCGGAGAACCGCATTTCTCCTCCGTTAGGAGTTTCCAGGAATCTAAAGGACATCGGAAGGAAGCTATGGAACGAATGTATCAAAGAAAGGAGAAAGAGGGACAACCTCCTGCAGTCCGCTTCTAGGACTCAACTGCTGGTTCGTACTCGGGTTCTGGCCTTCCTCGCCCATGCTCTCGCAAGGGAGCATAGACGTGGTAAAAGGAGGGATAATCTGGAAAAAATAATATACATGATGGGCTTGTCACTCACGTTAGCGCGAGTTTGTGTCGAATCATCGGACCTGGACGGAGCACTTCTGAGTATGGCCAAAGCTGCGGACTACATCGACCGACTAAAGAAGATCGACAACTTGACCACTGAAGATAGGGCGCAGGTACAAAAGACTGAGGCTGAATATTTGACCATGCGATGTGCTTTGGTGAGTCGAGAAACAGCACCTCTGACGACTTGCTGACTGGTCAAGTCGTGGAAACAGGGCCGTCTCGACGTTGCGGAGCACATGTACGCCAAAGCAGATGACCTCTTACACAATCTCGATCCAACTTCTGCTGAACATTTGGCTGACACGTTTCACGGAATTGGGGGCGATCTCTTGTCGAGAGGCGATAATGAAATGGCTTTGAAGTGGCTCCGGCGAGCACTTGACCTCATAAATGACCAAGCGCTAGAAAGGCTTTCAACAGAAGGGCTGGAACTTCGAATATCCATCCATCACGAACTCATACAGGCATTACTCGCCACAGGGTCGCAAGATGGGCTACAAGAAGCTGAGAATCTAGTGTCGCATGTTGAATCAGAGATCGGGGACAAGCCAGTGGTTCTACATTGGAGACTCGAGATTCTTCAACGATCTCCAAGCGAAGTCTTCAACGCCGATGCATGCGCGAGTATACTGCGCCGTATGATATGGTCGCTCGATCTGTCGGACGCTGGGCTCGGCTTTCTTCTGCATGGTATCGGCGAACTGCGAATGAGAGGTCCACGTTTGGCGATAGGTCTCATGGATGAATTATTACTCAGGAAACTTATGCCTTCCCGTAACATGGGCTGGATGGGCAAAGCCATTGTCCGGCGAGTCTGGATGGGCACAATGGAAGCAGATGCGTCTGTGAGCGTAGCAGATTTAACCCAGACCCTGGATCAGCTCGTTCAAAAAGCTGGTCAGTGTGATGTTGAGGCCTCAACTGCTACACTTTCTGTCAGTCTAACTACTTCAACATTCTTTCATGCACGTAACTGACAAGAGAAGCTCATTTGGAAGAAGCTCGATACTAGTTATTCCAAGAAGCAGTACAAAGAATCCCAGCTTTGGTGCCAGGTTGCGCTCCACTCTATCTTTGCGAATAGTGGTGAGGCATGCCAGGGCAAGTTCAGCAGAAGGCTGGTGCTGTGCGCTACTTCTTGTAGTGATGCAGAGGCTGCACTTTCTGCATTTCACTCAATGCCTAGAAGTATCCAGGATGAGCCGCTCACCAGGTACCTCATGTTCAGGGTTTCTCTTCTGAACTGGGACCATGACTTGGGTCGTCAATGTGTCGAATTCCTGGGCAAATTTGCCGAGAAATCTCAATGCCGAGATATACTATACGCATGTATAAGAGATGCACAGCACGTCGGCGATAAGCTGATGACCTTGGAAGCTTTGAAGGCGGTTGCCGAAACCTTTGATGCTGTAGGCTCTTTGACTATCAATCTGCCATCGATTCTAAGGTGTACTATCAGGCTTATACACTCGCTTGAGTCGCAAGAGGGTAGCGAAGGAGACCCAGCTCCTGAACTTGCAGAAGAAACTTGCCGAATTTTCGAAAGGGGTAAGCTCTCTCTCAAAAGGTTGATTGTGTTCTAACACGCACAGCTGGTGAGCACGCCAAATTGGAACCAAAGGATGAGCAAGGTCGCAAGGTCTTCACAGTATCGGAGCTGCACTGGTTTCGAAAGAACACATACAACATCGGTGTGATAAAGTGTCATGTCTAGGGGCTGTGGCATCTAATCCGCATTTTCCGTGCGTGTCTCGCATTTGTGGATTGTTACCCATCCGATCTTCCTTCGGAGGATGATACTGATCTACGACTTATGTCCGTCCGTTGTCACTTTGTCGTCGCCGCGGCACTCATCTCCCAGGCTCGGACTGGGGACAAGGTAGATGAACAGCTGCAGCAGTACCTTGAAACAAGACGGCACATTTCAGAATACGACACCCTTTTTGACGCGCATTTCCGAAACGATCCCAAGTCTCAGATATATCCCGACCTCCTGGCCAAACTGTCAACACTTTTTGTCTTTGACTTTGAGAGTGCCGTGTGCTTGAAGAGTTGGGACGATCTTAGTCAGATTATTAGGAAGGCTCGAATTTGCAAAGATGAGATGATGTATAAGGCTATGGGAGACTGCTTGTTAAGGAGTGAAGCTTCAGGAAACGGTATGTATCGACTGGTTCCTAGCAGCACACACGGAAAACTAATTCCAGTAGTCGTGTATCGAACAATGCGGCTTATAATCAATGAGATATTCTCACTGGAGCAATTTGACAACCAGCAACTCGCAAAGTACATGCGTTGCATGTTCCAAGCTATTTTACCCCTGGACGACAACCTTGCCTTCCAGGTTGTGGAACAAGCAGTCCAAATAGCACGCGAAGGAAGCCAAGTAAGTGGTTCCCATCACTATACATTCTTAATGGAGTTCATTTTTAGGGAGGGCTAACATTTATTACAGATGCAGAAGCCTTTTCCTGCAGAGGACTTGGACTGGATCATCGCAACAACATTTAATCATGCGATTGATATCTTGGCGAGAGGTGATGAGGATCTATGTCAGCAATGGGCTATGAAGGCCCTTGACCTGACTGAGTATGTGGATGATAATGGCGATATGCGAGATATGCTTCGTGAGAGAGTTGTCAAGCTGGGCTTGAGCAAAGGGGCACCTAGCTGAGTTCCGACATGTTCTTGATTCACATCGATGTTGACGCACTTTTCTCTTCAAATTGGAACCGGAATATAAATGAAACGGTCTTGATGGGATATTCAAGCTGAAACTTGTCTCGCACATCTTGTGCTACCACACAAACGGTAAATTCGTGTATCCATTATAACCGTTGCAGAAAGTATACAGCTCTATGGGTCATGTCCCAACAACGCCGGGTGCGCCTCTGTGCTATGCAAAATCCTATACTCATCTCATGCAGCGCGTGGTATCTTCGTACAGATTCTCCCCAAGCAGTACTATACTATACTACCTGGAAGCAGCTATACGCAACAAAATATCAGGACGCCATGTCAAAACAGAATGCACCAAAACCAGGCTGTTTATATGCGCCTTGTTCCTTAAACTTTTGCAGGTGAGCCAGCTTCCAGCACTAGACAAGGAAGACAAGGCTCATAAAATAAACATTAAAAATCGCTTTCATAATTCCCCGCCAAACTCTTTATATAATATTGGCGATACTCAACCGCTCTTTGCTGGTAGTTGGGGCGGTTGCGCTTCCACTCGGTGTCCTGCTGCCCCCTGCCACAGGGCTCACCGCTGTACTTCCCTCGCCCAACTTGGGTATCTCGGACCCGAAACGCGATACATCGCCTAGCCTTGGGAGTTCCACCGCTGGGCCAGGCGTCTCGCTCTTGATGGGTGGAGGTAGTGTCCAAGTTGCACTCGAGGGGGTCGGAGTTGTGGCTGGCACACCATCCAGTCCACGAATGGCCGTCTCGAGCCTTGCCCATCCACCCCAATCTTTGTTGTCGACTTCGTCCAATCCCGTACGAGCCTCAGGGCTGAATAACTCGTTTCTGGTGGCCGATGTGGGATGCTGAAACGGCGACGGGGACTGGTGTAAATGGACTTCTCGCTCTAGGCCTGCCCAAAGCCACGAGGCATCATATGATGCCTGAAGATCGGCGGAAACGTATACAATCAAATCCTCGTCGCGTGACAGCATCTGTAGAAGAGCTGCTTGGTCTATCGATGGCCTTGAAGAACCAAAGTGCGGCGGGGCACTCCTTGTTAGGTAGTTTGTACACTCAACTCTCTTGGCTGCCAAGGCGGATACAAAGAACGACAGGTAACGACCGCACGCGATTGTGATATCTCTTTGTCGATCGATCGAAGCCAGTGCTCTCACAGCCATCACTGCAGGGTCTATGTAGCCTCTGAGGAGAAGAAATAGGGCACAGCGAAATATGTGCGTGGTCAACAAGGTAGTTGCACTATCGGCCAAGAGGCTTCCGTTTAATCGATGGAGCAGAGATACAGTTTCGAGAGCAATGTGAGTGCAGCTTTCGAGAGAAGCCATCCGAGCCTCGAGGGGGTACACAGGATCGAGATGATGTCGATGTAGGAGAAGACGAGCGTGGAATAGGTATGCCAACGGAGCAAGAAAGCCAGGTGCAAGAGGCACGCTGCTCGAAGGGTCGCATGCTGGCGGAAAGGTGTTCAGGCATTTCTTCAGATGGGTGTCAAGGGTTGAAAGATGAACTGACGACATCAACTGGGGTGTCAGTGCTGCAAGAAGCGACGAATACGACCGTACAACATGGATGACGGCAAGCAGAGAGTGAGTCAAAGGTTCCGCTCCCGTAGGTACCAACATGCCTCCTTCGTGGATAAACTGATCGTCAACTCCGGCTGGCAATGACACGTCGCAGTCGTCGTCGTCGATCATAACGGGCCGGCTAAGCTCAGTAGCCAAGGTCCTGTCCAGTATGTATATCATCCACCAGGTCCTGCGTCGCATCTCTCCTTCAATCACTGGCCATGGCCCCGATTCAACGTGCATGCCGAGATCTTGAGCAACACGGACAGCCCTACCCAACCATCCCCAGGCCGCTGACTTTAGGTTCATCTCGTTCAGGCAGAGAGTTACTAATGTTAGTGCCCGGGCATGTTCCAGAGTAAAGTCGTTAGACCATGGGTCAATCATCTTGTTGGCCATCTCAAGAAATTCGGCAGGTTCGTAAAAGGAGTTTGGCTGGGAGCCTGATGTTGGGCTGAAGAGACTGCCAGTTGCCAGGACCGCGAAGAACATAGAAAGCCAAGCTGGGGACATTCTGCTGGACGCATTGCTGTTGTACAGGTCGTTGATAGTAGATCGGAACGATGGCATGTGTATGATCGGAAACATGGAGTGGGACGAGTTGCAATAGGCGTGCAACAGTTGGTCTACGACATGCCTAGCAGGTAGCTTTGGTCTCGGGGGGTCGAAGAATATAGGGGCTCGTTCACGATACTGGGCCGGGAGCTTCCAGATACCTCTCGAGAAATCGCGTACATTGGCCCTCGCTCTCGCTAGCTCTGGAACTGGTGCCGGTCTCTTTCGTCGCTTCGGTTCGGATCCGATGGCTGGTAAGCTAAAGCTGTTCTCGTCACCTCCTTCAGCATCGAGGTCCATGGGCCCTTCTCGATCCTGAAGCATACGGCGCAATCCACTGTTCTCCCTTTTCACTCGTTCCATTTGCTTCTCCAAGTCCTGCACCTGTTTGATAGACGACATACGCCGGTTTGTCTCCTTGGTGAATTGACATTTGACATTTCGACTCGAGCACTCCGAGCAACTTGTCGTCTCAGTTGCGTCACATTTCACCTTCCGTTCTCGACAAGCATCACAACTAGGGTCCTTCCTTCGCTGCCGGTATGCTCTCTTCTGTCCCTGACCACCTGGTCCTGTTAAGTGGGCAGATGATGGTCCCGGAGTGCTGGCTACAGATTCATTCGAAGCGAGTGAATCGTGTCCAAGAGAAGATGATGCGGTCATTGGGCCGTACGGTTGAAAGCCCTGAGTGACTGGAGGTAAAGGGGGAATGCCAATAGGTTGGGGCGTTGCCGGAACATTCAAGCGTGGGTTGGTACTCATGGCCCCTGGCGCAAACTGGGACAAAGATTTGGGGGAAGTCGCAGATGAGACTGAAGACGAGTCGTAGGACCTGTTTGAGAGATTGGGTGAGCGAGCATAAACGTTCTGCGGTGTTGACATAGCTGGGTGCCCTCTCGGTGCCCAGCCTCTACTAGGATTTGTCGAGGAAGCCTCAAAAGATCCCCCAACGGGATGAACGTTAGGGGGGCGTCGGTCAACGAGCATAAAGGTAACTCTGTTGAACGAAAGCTGCAGGTCGTCAAGTACAAAGTGGGCAAACTCCCGTTTCTCGCTTTGCCCGGAAAGAAGAAGCTAGGATATGCCGTTTGTTTGTCAGTTAACCCTGCAACGGAGCCTTCAATCTTTGCCGCCAGTGTCCTAGTCCGCAATCAACAGTGTGAATTCGTCTCTGCGAAATGGATATCTTGAGTGTCGCGAAGCTGTGTAACCCGAGACCTTTTTGCTCCGAAGTAGTTACTCGGCTCATCACCTTGTTTAACACTAGGAATAGATTGCGGGTTTCCCAAACTACAATGCTTGGACCAGGAACGGCTAAGCAAAGCTCTAGGCCGTTACCGTTGTACCTGATAGCACTCCTCCTAGACTAAGAATGTCTATTTGGGGTCCAAAGTTCCAGTGGTAGGCGAGAGTATCTGCGGCTCGGAGTACTGGCCGAGTTAGAACTATTGACTTCAAGAAGAGCGTCGGCTGTGTGTTGAAGTCGCAGCCTTAGAAACCCGGGACAATCTGTTGTTCTGGAAGGACCTGCGAAGAAGAAAAGAAAAGGCGAGGCCACGAGGCCGGAGCTGACGTCGTTAGGTTTGGCTCACGGCGACTAGGCTGAGAGAAAGAGGAAATGTACCGTATGGAAGAAGAGGCGCCTGCAGGCAGGTATATCGCTGCTCGTCACTAGCTACCTGGGCGGGCACAACAGCGCAGGAGCAGCAGGAGCAGCACCGTGTTAGTGGCGCTGGTCCGTGATCCGGGGCTCTCCGCGCGTTAACGCAGATTCGGAAATATTATCTGGGCCAGGCGATGGTAAATTGGGGGGAGGGGTGGCCGGACCCTTGACGAGTTGGCTGAGCAGGGCTGTTGAGAGATCAGCCATGGCCGCTAATGTGTTTCGAGCGGAGACGGGCATCCTGGAATATGTTGCTAGTCATAATCCCAGATCCTAGCAGTATATCCATTGATCCAACAAGACAAGTGTTTGTACCAACCCAATGCCACCCTCGGATGTCAGAACTCGGGTCCGTAGTGGGATCTTGGACTTGATCATCAACAAGAAGACCCTGTGCGCCAATTGCTCTCAGCTATGCATGGCATGAGCATGGCTATAGAGTATATGCCCTCAAAGCTTGGTTGGTTCAGTAAGCGCACTATAAGTTCAGTGACCAACGACTGAGTGAGCCATTTCCCGGCGCTGTGCTGACCGATATGCCCGTCTGGACCAAGCTCTTCTCGGCGCTGGACTGCTGAGAAAAGCTTGGTACTTCCGGAAGATGTTATGCACAAACAAGCCGGTCGATATTCGGTCATCTTTGCCTTGTGTTATCCGCGATGCCATGTGCTACCCCCGCGCCTAGATCGGCGTGCCTTGTTGTAGTAAGGTCGGTCAGGTATTCGCAGATGAGGCCCAGAAAATTCGCCGAATCTCGACCTCCAGTCTCAGACACGTTGGCGTGATTTTAATGTACAAAACACCACTATAATAAACCAGATCTATTCCCAGATTCCCCGGACATGACACCTTTCAATAATATGCAACAGAACCGAAGTTCGTATGTATCGATCAAACCGAGTTACTTACGTGATAGTGACATGTTTGCAGGCGATTGCACACATCAGGGTGTAGTCTCAGAACTGAAACACATCGTCTGTGCGGTCTGGCATGGTTCAGCGGTATCTGGCTACTATCTGACTGCTTGACTAGTGGAGCTATGGAGCTATGGAGCTCAACCAGTACTGGACTGCGCAAGGCTCACTAACTCCTGATTCATGGTTGTCATGCCAGATATGTGGCGTCAGCAGCCGATAGACAGTTTGAGGCCAGGGATAGAATGGTGATGTAGACGGGAACTAGAATAATTAGTCGCTCTCGCGATTTATGCAGTCCGAGCATGTCGATTACAATGGCCCTTGGCCCATTCGAGGCCTTGCGCCGAGCTGGTGGACTGGAATCGTTTGCTGGTCGACTTAGAGGGCTGCAAGCTGCCGTTGGGCACACGGCCTGCCGGGCGGGCATGGGTTCGGTCATGATAGTTTCCAAAGGTGCCACCTTGTCCAGGTGTTCGCCAATGGGACGGTTATATCCGCCGCCGTGGGTGGGAGGCGGATGACGAATCCCCAGTCAGGGTCGCAGTGGGGATTCGGGCTAGAGCCGAGTGAACCGCCGGGAAGGGAAGGGTTGGACGGGTGGCTCGCCCGGGCCCTATATGGAAGGGCAGGATCTCGATATCTGGTCAGCGCGAGGAATGAAGGTTAAAATAAACTGTACCATACAAGCATATCAACCAGCTAGGGCACCAAAGCACTCGGTAGGGAATGCATATATGATAACGCCCAGGGCCATGAAGGGTTCAAAGATTTCGCACTCCGCATGGAACTGTACAATCATCAATACATACAGTGCTGCCCGGGCCATGACCCGCCTTGTATGTAACAGAAGGCAGGGGCATACTGTAAGAAAGCACAAGTCGGCGAGCAACCGGCGTTGGAGATTCGAGTGGCTTGCTTTCTTTAGACATCCTATCAAGCCCTCGTCCATGACCAAGTGAAGTGGGAGCGATGCGGGCCCGCCTCGTATGCTGGTTACATCCATACGCATTCTAAAATTCCAGAAGGGCAGAGGCAGTGCTTCGATGCCAGGATAGAGTTGGGACGAGATGAGTTAGTTGTCCAGCCAAGTCTGATTCGTATGCAAGTCAATCCCTACAATTCAGAGAACCGGCGACATGGACATGGACCACAGACAACTGATTCATATTTGGTGGCGGCAGGGGCGCTTCGCTGGGGAGTTGTCACGCGCCTCAGACTAAAAGCAATCCGTTGCGGCGTCTACCAACGGCCGATTGAAGTGGAAACAGATGGTCCGCCAGCGGAGGCAGCGGGGCCGAACCGATATACTCTGCTCGGTGCCTTGTATGTATCGAGTCGTGTTTGGTCACGGCCCCCAAGCTCTCTGTGTATCCGTACGTAGTCTGGTATAATAGTAAAGGCTGCGCTACGAATACTTGGCAGAGCATCGGATCGCGAATTGGGGTGATGAAGGCGAGGTCCTCATTCGCTGCTAGCCTTTGGCGTGTGCCCTTGTCAAGATCGAGGGGGCGGGGGCCGTGTGGGCTGAGATTCGAGTTGTGGTTTCGGATGCTGACTACCGTAGAAGGGGTGCCATATGTACATGCTATCGTCTTGCAGCAGGGACCACGATCTCGGAGACGGTTTTAGTGTGAGCTATGGCACCGTGTTATTGATACAGTATTCGGGCACTCGCATGCGCGCGAGAGAGCGAACGAGCGATGCAGGCTGTAGATGCAGCTGAAGCTGAAGCGGAAGCGGAAGTATCTTTTTTTTGAATTCGCAAATAGGAGTTGAGAAGAAGATGAAAATAACGTTGTTGGCGGGGGGAATGCATGCCGCGATACAACTTAGGCGAGCCTCAGGTTTACGCTGTAGACAGGGAAGGTAAAGTTAAGGTTGCCTTTGCTACAGGGGTCTCACCGTGCAGCACCTGCCGTGTTTCTTTGTTCATACAGTATCCGATGTGAAGTAGGTGGTATCTAGCGACTTTCCTTGGGCTTGTTGATTCCGGGAGGGGAAGAATGATTCTCGCTCAACCCACTGTGAATGAGATGGTTCCTTCTTCGATCGGTCGGGAATTTAGTACCTGCCTATAGTAGATAAAGTTAAAGATTAGCATTAACTCCTGCCTCTAGAGTGGTACATCTCCATGTGAGCAAACCTGCCAATTTATGAACCTCGCGGGCAGGAAGGGCCTTGTCACGAACGTTTACCTGTTTGTATAACTTACCCTATTACCATGCTCATATTTCCAAGTCGACGAAGAAAACCTCCCCTGCTCCGTATATTGATTCATCAGTTCCACTACCAGGTCTAACTTCCCCGTTTCCTATCTCTCGTCGTATTCTCCGTCGGCCTTCAATACCATTGCTTCAAACGACTCGCCTATTCCCATCGGTCTGAGCTCCTTCACCCGGCCAAGAACCTTGCATTTTCAACAGCCACCTGAGAAGAGACGGATCTGGCGATCAAACATGCCCGCTGGCACGGATTTAATGGTCAAGCCTTTGTTTCATCGGCCCGTCCTTCGTTTATGGGCCTTGTCATCCGGGAATGAGTCGCGCTTCTGAGTATCAAAGTCAGTCCCTGACATGGATAGGACAATATCCAACTCCGTTCGAGTATCACACAGACTCGGCAAGAGATTCAACAATCGAAAGACCCCGAGTGCCTCAGATTTCCTCAGATTTCCTCATATTTGACCGTCAGCGATTGAAGATTGGCCCATCAATGCGTCTTTCCATCCTATTGGATGACGGAATGAGCCTTCAAGAACCGTGCTACGAATTGACTCCAGGGGTTTGTGAGCAATTGGCTAAATTCGTGAGCGATGGAATGTGGCAGCTCGAATCACCGCCACCGGCTGCATACATCCGCACTTGTTGACCATTCTTCTTCCTGCCAGCCGTTGAAGTCTTCAACACTTCGACTGACTCAAAAGCATTGACAGGCAAACGGTACGCGCATAATTGATCAACATATCCCAATTAGATATGTATTCTTGAGATACTTTCTGTCACTCTTTAGCGGTTCATCCTTCCTATTTAAGACGATCCGCTCAAGCCACAGAAAGTTTTACATGTCAGGTTGACCAGAATGGCCAATCATATAAGACGGATCTGTTGCACCTCACTTTTCAATTGGTTTCGTTGGGGCTGATCGAGACCCACATCTCACTATATACCGCCATGGGTTGTATGGGCTTCATATTCTCCAGCAACCTGGTTTTCGGACCAGGCATACGGTAATCGCCTGGTTGGATACGCGAATTTGGTCTTCAGAACCACGTCAATCCACGTGTTTTTACCGTGCGGATCGCGGAGAAAGATCATGACAGTTGGATAAGCACCAAGGTCAAGCCTTTTCTCCCTCAGCTCCATTGGATACTCCCTCACTGATAAGTATGCAGGCAGCTGTGTGGCACAACAGTCGCAATTTCAAGCACCGCTAAATCATAGAGCTGCTACAAGCTGAGATTAGCACAAGGCTTTGAGCATCTGACATGAATCATTCAAGAAGATAGCATTCCGCATTGTTCACCTTATTCTGAACAAATCTCCGTACAATATCTCCTCTAGCCACTCGACTAGCTATCTGATCCATTTGCCTGGTCAAAGTGCCGGCAAAGCTTGGTCCAATTAGCATGTGGCTCCTCCGCCCGATGTTTGGTTGCTAATCGGTTCTTGAGACATTCTAGCCGTCGTTGACTGGGATGCTCTGCCCCTTCTCTCCACTCGCTCGGCGAACAGACCAAGCACGCTTATTCTCAATTCAACATCCTCGTCCCTCATGACTCCTGGAGCTTACGTACCCTGTTCCACATGGCCTAGTTTCTAGGACCAGCCTGCCAGCTCCATCGTGATTGATTAGAGCTCCATTGGTTGAATTATGCCAAGGACAAATGAACGTCCCGGACAAGCAGATCTATAGCGTTGTACACGGCCCGAAACGCCTGTCTTCGTCTCCTGGACCGAGTTGAAGTCGTCTTGGGACTTGCGACTGGCCCCTCAACTCTGTTGGTCTGTGTTCTCAATCGACGAAGCGTCTGTCAGGCAGGCACGATAATAATGCACACTAGTATAACTAGTTAACGGGACACCTGTGTTCCGATGCCATCTGCCAGTTATATAAGCTACCGAACGGAATGGCGCCACCGACATTGCGACTAGTCCTCAAGCAGGTATATGGTATCAGACAGCTCTGGCCGATTTCTCGTCACATCGCTTTCAACGAGCAAGAGTTATCAATTCTAACTCTTGGTAATATCAAATATACGACTCTCTGACAGATAATGTATCCAAGAGGCGTTCGAGATTGTGTGGATTCTATTGGAGGGAAACAACATGGAGACTTATATCCTCTTCAGATCAGAAACACGACTGGGCGGTCCATTCTCGATAGCAAAGGCCGAGTTGGATGACATTCCGGACCTGCCTGTCGGGAGAAACTCATCAATGGCACGCATTTGGGTCTCTACATCTCATCATGGCGGCACAGATCCAACCAACCCCCCGCAATGTCTGAAACTGAGCCATGTACAGAGCAGTAGTGTCCCTAAGAAGTCGGGGAACCGGTCTTTTCCACTTCTGTTGTTAGGAATCGATATTTCCGAGAATCCGAAAATCCAATGTGAAGCGTGTTCTATTAACCATAATGCCATAATGCCATATTGCCTGTTGGGAAGGGAGAGAAGCCAATTGCTGTCGATAGCGCATGTCACTCTACAGATGCTGTGAATCCTCATGCACATCCGACTGTGATCATGGGAACTGTTCCGATTCGCACCGTTACACTATTTGACGGATAAGATGCTACATGTCCTGACGAGGGTAGCAACCTAGCTGAAAGCTGAGGCGAGTCAAGATCACAGGACCATCCTCCCTTCTCGGCGTGCACACATACAGCTCCTACAGTAGGGAACGATAAGCCGGCAATTCTAGCCAGTAAGTTGCTGTTAATCGATTCTCCTGACACCCACATCCTTTGAGCCCATGCTCGGGAGAACACAAAACGCCTTGGCATTGAGACGGAAGAATACTACATCATCATCGCTAATACTAAGCTGGCACAGAAGCCCGCGCAGATTTTGGCGATACCTAACACGGAACCCAGAGCGAGGCAGGAAAAACTTGGAGTAATCAATATGAGGGAAATGTCTCTCAAAGTTTGCTTGGCGTTTGAGAGTGCTGAGATGTGGATTTGGGACCCGCAAGCCATCGATATCCCATCCCAGCCTGTCTGTTCCTGAGGTTGTAGTGTACTGTGCTCTGAGGAGAACTGGACAAGGTTCATTTGCTTTTGGCGCGGGTGTCGGAACGGGAGTGCGTCCCTATTCCTGGAAATGGATGGTTCAGGGGTGGCACGATAAGCCGCTGTTGATAGTCAAGTGACAGTCAAGACTCAAGACACTCAAGAGTGGCATATGAGGAGGAAATGAGAAGAAGCCTCTCAAGGGTGGAGAGATTTGTGCAGTCTCAGGCTGTGGAGTTCTTTGTGCATGTGCCATGGCCCAACCCAACAAACGACTAGGTAGGCACAAAACGTTCAGTAGGATGCTAATTGACCACTAGGCCGGGACTAGTACCCGAGGTCAGCACTTGATGCGATGATCAGTGGACTTTGAAAGGAATTTCAATTGACAATGGCAAGAGACTCCGGCACTCATTTCAGCCCACGGATCCCATGTCGGCCTATGCGACTATGACAAGTCGCTTACCAAGCTTGACAAGCAAGATACCTATCTCAACACGTCGAGATCAACCAAGATACTATAACGACCATTTCAGCCATGGAATACTACCTCCTCCGTTTACATACACAGAATCCGCACATACAGTTAATATATTTATCTATTTACCTTATGCTTGATATACTTTCCGAGATCACGATGAATGAAACCACAAACAATGAATGACTTTAACGGGGCCGGGAGCTCCCGCAACTCTACGGCCTTTCATTGGACGAGATGCTAATCAATCTGGTCCTGGGCCTATCGAGTTCCATTGTCAAAACTTGATCAATCGGTGCGAATAATTCGAATTCTCCACAATCTAAATGCCTCTGTCTCTTTGGTGAAGGTGAAGAAAAAAAAAGAAAGGAGAGATTGCAGTGATAATTCCGGGCAAGAACTCAGCGAGACGAAATAACTTGATCGGCGAAGATCAATCATTCAATATGTGCAAATCTCAGTTCCACAGCTTCCTCAAGGCCTTGCCAAAGGTTGAGCAGCATCTCCATATTGAGGGAACTCTTGAGCCTGAGCTTCTCTTCTCCCTCGCTGAGAAGAACGGGATCAAATTGCCAGAGGATCCTGTCTACGAGTCGGCTGACAAGTTGCGAGAGCGATATGGGAGATTCACGTGTCTCGATGATTTCCTGCACTACTACTACCTCGGGATGAGCGTGCTTATCACCGAAAACGACTTTGAGACTCTTGCATACCAGTATTTCCAGCGCGCGGCGAGCGAAAAGGTCCGACATGCTGAGATCTTCTTCGATCCTCAGGCGCACATCGCTCGAGGTATCAGCTACGACACCGTCGTTGCAGGACTTACAGCCGCCAAGCGCCGTGCTGAGAAGGAGTTGGGCATTACTGTCGAGCTGATTGTCTGTATTCTTCGCCATCTGCCTGTTCCCGAGTCTCATGCTCTCGTCGATACTCTTCTGGACCGCGGCCACTTCAACGATGGTACCCTGACGGGCTTTGGCATGGTCTCGAGCGAGAAGGCGTTCCCTCCAGAGCTCTTCACCGAGGTCTATGCCCGTGTTGCAAAGACTGGTACTCATCTTACCACTCACGCCGGCGAGGAAGCACCCCCTTCTTTCATCACTGCCTCACTCGAGCACCTGAAAGTCTCGCGCATCGACCACGGTCTTGCAGCCGCTCAGGACCCCGAACTCCTGAAAAGACTGGCTGCCAACCGCACCCTCTTGACTTTCTGCCCTTGGTCCAATGTGGCTCTCTGCAACCTGCCCGAACTTGCCGACGCCCCTGTGCGCAAGTTCCTCGATGCTGGCGTCCTCTTCAGTGTCAACAGCGACGATCCTGCTTACTTTGGCGCCTACGTCCAGGAAGTCTACTGCCGCGTTCAAGATACCTTCAACCTCTCCGTCAAGGACTGGGCATGGATCGTCCGCGGTGCCGTTGAGGAAAGCTGGTGCTCTGATGAGCGCAAGCAAGAGATTCTCAAAGAGCTGGAGCAAGTGTTGGAGGAGTACAAGGATTTGAAGGCGTGAACTGTGATTCAAAAGTCAAGAAGGCGTTGGGGATAGGGGAAGGGATACGGCGGAAATACCCTGATGTGTACGTAGATGGGACGATTAACTGGAAATGCAACTCGCTGTATTTCTGACGAACAAGATATTAATCATCTAAAAATGCGCTGCAGTTCCTGAACCGCTGCTTGCCGTCATCTCATTTAAACCGTTCCTTCTAAGCAGGCCATTCTCCGTGCTCACGCCATGAGCGAAGTGAGGTACACATGCACTATCAGTGATCTTCGACAGACAACAGAACATATCTAATCAGATAATTCCCCTTTTTCAAAACCATTCTCTCGCATGATCTTAACCCTCTGTGGTATCCATGGCATCGCTCTTCAACTTGTCCTTGGCAGCTTGCACCCGCTCCTCTCGCCACTGCTCAATCCTCTCCTTTAGTTCCGTTTGTGGGATTGCATCATCGATAGTCATGGCTTGTCTCGTGAAAGGATCCTTAGGATCGCTTAGGAGATGCTGGACAATGGTCGATCGGTCAACAATATGCTTGCTGGGTAGCAAGACAGGATCCTTCATGAGATCACCCATGATGGGGTCCTCAAACTCGGCAGGAATGTCACCCAGGTCGAGTTCCGCTTGGTCGAGGAGCGTTTTGGCGTCGACAAACTTCACCCTCAGCTTGTCCCAGCGAGCGACATCGGCGGGATCCTTCTGGTGCTTGGAAATGAGAATGCGTGAAACACGCTCCAGCACTTCGGGCTTATAGGAACGGCCATCTGCAGCAACGGCGTTAATGAAGACTGGCGAGTTGCCGAGATTGAGATAGATGTCGACAATGTCTGAGATGATCTGGATAGGGCGGAAGTGGTACTTGTCTCTGTTAGAAACACTGAGCTCCGCAGCCGCCTTCTTTCCTGCTAACGTCTCCAGGTTGTAGTTGAGCATGCTTGCCAGACGAGACACGATTTCGGGCATGGTGAAGGCTTCACTCATAGCCTCTGTGAAAAGCTTCATCATCTCAAGCGTCTCATTGGCCAACTGCATGAAAGACGTGGCCTGGTTAGCCAGTTGTTGCATCTCCTCCTCCTTCTTCTGGCGATCCTCTTGTGGTATTGACGGATCTTCAAGTTCCTTTTCAATAGCACGAATCTTGGGAAACTTGGTTAAAGCTTCGTCCAAGACATAAGTAGCATCGTTCAACAACATATTGACAAACTGAACAAAGAACTGCTTGTTGACTCTGGCGATGTTAGTACCATTTCAACTAATGTCTCGAGGGGTTACTGACCGACTCTCCCGTGTCAATTGTCGCTTGTAATGGTCGTTGACCCAAACACATTTGATCACTTGGAAGATCTCATATCGAATGTTGAACTTGTCATAGAAAGCAGAATCCGCGCCCGTTGACTCGCACTCGATGTAAAACTTCATCAATCCCTTAAGAAGGTGATCGTTGGCAAACTGGCTGCCAACAAGCTGGTCACCTAGAACACCTCGCTTTAGATGCATCAATGGCCAAGTCGCCGAGAAGAGTAGCGAAACCAATGATGACTTCAGGTACGGGTTCTTGATGTACTCAGTCGAGCGGAGGAATGTTACGCAGAGCGCAATCATTTCATCTCCAACAGCGCTGGGGAGAATCTTAGGTAGCCACCTATCAATTTGTTAGTTGAAGTTTCTGTCAAGTGTCAGCGTGGCGGACGAACCTAAAAATGAACTTAAAATTGTCCACGATATTCTGTAGCGTATACTCTGGAAGACATGAGAATACATCTGACTTCTCTGCAGGAAGGGGGAGTCTACAGTTGTCAGTATCATCATCCATATTGCGCGCCGGGACACATACTGTATCTCCTTCGACTCTTGACCAGGTTTGTACTCTGATCGAGTCACCAAACGAAGCAACCACACAGCCACAATGCGCATGAAACGCAATGAAGTGCTCTGCATCCGTTCATCAAGCAGGACACCTTCGATGGAAAGCTTGACAGCAATGCTCTTCTCGAGAGCGTCGACATGTCTCTGAACAGCCTTGTCATATTGTTGAAGTTGAACAGGATTGTTCACGAACTTGATACGATCTGCCTCCATGATCTTGACTCGCTTCTCCAGATACTTTATATCCCTGTCCAAATTCTTCAGTTGGGAGTTGCAGGCCTCACTTCCATAGTGATGCGCTGCCAGGGTCAAGAAGAAAGCCTCCGAGATGAAGTTTGTTTCGCCTGGTATCTTGTCCGCATAGAATGATTTCGCATATGCATCGTCTGCGTTCAGCTTTGTCTCATCGCTGATATCTATCCGTGGTTGCTTCCGGAAGTAGTTGTCATCAATCTTGTTTACTTTGCTGAAATCCATATCCATGAAGGGTTCGCAAAATCGGTCTAGAATCGTGGTCACGTTAATCATAAAGCCGTTGGAAGCGACCTCTCTAGGGTCAACTTGTAGTGCTCTCCTCTTGTGATTTGAGTTCATGATGTAAGCGAACCAGTCCAGAGTTCGAGATCTGGTCTCCTGGCCTGCGCGGATAAAGGCGTTTGTGATGGCGAAAAGATCATCTTGGTGTGTCCTCAGCACCATTCGCAAAGCGTCTTGTGAGTTTGCGATTCTACCCTTGTCAAGACCACGAGCCCCAGGGAAATAGCTCTTGATGACTTCATTCTGGAGTGGTGAGATGCGGAAGAAGGGACCAAGAAGGGTGTGCTTTTCGATTCCAGCAGCTGACTGAGCCATGATGAAGGTTGGGTGTTTGGCGAGGTTCACGATTAAAGGAGGGAATCTGGTGTACGTTAACATGGCCTGGATATACGGCTTGTAATCCTGGTCCATGGAAATGGTACCCAGCTTGTTGCTGATCTGAACCATGGCATCGTTGAACAGAGCAGGGAAAGCCTCGTCATCATCGAATCGCTTGATAGCTTCCTGTATGAAGTTGAAGCAAAGGCCATTCTCGTCCTGCACGCCCTTCAACAGGTATGGCATGAGTGTATCATGCTTAGGGTTCGGTGATCGGCTACATGAGGCGTCAGGATTATATCTCCGACGCGGTGAAATTGCTTACCCATAGAGATCCGGCATGGTCAGGGCAAACAAGCAACCGCTCATACACAACCGCTTTGCCTCTTCATGCACTTCGAACTTGGGCCCCTCTGTTCCCTTGAACTGGACCGACGCTTTCACAGCACGCTTCCAGCATGGCAAGAAGTAGTTCATAAGAGGCTTATCATGGGGATAGCTGCTGGCCGCCTCCATAAGAGCTTGATCTAGCGTGTTGACGGACAGCTTCAGAGGCTCTCCAGACTCGTTCAGTTCTTCGTTCAGGTTCGGGAGGAACGTCAGCCGTTGACCACTGCTGTTGACCATGTTATGCGGGTCCACAGTGATGCGGAAGATCTGTGACAATGTTCGGTCGGCATAGGATTCGACGGACTCGGGTTGAGTGGCGGATGGCTTGGGGGAGGGTCGATCCGCTGGAGCGACGTCAATCTCAGATGCCAGTCTTTTACGATTCACAGAGGAAGTACCTGTTGAACTCGACGACTCCGCCTTCACCCCTAGCTTGTCGAAGGGGTTCGGGCTGGAAGAAGCCGGCGGAGCGGCGGGAGTGACGTTGATCTTGGGCCGGGATTCAGCGGATGCGGGCTGTGGCTGCGGCTTCGGCGTTGACGTGCGCGAGGAGTTCGACGATTCGGAATCGGGAGCCTTGTTCTCGTCTGACTTTGCAGACACAGGCGTTGATGTCCCTAGCTTGGCGAGACGTCTCGCGCGGATCTGGAGATCTTAGCTTAGCATAAAGTCCCCATCATGAGCTCTGTTGGCGCAACTTGCCTGTTCCATCTTCTCCTTGTCTGGGGCATCGCCTCCAGCCCATGAGGGTTGCTCGTTGGGGTCCATGATGGCGATAAAGAGTCGAAGTGCGGATGAGAAAGGAGGAGGAAGTGAAATAAGACGAGAATTATGTTGAAAGAAAGAGGTTTAGATGGGATGGCGAGGCTGAGAGTGAGATGGGCGAGATCTATGAGGTGTGGACCCAAGCCTCACAAAGACGTAGTACAGTTGATAATGATGAGCTCGGGGACCTGAGGGTGGGGGAATTCCAGACAGAGCTGGCCCTGGGGACTCTGAGGTTTGAGGTGGGGCGGTGAGGTTTTAGTGGCTGCTTCTGAGTGGTGGCGCTGAAACTTTGGTTGCATACTCTTGTAGAAGGACCTGGAAGAAACAGTCACTGAGGTATTGGTAATAGTGTTGTTAATGATAGATGCTAGGTATCAGTTCAACAAAGAATCTACCATTAAAACCGTAAGATTTATGTTGGCCTGCCAAACCATCTCCCAAACTCCGCAGCACTCTTCTAAACTCCGCAATATAAAGTGGCTCACGGTTTCCAAGCACTGATGGTCATGTCTAAGCTGAGGTGATACAGAGTCGAGGATACAGCATCTGTATTTCCCGTATCATGAGGAAGATCTAAGATTTGCATCTGATAATTTAGAGGAGTTTCTCAAGACCAATCATGATGTGTTATTCTTTGGTTAGTAAATATGTAAACTTATGGCAGTCTGCGTGAAAATTGCATCTGCTGTCAAATTTTCATCTCTTATGATCAGGCTGCCTCTTCCTTAACTCAATGTTGAACCTTTTTCACAAATGACAATGTATGTGAAAAAGAATGAAGTTCTAGACCCCTGACGTCAGGCCTTCAAGATCTTTTTTAAGTGACGCAGCGTCATGTCTAAAATAGGCAATGTGTCACAAGAAGCATCCAAACACAGGAACACGCATGAATATCAAACCTGAGTCGTCTGATTAAAATAAATCTATGATAAAAGACTACCGCCGATGCTCAATGAATCATAACCCTTTTCCGACTAAGCCTACGTGTAAATGCTGGGGTATTCCATGAACCGTGTACGCCAATAAAAGATTAAAAAAAGAAAGCAAACACTAATCACAGACGGGGCAAATCTGTTCCTTCGACACTAGCTGACCGACGACGTTCCGCGAGACGAGGGCCTTCTACCGACCTGTCCCTCTGCAAAGTCGCCGTGGATCCAGAGCTCGCGGCCGCTCTTATGCGGCCTTCTTCGCGGCTTCGGTTCAGGAGCCAGTTAACATGCATTCGAATCATGTTAATATTGTTTCGCAGTTCAGTTACCTCCTCGCGGATGGGCATGATTTGGTTGATAGTCCACATACTCTGCCGTGCCTCGAGGTGTGTTAGGTTCTGGTGAACTTCTTCGAAACCAGCGTCGAGGTCTTGAATTGTGCGGTTGTCTCCCATTACCGAGTCGTCCACACCCCGGCGACTGAGAGATGAGTTGAATTCCGTGATGCGTTGATTTGTCTCGTCCTGGCGAGTTTGGAGTTGCTGTACTTGTTGGCCGAGGTTGGTGTAGGAATCGATGATTTCTCGTTGTGAGCGAATTATCATGCCTGACGGTGTGTCTGGGTGGAATGCGCAAGCTAGAGTATGAGCATCCATTTGCCCACGCATCGCACGAGCTGGACAACCGAACTCGCTATAAGGACAGTTGATAACAGCACCCTCGCATTCTAACTCATCGTGTTCCTTGGTCTGGCTGCGATATACGAGTTTCCAACATGTCTCACAGCGAGTTTTGCTGTTCGGACAGGACAACAAATGCAGTTCGCGATCAGTGGCCTCGATTGTCACTTTGCAGTGTAAACATTTATCCTCCTTGTGGGGGCAAGTATCATCTTCGGGTTTAGAACGTAATCTCTTGTCACAATCAGCGCCGGGGCAGGTAAAGTCCTTGAACCGGCATTCCGTCGTAGCGTGTGTTTCGACTACCTCCCGACGAACTTCCGACTTGCAGCCTCGTGCATGGTAAGGACACTTGACTTTAAGACTATTAAGCTGAGTGCGAATGAGCCGTGGTGCGCTGAAGCAGTTGGGCCAGGCGAGAGGCTCTCGGTCAATGGGACAGGCGGTTCCGGAAGGACTAGAATCAATGCTTTGTCGCAAGCATCGGTAGCAGAATGTATGATCGCAGGGAGTTGTAACCGGATCCACCAACGGGTCATGACAGATAGGACAGAGTAAATTAGCATCTGGTTCATTGACATATGTCAACGAATACATATCGAAGATGCAGTTGCCGCCATATCGTTTGGGTATTCCGAGTGAAGATAGATGTGGAGGCAGGAGGGGTCCGGTTCGACGATCCGAGTTAACATTTGGTATCAAAAGACCAGAGTACGAGGGATCAATTCTGGCCCTGACATCTTGTCTAACTTGCTGCGAGACTTGTGCTCCAACATAAAAAGTATCTGGCGAGGGCGGCCGAACGAGACTAGTGACGAGGTCGGGAGTTGGAGATGTGCGGCGAAGGTTGCGGCGAGCGAAGCGGCGAGCAGCGGCCGGACTCAAACGAATTCCATCATCGCTCGATTCGGAAGCAGACGTCAAAAGAACAGGAACAGCCGCAGTCGGCGTAGGAGCGACAGGAGAAGTAGGAGTCGGCTGTCTTGAGTCTTGGAGGGTTGTAGCCGCGGCGGGAGGTGTTGTGGCCATGATCGGTAAAACGGGAGGTTATGGCCGGATCAAAGACAAGTCGAATAGGTCCAGATCGGAAAGAAATTGAGGACTTGAGGTCGAGACATGTATTCGTGGATTGTGTGCGTGTTGTGCGATGTCGTGATGACGCTCATGGGCGGGGGAGTCGATGTTTTGATGAAGAAGGGAAGAAAGGGAGGATCTCGATGTGCACATCAGGACCGTATTAGGCGGAGGTAGAGCCGAGGAGGCCATGTCGTGGCCATGATGTGATAAGAGGATGTACTAACAATTTTAGCGGGAGAGTTTAGGAGGTAGCATTTTGGCGGGGTTGACAAAAAAGGAGCGGATGAGGAGAGGAGCTTGGCCGTAGAAAAAGCAGGGGTCTTGTTATGATGCGCGCGAGTAGAATGATCAATTGAGGGTCTATAAAAGGTCATTGGGGAATTAATTAGAGTCTATGTGATGATCATGCTGTGCTCTTTCCCTCTCTGTTTTTGTTGTTTATAAAAAGTGACTCTATTTCTCGTGATAATTGCTTCTCGACATCACCACCCAAATCATCATCAGTTTCAGCTACTCCCGCGGGTCAGGGTCCTTGGCTCGGTTTTTTTGTCGATTACATCATCGTTCTGTCATTTTCACCTTACTTTTTCTTCTCCCATGCACATATTGAGCATATCCCCGCCAACTGCCGACGACGAACCCTTTCTTCACCACATTGGGCTTGGTTGCACCGTTGACAGTGACAGTTTCAGGCAGGGCTCTCCCATTCCAGAATCCACATGGACGAAGGAACAAGCTTCAAGCCAGGACCTTTTAGTTAGTTACAGACCAACTCTCACCATCCACAGGCTAGTTGTCTTCCAACGGCTTTTCACATTCCATATCCAGCGCCGTACCGTAAGCTACTGCACCGCTGACGTTGCAGTCCCACGTTTTACAACTCTCGATGAGTGCTCTGTGCTCTTGAACTGTGTGCGGTTCCGTAAGAAACCCCGAGATCTCCGGCTCCGCGATGGACTCTGCAGTTTTTAGAGTTTGTTCAAAAACATGGAATCGGCAATGGGACAATACCGAGAAAAGAAAAGGGGAAAGCGTTGGGTTGGTTAATTACCAAAAAATGACGATCACTGGGTACCTTGCAGAAATAAGTGAAGCAAAACGGTCGTAGACTGACTCGTGAAGGGTCTCAAATCAAGGCCGTTACTTAACCAAGTGGAGGCTGTCAAAACTGTCAAAGCAGCATCAGGCATTTATACCGAAACCTAGTTGCGCACTGACTGAATTGCCTGCATCAAAGTAAATCGACGAGGTATTGAATCGAGATACTCTTTTTAGAAGGTGTTTGGTCTTGAATGTCCAAAGACCAAGAAATGGACCGGGTCATGATGATCCTTCGGCATTATGAGTCTGAACTGAACCAACCCGGGGATATCCCACCCCCGGATACACTTCAGTCCAGGCGTACCATATTCCGAGTCAGCCTCCCTTTCTGCCTCTTCTCCCGTTGAGCCTCATCTTTTCTCCCTCGTCTAGTCCAGGCTCCCGCGAGGCATCTTCCCTGCTGACGTGGCAGAGATCAAGTTGTCTTTGATTCGTCTTGTTGTCTGCAATACAATGTCAGACGATCCCGCTACAGAAGGTGAATCAACGGCCTCAAAACCAAACAAAGCGGACTAGATCAGCCAGTTCTGTCAACGTGGGGCTTATAAAACCAAGTAATTCACTTTCTCGTGCTCTTCTCGGCATGCACTTGTCGCTCTAGTTCTGACCGTTGTATTGTAAATGGCCCCCAACGTGCCGCTTTTAGGGTAGGTCGCTTGGCTTCAAAACTCCGACGAACGATTTCAGCCTTTTTCTTCATAGCGAACCATCGGTTTCGGCCGGTATCTGCAATCATTAGCGAATAATAGCTGACATCGCTTCTTTGAACACCGCCACCTACAAAGAGCCTCTCTTTCAACCCGTGATTGTTCATGTCATTAACCTATCAGAGCCCAAAGAATCCCATCATCTTTCGACGTCTCCAGTTATTGTCCTTTGTTGCCTAATTAACTGTAACGCTTCCTGCTGCACTTCACCCACCTTTCAACCCATCACTTCTGACACAGCCTTGTTCGCGATGCATATTGTAACCGACTCGGTACGGGGAGAGAGCGTAAAGCGGCGGCTTGCAGGCCAAGATGCATGCACTGCACTTTCAGTATACTTTGCGCAATCCCAATGTGCAACACGGCGATGCTGCTGTTACCTGGTGATCATCAGCCAAACAGGTCACTGCGTCTCCGACAAAGGCGTCCAATCGATCTTTACAAAGAAGATGCCTTGGGAGGCTATATAGAACCTCAATATTTCCAATGCACTTTAGACATTTCAACTCTTGAAAATTAATTCTCAACCTAGCCATGAAGCCAACTCCTCCTACTCCTGGCCAGCAGCCGACTCCTGCTAAGCCAAAGCGTAAACCTCTGAACCCTCAAGCTCTTGTTTCCAAGTTCTGGTCAAAGTATCACTCCAAGGCACCAGGCAAGGTCACTTCCATCTTCCCTCAAAGCCTCTATGAGTCACTTCTCACAGACGCCGACTCGTCTTATCCCAAGTCTCGCAACGCAGCACAGAGCTATGAAGATGCTGCCAAAGAATGCCGTGCTCGAGTCAGAGCCATTATTCGGGAATGTGAACGAACCAATGCCAAATTCAGCGACCCAGACTTTGATATTGAGACCGACTTTTCGTCTTACCAAGATAATTGTCTCAATGGTTTAATGGGAAGACGGTTTGAGGAGGACAGCAGTGATGACGAACCTCTGTCATCCGAAACAGGACCTAATATTCAGCGAATGAAGAAATATCGTAACACACGGAAGAAGAGCGACGAGCTGGCAGACAATAAACTTGATGTCAACAAGAATAACCTGCAAAGACGCATGTTTAGCGGCAAAGACTATGGTTCTCGATACTCCAGACCAGGCTCAGTCCATCGAATTCCATGGATCTTCGAAAATCCTCAGTTTACAGTTGGCGGCTTTTCCAGCACAGACATCAAGCAAGGTGCTGGCGGCGACTGCTGGTGGTTGGCTGCTCTCGCAACTATCGCCCATCGCAAAGACTTAATGAAGAAGATTTGTGTCGCAAAGGATGAAGAATGTGGCGTCTACGGCTTCGTCTTTAACCGCGACGGCGAGTGGATCTCAACTGTGGTTGATGATAATCTCTACCTGAAGCACAAGGACTTTGGAGAAGATAGTGAAGTCTACGATGCCACGGGCAAGAAAGCTCGACTTTACAAGAAGCAGAAGCAAACTGGTTCTGAGTCTCTGTACTTTGCCAAGTGTGAGGACCCTAATGAGACTTGGCTACCCTTGCTTGAAAAGGCTGTAAGTGATCTAACCCAAATGTGCAAGATGAAATCTAACAATTCCAGTTTGCCAAAGTCCACGGTGACTATCGTGCTTTGGATGGTGGATGGTCTGGCACTGCAGTCGAAGATCTCACAGGCGGCGTCAATACTGTGGTCGCTGGTAATAGAGTCCTTCGCAAGGAGAGACTGTGGCGTGAGATGTTGGGATCCGACGGTGAGGATGGAGAATTCGTCTTTGGTTTGTCTGCCGGCGGCCCAGGAGAGGACCATAATAACGGAATTGTGTTGCGACATGCATACTCGATTCTCAAGGTGGCCGAAGTTGAAGACGAAGATGGCAACAAAGTCCGCTTGGTCAAGATTCGGTAAATATGACTTGCGGTTTTGGCTTTGCTCAGACAGCTGACGTATCTCAGAAACCCCTGGGGACAGAAATCCGAAGATGGCCATGGCGAGTGGCATGGTCCATGGTCGGATGGCTCCAAGCAATGGACTCCTTACATGATTCGAAAACTCCAGCATCAGTTTGGCGACGATGGAATTTTCTGGATGTCTTTCAACGACATGCTAGATAACTTCAAGTGGATGTACAGAACTCGTCTTTTTGATGAGCGATGGACGGTAGCTCAACAATGGACTAGTGTCAGCATCTCTTGGCTTACCGGCTACCTCAAGAAGAAGTTCATCATCGAGGTCAAAGAAGAGGGCATGGTGGTCATTGTGCTCTCACAGGTATGTTGATCATTGGTGTAATCAACTCATACTGACTTTCGTAGCTTGATGAACGTTACTTCAAAGACTTGAAGGGGCAGTACGAATTTGTCCTGCACTTTCTGCTCAAAACGGCTGACGACAAGACATCCATCTGCTCGGTTCGTCCGGTCCATAAGTGGGATCGACGTTCGATCAATTGCGAGGTCGGACTCGAGCCAGGTACATATGAAGTTATCCCCAAAATCACAGCCGAGAGATATTACTGGCTTCCGACCGTCCAAAAGATGGTTAAGATGGGAGCCGACAATAATCCTCAGAAGTTACGCCAGATCGGTCTGCAATATGATCTCGCGCATGCCAAGGGCGGAATTGTTGATGAAGATGAGGCCCTCCGCAAGAAGAAGGAACTCGAGAAGAAGAAGAAACTCAAGGGCAAGAAGCAAGAAAAGAAGAAGAAACAGATGGCAGAAGCTATGGCCAGTATGGAGGCGGCAATGGTGCAGATGAGGAATGAGTATAATCGGTCTCTCAACGAGAAGGACACTGAAAGGGAGAAGACCAAGAAAGAGAAAGAAAAGGAAAAAGAGGAACCTGAACCAAAGAAGGAGGATGAGGAAGAACCCACCCAGAAAGAGCATCATACTGGAGCCAAATCAGATAAGGCGCCGCCTGGATTTTGGCCAGAAGATTCTTCCAGGAGTGACTTGGAAGCCTTGACTCTTAGTGAAACACCAGCTGAGCCAAAAGGGGACCCATCTTCGGTTGATACGAGGCAAGGAACCGAAGACAAGGGAAGAGGATCTGCAGACTCATCCACCAAATATTCATCTGCCGACCACAGAGGCCCTCCATCTCTCACAAACTCACCAATACCATCACGAGATCAAAGTCCCCAGCGCAGCAGAAGAACAACCATGCAAAGCATAGACACAAACCCCGTCTTCACGCCTCCCACGGAACCAACCTCCGAATCGGACCTCGACAGCTCAGACTCATCGTCCGTGTCCTCATCAGAACTAGACGATAGTTCCTCAAGCTCAGACGACGATATGCTACCTACGTCGCTGCTTCACCGACTCAAGAAGAAGAAGAAGAAACAGCCGTGGAATGCCGTGTGCGTGATCGGCCTCCGCGTCTACGCTCAGCACGCGGGCATCAAGGTCCGTCTCGCTGATCAGAGGGGCGATGAGGCCACCCAGCTCGTGCCTCCGAAGGATAGCCCTGCTAGTTCATGAACTAGAAAAAAAGGAATATGCCGCTTGATATACCGTTGTTGCCAAGATTGTCCAACGTTGCGAGTGGTGTTTGTGTTGATGACGGAGGTTTATATGTGCATTCCACGAATAGGAGAATTCTTTCGTACGAGAGCAACAAATAGGATTTAATAGCACTCTTCTCAGTCATGTTTTTAGCATAGCGGATTTACATGTCATATATCATAAAGAATGAATACTCTGACTTCTCTTTTCCTCTCCTCGCTAAGTTTCAGTGTGGATAGCACTATTCCTCGAACTGAGTTATACCCGAGACGCAATTTAACTACAACGCAGTCCGAGTCAGACAATGATCAGTTGATAGAAAACGAAAATGGCTTTGACAATTAATCAATCAGCCAAGTTTATTTACTACATGATCTACAGCCGTCGCATCTCCATGGGTTCCACATCGACTACTACTTCGGATTTGCCTACCGTCAAACAAAAGAAACGTGCGGCCCATTGTTTCTCAGTGAAACTGAGCGTATAAATGAGCCCCGAACTAGCATAAAAAGCGTCCACCAAAAAGTAGTACTAAAGTGTCTCGTTCTTTTTGTCCAGTTCCAAACTTCAGACGCCGTTTCAACCGCACGGCCCAAGCCGCTGTTTCATCTGTCCTCGTCCCGTTTCACCATCCAAGTTCACCCCTACGAAGTCACCCTTGAGATTTACATGACCGATCTACGAGATGGTTCCCGGCCAGGGTTGTTGAGTAGTGGTTTGACAGAAGAATGATCTGAGGCAAGGCTCACCGTCGTGAGAGATTGATAATACTCGGAAACCTTTCCAACTCGGGAAGACCTTGCGGATGAAGTACGAGGTTTTGATGAATCTATCACGATGCAGGGTTGTTCAAGAAGAGGTTCGAGCGTTGGAGTTGAGAGCATATAAGCTGAAAAGAAGTCGTCGATAGAGTCGAAATCAGATCAACTCAGCTCAGCAACTTTGCATTCATTCGCTCTTTTCTTTTCATTCGCTTCTAAATAACTCCTTTCGTTTAAAAAACTTGACCTCATTCATCATGTTCTCCAAGTCTGTTCTCATCGCCCTCGTGCCCTTTGCAGTGGCTGGTCCCATTGCTCCTCGACAGGGTCTTGGTTCTGGCCTCGGTTCTGGCCTTGGCTCTGGTATTCCCAGCTTCGGGCTTCCCAGCTCTGGCGGCGACTCTACTGGTGGACTTCCCAGCATCCCAAGTCTAGGCTCTGGAGGTTCAACTGGAGGACTTCCCAGTATTCCAGGCTTAGGCTCTGGTGGCTCATCTGGAGGTATTCCAAGCATTCCAGGCCTAGGCTCAGGGGGCTCAACCGGTGGTCTTCCCAGCCTCGGAGGTGGTGGCTCAAGCTTCCTCCCAGGAGGCTCTACTGGCGGAGACACCACAGGAGACACTTCTGGAGATACCTCCGGCAGTGCTTCAACGAGTGCTCCTGCTTCTCAGCCCACAGGCTCTAGCGAGACTCCCCGTGCTGAGGGCGGTTCATCCACCTCTCCCTTCGGCAGCTTCCTTGGATCTGCCGGTGGCAGCAGCGGTGGTTTTGGTGGTTCCACTCAGAACGGTCTCAGTGGCGACTGCAAGGACGTAACTGTCATCTTTGCCCGCGGTACCACTGAGATGGGCAACGTCGGCACTGCTGCCGGACCTCCTTTCTTCCAGGCTCTTGCTCAGCAGCTCGGAAGCGACAAGCTCGCTGTCCAGGGTGTTGAGTATGCCGCCAGTGTTGGTGGCATTATGCAAATGGGTGACCAGGCTGGTTCCCAGAAGATGTAAGTCGAAACTTGAGTTCATGAAGTCGCTTGTATCTAACGTAAACAGGGCGAGTCTTGTTAAGGAAGCTTACCAGAAGTGCCCCAAGACCAAGGTTGTCATGTCTGGATACTCACAGGGTGCTATGCTGGTTCACAACGCAGCAAAGTCTCTCCCTGCCGATACCACTGGCAAGATTGCTGCCGTTGTCAACTTTGGCGATCCTTGTAAGTCACTCAGCTTCCGACATAACCTCAGAAACTAACAACCGTATAGTCCAGCGACAGGCTATCCAGGGTGTTCCCTCTGACCGCGTCAAGATCATCTGCCACACTGGTGATGGCGTCTGTGCCGGTACTGCTGCTATCACCCCTGACCACTTGACTTACAGCCAAGATGCCAACGCTGCTGCTCAGTTCGTTGTCAGCAAGGTCAAATAAATGACACGCTGACAGAGTTAAATTAAGAGATGATTGGCATGACATAATGGAAATATGGCTGGAGCAGAGCCTCGGGCGTGGATAGGTTTCAAATTCTCTTGTATCTTTTAAAGTAGCTTGAATATGAGTAAAATCGACCATTTCTCTCTGATGAAAAATCATACTATAAAGAACTTAAGACTATAACATGAGGACGTATTAAATATGCTGCAAGTTTCACAAAGCTGAGGCATAACTTGGTCAATCGTCATTCTAAACTTAGAACCATTATCTTCCGTTTATCTTTCGCGTAGGAATATATTGACTGAATTGATAAAACCAACCACTTTAAAAAAGGAATCATGGCAGTGACTGAGCTTGGTGTCTGGTGTCCTCATGTGTTATTCTACTACCATGCGTATTGTGAGGCTGAACAGAGTTCCGAAAGAGGCGACTTGCTATGTTGAACCCGGAATCCTCTCGCCTTGTTCTTGTGTCAGACAGCCTTGAGTACCGGCGTGAGCAATAGTGGGACCAGACGAAAATATGAGAATATAAGTAAAGAATTTACATAGGTTGGCCTAAATTTGTCAAGAATGTTCAGTGTTTAGGCCTAAATCCTCCTAAATCAACCTCAACTTATGATGAACTCTTCACCCGGTGGCCGGAACATGGGAAATCAAAGGAGGAGGGCTATTCATTCAAGTTCCCCTTGGTCACAACCCTACTTCTCCTTCTCTTTCTGCTTCTCCTTGACTGCATGGCGGCCACCGGTCGGGCCCCCCAGCACCACTTGAACTACAACTGCTTGTACGATATTATATACACAACTTGACACATGATTCTAGGTCAGCGCAGATGAGGAGAAGGAGAAACAGACATAAAAAAGCAAAGGAGTTAAAGAAGGACATTTGGTAGACTCTATTGGCATCTTGTATTTACCTTACTTTATATAAAGTAAACCTTGAGGGCAACTGGCTTTGGCTGGCGGCGTGTGGAATGGTCGACTTTTACAAAGATTTCTCGAATTCATCGACAAATATTATGTATAACACATCCTAAAATTTCCTAAAATAATGACTAAATTGTCAAATCTATTCAGTGTTTAGGCTTAAAATACTCATAAGTTTAGCCCAACCTTATGATAAGTTCCTCTCTGCACAGACCATCGGGGGAAACCCCAAGGGAAATGTCATATTAGCTGCCACAACCCTTTAACAAGAAACAAGTCCTTTCCAGCAAAACAGATGGAATTCTGCAGGCATACTCCGTAGTGTAAAAGGAATCGCTTTTCCCAAGTAAAAAGTTAAAGTGGGGCGTCGGTTGCGAGAGCCCGACAAGCGATGGGAATAAACTCTCAACATCACAATATGGCTCAAAATAATCAAAACATATTTAACAATAAACGGGGATATGGTGTAGGGGTATCACGTTCGCTTTGCATTGTTTCTAATGCTTGCGAAAGGCCGGGGGTTCAAATCCCTCTGTCTCCAAGCTTTTTGTCTGTCGAGTTTGCGGCATTTTTGGACAAGTTCTGTCCAGTTGTGCTCACAATTCTATTTTTAGTTTTGGATACCCCACACGTGCACTTCAGTACGTTGACTAAGACTGCTACACATCCCCCAATAGGCCTCTTTGTCTTGGGGCACTGGTGTGACCGTTGATGCGAGTGTCTGATTTGGAGACTATCCAAGAGCGTGGATGGGAACCACTGCTCCAGGACACGGCAACTGCCTGAAAACGCTCACGTGTTATCAAGAAGCGGCAAGAGAATCAGCTACGGTGTTTGCAAGTAAATCCTTCCACTGGTTGCCATGCAATGGTTTCGCGACGTTGGCCATAGTTAGTAATGAACCCTCGGTATAAGTTGAAACCGCAGTATACGTCCAAACGGGAACTGAACACAAGCGATGAATACAATGACTCTACTCTGCTTTGGAAACACAGATGTCTAATAAATCTTGGCTTGTTTCTTCTTCAAGCTCGAGACTGTTACTGCCAAACTTCGTGCCTACATCCATATACCGTCCATAAGCGCCTATAACCATAAAGCCAGTGGCCTTTCGCAAAGCATCAATAATCCTCCTTTATCAATGACAAGTCAGCCATGCCATGTTGCTGCATGTGATTGACAAGCCAGGGGGTGATGCATTTGGAGAAGCAGACACGTGCCGGCACAAGCCATGAATGAATCATGTGTACTGCACTGCATGAACAAAGCTCGCATTCCATTTCGTTTCCGGGCGATTATTAGCCTTTGGGGAAACTCTTTCAGCTGATGTGCCATGCATAATTGGGGTTTGCGACGGGAGAGGCTTGGGACCTCGTGAGCAAAAGAAAAAAAAAACGTGGCATTTTTATGATAGTTTCATTTGTCTTCTAATACGTAAGTTGTAGATGTTGTATTAATTTCTAGAATGTCATGTTGTAATATTCCCCATGTTAGCGACGTCATATTCAATGCGCCCCCACAGAATGAACCATGGATTGAAATGACCCCCGCGTTTATCCCCGGAGTTTGGAGGTGACACTTTCACATGTGAATAAAATACTATGGCAGACAGCGAGTGCTACGCTACCAAAACATGTCACGAGTCACGAGTCGTCATCTCACTTCGGCCTTTGGACCGAATTGAGCTTGGAATGATCCATTGTTTGCTCGAGAATTGGCTTTTGCCTCTGTTGTTTATGTATCTATTCAATGGCTTCTGACTTTTGCTCACTCTTTTCCTCTTCTCATTGATGATAATTCTTGTGAAACTGACACACCTCAAACACGCAGTGTATTACAGACCGTTGCACTTATCGACTTATAACGGCCAACTCACGATAAGGCTCTCGTAACCCTGTCCTGTCCTAGTCCCACCACCGAGGATATTGAGTCGTGCATGTTACAGGACCTTTTTTTCTTTCATGTGAACGACCATCAATTTATCCGAAAGACCCTACGACACGACACGACACGACACGACACGACACAGCACGGGCACCATGTGTCTGCGCTCTAATTGATTTCCTTTGTTTCTTTGCTGACCTTGCATACTTCGTCGGCATTACCAAATAAAACACATACTCAGACTTGGTCTGCTCAGCATGATAGACCACGTCTTGGGACGGCCTTCGGTCAAGTCTCGACGACTTCAGGTTTTGGCGGTCTTGACCTTTTGGTCTGCCTACCTAGTAAAGTAAGCATTCCACCTACGAATATGCGCTCGGAGTACTAACACACTTACAGAGGCCACAAACATGGCCCTCCCGGCGCTCAGTTGCTCTCGAGGCTCTTCTCTAAGCGCCTGACAGCATGGCAAACCGTGGTGATAACAATGATCTATCTATACGCCGCTCGAAATTTCAGCACCCTAGTCGGACTTGCGAGCCCAGAGCCCATGGCCAATATGTACGATGCAACATACTACCGAGCTACATGGGTCTTGACGGCGCTGGATGCTGGCTTCTGGACGGCCATGAAGATCAAGACGAAATGGTTGCGCGATATGGCGAGCATCGTCTTCTCGCTCTTCTACCTCGTTGCTGCTGAAAAGGCAGACGAAAAGGTCCGAAAGGTCCGGGGTATGATTACCGTTGAGCATCTGCGAGTGTCCTGGAACAAGGGCACCTCGCCGTATTTGAGTTTCTTCCAAGGACTCATGCGACCTCGTTTCATGCGATGGCCTCCAAGGCAGATCCGAATCCCACGGCCCGCTGATAGCGACTACAAAGAGCCTGTACTTGCGTGGCTGTACTATGATGGCCCTTTGTCAGATCTTCACCGTCACGATAGACTGATTCTCGATATCCCGGGTGGTGGGTTCGTTGCCATGGATCCTCGCTGTAACGATGACAAGCTGTTCTCATGGGCTGCCAAGTCAGCTCTGCCAATTCTTAGTCTCGACTATAAGAAAGCACCCGAGTTCCCGTATCCATATGCACTGAATGAGTGCTTTGATGTTTACAGAACTATTGTAAACACCAAGGGTCGATGCATAGGCCTACCTGGTACAGAAGTCCCTCGAATCATCGTCACAGGAGACAGCGCTGGAGGTAATCTGGCAGTTGCTTCAACATTGATGATCATGGAGACAAGACATTCAGCGTTCCGCAGACCAGGCCAAACAGAACTGCCAGCTCCGGACGGACTTGTGTGCTTCTATCCAGCTTTGGATATGAACATCGGCAACTGGATGACAGATGAGCAGATGTCTTTGATCAAAGACCGAAAGGCGAGGAAAACGAATAGAAGAATTATGCGGCGCAAGAGCATGCAGTATAATGAGCTTGTGGGAACTCCCCATCACTCTGACGATGAAGAAGATGGATCACCACCACCGCATACCAAGTTGAGCGCTTTGACGACGAAGGAGGCTTTGATTGCGGCATCTCAAGGACCTAGAAGTCCACACCCTGAGTTCTCTCATGTTGGCCCTCGATCGTTGAGCTTACCGAAAGATGCATCTGAGACCAATGAGAAGAAGTCATCTCATCATCCTGAACCGATGAAGACGCGGCTGGCCACTTCATCGATGATCTCATATTTCAACGATCGAGTTCTGACTCCCGAGATGATGAGAGCCATGATTATCTTATATATCGGTGCTCATAACCGACCTGATTTCAGCCAGGACTATCTTCTTAGCCCTGTGTTGGCGCCCGAGGCCTTGCTCGTCGACTTTCCCAAGACATACTTTATGACTGGAGAGCGAGATCCTCTGGTCGATGATACGGTCATCTTCGCGGGACGACTTCGCCGTGCCAAAGAGGCTGCATTTGTTCAGGAACAATCGGGAAGACATCAGAACGCCGAGTTCAATGATAGAGACGCAGCCGAGGTCATGTTGATCCCTGGAACATCTCATGGCTTCATGCAATTCCCAACTGTGTATCCTCCAGCTTGGCGACACTTTGAGAGATGTATCGATTGGTTCGACCAACTCTTCGACCACGCAGAAGTCATGCGCGTTCGCAAAGACAGACAAGCCCGAGCCGCGAGGTCCCAAACCAACGGCTTCGGAATCAACGGCGACGGTCGTCATCACATGCGCACCGAATCCAGCGAAGAAGACCGACCCCTCGAGATCAGCATGACAAAGATGAACCAGCGACGCAGCTCTAACCAAACCACACCGCAGCAGAGTCCCGATCTCAACGGCGGCAGTGAAAGTGGCGACACGACGCCACGAGCGTACACCAACGGAACCTCTTCATCAAAGGGCGATAAGAACGCCAAGAGACGCAAGAGTGTGGGTCTCAGCAAGAGCAAGAATAGAAACAAGAGCCTTGTCAAGCTCAAGAGTTCTGATGATCTGCTGGGGAGACGTATGCAGGGACTTGCGAGCGGGTTGACCGGGATGGGCGATGACGACTAGAGTAGGCATGTACATACATACAGCTCGGAAGGGACGGGATCTTGCATTGAGATGGATACTGCATGATGATGTGGGTTTTGTCGCATAAAGCGAGATGAGTTGCATCGTGAGGTTGCATTTTGCGATGGTTTGTAAGTTGGAGTATGCGACGAGGGCATATATGTTTTCTGTAGTTGATTCTTACGAAGATATGACTGTTTGTAGATACACATAGCACACCCTTATTAGAATGTTTTGTACAACTTGTAGGCTGGAGTGAGGTGTGATAAGGATCAACAAGACTAGGACTGCCTGGTCAACCAAGTTGCAGTCCATCGAATTTCTAGAAGACTGCCCAAAGTCACTGACCATCATCTCGAAATAGTAAGACGGGACAAAACGGATCGGCCAAGCCTGGATCGCGGATATTGAATCCCGGCGGACCGTCGCGCTGTGGGCCTGGTTAACGCAACTTACTCCTGAGGCGCTGTGGCTGGAAGCATTGCTTTGGAGACGTTGGTTGATGTTAATAATGAAGAGTATGCAGTGTCATCGCTTATTCACTACTGCTTAACTGCATGAAGGTGCTCTAATCGCTGACAAAGTGGCCAATACAACCTGATTTGCCTTCAAAATGACTTAAGAACGAAATAACGTTAACGCCTCAGCCTGCGATGCCCACCGACAAAGGTGAAGCCATTCGAAGCATTGTCTGCGTCTAGAAAGAAGCAGGGCTCAAAAGGGGGCGGACGGACCGTGTCTGCGTCAGAGCTCTCAGTCTCGGTGAGTACAACACGCAACATATGACAGACCCCACGAAATTAGACGGGAGTTGGGCCGATTGGATTACGAGCAAGGATTCAGCTTTCAATCCGGGGACGTTGGGCTGTGAGGAATAAAAAAGACACGCCACTTGGATGACTGAGGTCAGGTTACTTGGGGTGAGAAAGCACCTCACGGAGAAACCGTACAGGGTCCCTCTTTTGGGGGGACTATTCTTCACGGATAGAGAGGCATAAATGATACGTGTGTTTTAAGGAGAGTTTTGTCGATCGTTTATTAGAGCTCGTAATGCTTACCAGTAGACGTGTAGTTTTCTACGGGCCTAGATGGCCTCATATGAAACGATACATAGTGGATAATGCTGTAGCAAAGACAAGACATGGTGAGCGAGTCCAGTCTCCTTGGCTGATCTCTCGGCATAATAGCCTAGAGTACTCGCTAATCAGGTACCTATAAGTGCCCGTTTCAACCTCAAGTCTCAGCCTCTGGGTAAAAGAGAGAATGAAGCATTTCGTACGGAACTCGGCCGCGGATGTGGGTCTGGAGGCCCGTCTCACCGGCCGGTAACCTCCGTGATTGGACCGCGCTTGTTGGCCGGGCTGCCGTCGCGACATTTCCCATTCTATTCAGCCCTGTAAGTATCAAGGAAATAGTAAACAGAGAGACTTTGACCATAAGGGTCACGGCGATGATGGAAAAGGGAAGGTAGAAGGGTAGAAAGGATATTGCTAATAACCCAAGTTCTCGAATTTACCCGGTAAAATTATGCCTTTCTATTGCTGAGAACAATATTGATGCCTGAGCAGGGGCTTACATGGTAATGCTGCAAGTCATTCTAGAGCCTTGTCCTCTATGAAATTCGATAATCTTCACTGAATGACTAGAATCGAATTCTTGTGGCCAAAATATGGGGGCAAACAACATGAGACACAAGATATGTGTGCCCATGGTCAAGATCAAGAGACAATGGAGTGAGTTTGGGGGTTCAACGCCCGCAATGCTATACAACATCCATATCGAGATGAGAGCAGCAATATTTAGAGCACATCGTAAAACAGGGCACACCGACTTTACCTGGGGAAATACCATGCTACGTTAACTCACCTACATCGTCCCAGAAAAAGGCCCAACAAATAGGATCAAGTTCCCCCCCGACAGAACCTGCACCCCAAAGAACTAGGATATCTGTGCGATCTGCTTCAAAGAAAAAAAGACCGCAACCCCTTTCCCACGGAGACTGACCGTCTGCGTTTCGAAAAAGGGAACATCATCAGATGCTTCAACCCTGGCCCGGAGACCAGAACCCGAAAACCGCGTGTTATTTTTCTCGGCTTCACGTCACCGAATCGACACTGACCGAGTTACCCAATGTGGTAACAGGGGGGGAGCTGCTGCAAGGTGAGCTGACCTTGACTTGTTTGCGTTATGACTGAGACAGAAAATCATCGCTGGGTTACTTATTTCGGTCTACGTGAGGCCGCCCGTAAACAAAAGAACTCGATTTAGGACAAACCAGTAATTTTAATAAAGTCTATGAGGGATATATACAGCCAATGCTAGAGGCAGAACGGTAGGTGTCGGTGTAAGTCAAAGAAACGAGTATCACCGAAAAAAGAAACAGGGGGGATCAAGCGCAAAGGTGAGCGAGCGAGCAATCGTCATCATCATGCCCCGACAAAAAAAAGCCCCAATAATAGGAGAAAAGCGGATGAAAACGGGGTCGTTGATTTGGGTATAGATCATGTAGTTGTCAGGTATCTTTCTGGCGTGTTTCTGGCTGCGCTGGTACAGAGGATAATACGATGCTGGGATCAGGATCATCAACAGGGCAGTGCTTGTAAAGTTACAGAAGCCTCAGGTACCAGACCAGACACGTTGGGCCTTTGACCTTGGTTTACGGATAGCTAGGTATGTGCGGGCTCCCGTTTGAGGTGCCGGATTTCCATGCTTGTAAATTTGGAGGCATTTATTTTATTCACGTCCTCATGAGAATTGTTTAAAAAGTCGGTGGCTCTGCCTCGATGAGAGTTCGTTTGTTTTCTCTTGATTCCATTCGTATCCCTTCTATTGCATCACTCATACATAACCATCTCTTATATCCATCCATTCTCTGGATATCCTATGCCCCTCATCTCTGTCGTAACAACTCCCCTTGTATTACACGTCCTCTTTTTTTCCACACTAAGGGACAGCTTCAGCTCTCAAACACCAAAAATTATTGCCGAGCTTCCCGTTCTACCCCTCCACTGAACCTTCACGGCTGCGGCTTGCCGTCATCGTGTCTGTAGCTCTAACCAACTAAGACGACCACGTCCAAAGACGCGCCACGCATACCAAACACTCAACACTCACTACACTATACGAAAGCCGCAAGCAAGCAAGGAAAAACCGGCAGCTCCCGTTTTTCCCTTTTTGGCCTATTACATTACATTAGACTTTGTGTGTGTGTGTGATATCTACTGCCTATATCAAGAGCTACCCCTCTTCCCCCAACTCCTCCATCATGAGTCTCGTACAACATTCATCAAGTGAGGCTGCCTCACCTGTTCCCATCATCGAGACAGACGACCAAGGAAGACCCGTAAACTCAACAAGTACAAACGGTTATTTCCCCTCCAACGGCCAACATCTTCCTTCTTCTGCCAACGGAACTGTTACTCCTTCGTTCATCGACAACATGTCTCATCTCTCTGTTGTCCGTGGGAGAGACGACTCTGACGCTGCGTCTATCCGCTCCACGAGCTCTCGCACCTCGAGAAAGCCTCAGATGCAGCTTGCGAGCTACCAGGATGAGTTCACCACCAGCGTCTACGGCTCTCGCTTTGCGGGCATGGATCTCCCCAGGCATCATATGCCAGAGAATGAGATGCCCCGCGACATTGCCTATCGCATGATCAAGGATGATCTGAGTCTCGACAACAACCCCATGCTCAAGTAAGTTTCCTTGTCTTGTCTCATCTCCACTCTCTAGAGCCAAAAACAGCTGCTAACAGCTACTTCACTAGCTTGGCATCTTTTGTTACTACTTACATGGTACGTAATCAATCCATATCCGTCGTTTGCCAAGGCCGCCCACAGCGGAGACGAACCATTTCTTGGCTCTGGGGATGGCAGCTAGCTCTGTGCAACACACCAGCACACACACAGATTACCCCGCCATCATATCTCTGAATAGCTTCACTAACACCCACAACAGGAAGATGAAGCCGAAAAGCTCATGGCCGAGTCCTTCTCCAAGAACTTCATCGATTACGAAGAGTACCCTCAATCCGCCGACATTCAGAACCGCTGTGTCAACATGATCGGCGATCTCTTCCACGCGCCTCCCGGCGAATCAGTCGGTACATCCACTGTTGGTTCATCAGAAGCCATCATGCTTGCTGTCTTGGCCATGAAGAAGCGCTGGAAGAACCGCAGACAAGCTGAGGGAAAGAGCACCGAGCACCCCAACATTGTCATGTCATCTGCTGTGCAGGTTTGTTGGGAAAAGGCCACTCGATATTTCGAGATTGATGAGAAGCTTGTCTACTGCACTCCTGACCGTTTCGTCATGGATCCTGATGAGGCTGTTGATCTGTGTGACGAGAACACCATTGGCATGTGTACTATTCTCGGAACTACTTACACTGGTGAGTACGAGGATATCAAGGCCATCAACGATCTCCTCGTTGAGCGAAATCTTGACGTTCCTATTCACGTCGATGCTGCCAGTGGCGGTTTCGTCGCGCCCTTCGTGGTCCCTGACCTAGAATGGGATTTCCGATGTGAAAAGGTCGTCTCTATCAATGTTTCCGGTCACAAGTACGGTCTTGTGTACCCTGGTGTTGGTTGGGTCATCTGGCGATCTCCTGAGTACCTCCCTCAAGAACTCGTCTTCAACATCAACTACCTCGGAGCCGACCAATCCTCTTTCACTCTTAACTTCTCCAAGGGTGCATCACAGGTCATTGGCCAGTACTACCAGCTCATCCGTCTCGGAAAGCATGGTTACCGTGCTATCATGAGCAACCTCACCCGTACTGCCGACTATCTCACAGAAACCCTTGAGAACTTGGGTTTCGTCATCATGTCAGAACGATCTGGAGCTGGTCTCCCCCTCGTTGCCTTCCGCTTCAAGACTGTTGAAGAGGGCGGTGATCCTGATCGCTACTACGATGAGTTTGCTCTCGCTCACCACCTCCGTTCTCGAGGTTGGGTCGTCCCTGCTTATACCATGGCTCCCAACTCTGGTGTCAAGATGTTGCGTGTTGTTGTCCGAGAGGACTTTACAAAGAGCCGATGTGACCAGCTCATCTGCGATGTTAAGCTGTGCCACGGTCTTCTCAAAGAGACAGATCAGGACTCTATCAAGAAGCGTGAGGAGTACATCAGGAATCACATTTCTGCCATGGGTCGTGGAAAGCATGCCCACCCTGTTTACAAGGTAAGTCATTTACGTTCTATGACAATTGTTCATTCACTAACGCTTATCAGGGCGAGTCGCATTCTCTCCAGGGCAAGACTGGCAAGACACATGCTATTTGCTAGATTTACATAGACGGGATATAGGATATCGGGGATGCTTGGCGTCGAGCGTGTCATGATGTGCGTTTTATATACGGACACAGGTCATCAATTGATTTGAATCTACATTCTGACTTGTGTTGTCCCATTACTTTGTGATTTCCAATCGTAACACGTTTATATTCTAAGTCAAACCAAGCCCAGTGGCTCACTTAACCTTTATAATTTCATTCAGAAGTGACGTTCGTCACATTATATTTATGGCAAATGCAAAACGTAAATCAGTGTATGGTATCTAGCCTTTTGTCTAGTCTCGCTCTCGTCTTAACATCAAACACTTTTAACCCGTAATCGTAAACACCCAACTCTATCTTTATCGAGTAGCAGCAATAGCAGCCTCCAAAATATCCAATCCCTGGTTAATCTCCTCATCTGTAACAGTCAAACTCGGCACAAATCGCAATGTGTTGACACCCGCACTAATGATGAGCAAGCCTCGCTCACGGGCAGCCTTGATAATGGCTGTAGGATCCTCAGATAATTGGAGACCCAGGATCAGGCCTCGTCCACGGACCTCTGTGACAAGATCGGGATATCGGCTCTGGAGCTTGGCGAAGCGCTCCTTGAAGATCTCGGACTTGGCGCGAACATCGGCTTGGAGTTGCTTGTCGGAGAGACGACCGACAATGTAGTGCGCCAGACGGCATGCAAGAGGGTTTCCGCCAAAGGTGGTACCGTGGTCACCGACCTTCATCTTATCAGACACATCCTGAGTCACAAGCACGGCGCCAATGGGGAATCCGTTTCCGAGAGCCTTGGCTGTTGTGAGGACATCGGGATGAGCCTCCTTGGGCAAGTAGCCGTGAGCCCAGAGAGTTCCTGTTCGGCCGAGACCAGACTGGATCTCATCGTAGATAAGAACAGCACCGACCTCACGACATCGCTTCGCAAGCGCAACAAGGAACTCCTCAGTCGCAGGAGTAACACCACCTTCGCCCTGAATAGGCTCAACAATAACACCACACGTCTTCTCAGTGACCAAATCATTGATTCCAGCAACATCGTTGTAATTTCCCGTCTTGAAGCCAGGGACCATGGGCGAAAAGGGCTTCTGGTACTTGGGGTTCGGTGTCGCGGACAAGCTGCCCATTGTTCGGCCGTGGAAACCATTGTTGAACGAGACGATCTCGACTTTCTCGCCTGAGGGGTCGACGACCTTTCCGGCTTTGCGGGCAAACTTGATAGCGGCTTCGTTGGCTTCGGAACCAGAGTTGCAGACGAAGACTGAGGCGGCGTTGTGCATGGCGCCTGACTCGAGGGTTTTTTCGACGAGGAGTTTGGAGAGGGCGCCTGTCCATGGGTTGTAGTAGAGGTTGGAGGCGTGAACGAGAGTTTGGGCCTACAATTGACCGTTAGCAACTTAATTCCACCATCTAAACTATATTCTTCTTACCTGGTCGTTCAAGATTCGAGTAAACTCAGGATCGCAATGGCCGAGGCCATTGACAGCGATACCGGCTGTAAAGTCCAAGAACTTTCGGTCCTCAGCATCCCACAACCACGAACCCTTTCCCTTGACAAACACGGGCGGAGGACGAGCATATGTGGCAACCATATAAGGTGCATGCTCGTTCACAATGACAGCGCTCTTGGAATCGGACGCAACGTCGGCATTTGGTAGCGAAGCGAGACCTCGGCGGGCGATCCGAGGACGGGCGACGGCAGCGCAGGACGCCAATCGAGCTCGGAGTGGGAGTCGCAGAGCCATTGCGATTGTGTATTATTAAGTAAGAAGTGGACAGGAAAAAGAGAGGAAATACGAGGTTGAGCGAGTGTAATTGCGTTTGGAGGGGGAAGAGAGAGAGAATATTTGTGATTCTTATCTTATCAATCGCCTCCGCTATCGCAGTTCGATTTTGATACTAAAAACTTTATTCGAGTCACTTCCTCGCTAAAAAAGGATCCAATATGGGGGCATTTTGACTCAATCATTGGAATCATATTTAATCCTTGTTGATTTACGATGGATTTTATATTGAGAAAACCTTCAAGGCGCGCCCTTGCCGTATCATCTTGCTATTCAGAGACCAATGCTCTCCAAACTGAGTCACCGAATGAATACTCATCAGCAGGATGGATGCGCATCTACATTTCGGAAGAAACTCTAGAGATCAGTCACACTTTATGACCTGGTGAGTCTTGTAGCAAACGTATGATGCCCAGGTAGTTCTTTGGTAGAGAGAACCAGTCTCAGTTACTGGGTAAAGTGCAATACTCATTCAATATCAACGTCTTCAAATCGCTTACGCCCCCTTCACACTGAAGCTTTATAGACACGAAAGGTCACTTTGTGATAATTTATTACCAATAAATGGTGTCCTATGACAATCGCACCTGTGATATGTGTATTATTGTGCAAGTGGTTCGTGTAAATCTGTAGGCAATAAGTTGAGACGAGCAATAGACATGACATGTCATCTCTGGACTCTTGACACTATCAATAAAGGGCTCTAGTCCTTCCTCAAGTAAGGAATCGAGAAGCATGTCTCAGAGATATGCAGTTTGTCAATTGAGTCGTGTTTTGTCTTGAGGCGACTCCGATCTTAACATTTCAACGGATGAAACATGAACATCCAACTGCATGGAATCTCACAGCTTGCAAACAATACACCGGATCATCTTTTCACCAAATACAAGTCATATTAGAGAGGAAATGATGTAAGAGCCATTCCGCCCAGTTGATTCTTTAGCAGTGTCCCGTTTCACCAGCCAGCCAAACCCGACACCAACATCCAACGGCATTCCAGTCCATATCCTATCATAGACGCCCGTCATGCAACCTTATCACTATATCCAATCAAGTCAAGAACCGTTGCGCAGCCATATACAAGGCCTCTTTCATGTGAGCGTAGATCCCTGGATCGTGCACCGCTGGAGGAGTAAAGATTCACGCCACCGTTGGTCGCAGCCCTACCAACGCGTGTGATAAAAACCTACGTCGACGATCCCGATGAGTTTGGTGATACAAGCGTCACCTACCTAATCGACGCAAGATCCAATACCAAGAGTGTAGAACAATATCCCCCTCTGGTCAAATCATGGCGTCCAACACTCACACCGACTATACTTGGCGTTGTTCTCCTCGGCGCCCGAAGACCTGGCTGGAGTCACATTCGGTCGGATTCGCACCGATCCGAGAAAGTGATTTGTTTGTTGTAGATCTAGACTTTTGATGGCGATATGTCTGCATGGGTTGAGGGAACAAAGAGGGTGTTGTGCAATTAGCCTACGACCCAAAGACTTGGAACTGGGAAAACTGAACCAAGGTGTCTAAAAACAGAATGGCTACACACAAACGGGGTCATTCGGAGATTGCAGAAACCGGTCTGTTGGTTCGTAGTCTGGGGCTTTATATACTTCAGCTTGTGTCTTTGGCCTCAGGTACAGAAGTCTATTAACAAAGCTACACATCTTAGACTTGCCGTCTCCTGAAGAATTATATACTTAGCTTAGACGTTGGAAAGTCAAATAAAGCGTAACGGTTATCAGCATTGCACAGATAAACGTTTTCTCACCGTATTGCCATGTTATCAGCATAAGTTGGTCCAACCCCAAATGCGTACGCCACCAACTCCTTTGCCCCCTATAATATGCGAGACATAACGACGTAAGAAAAGGGCGTCAGAGAAGGCGTTACAAGCCTAGGCGTTGCTGATGAACTATTGACAACTTCCAAGGCATCGCCGGATCTAGAATGTTTGTTGGGTTGTTCACAGGCGAGGGCATCGCCGTGTACACCCACTCCTTTAGAAAAGGGAACCAACCGCATATGTCTTTCCAACGATATCGAACTCTATCCAGAATCCTGTGTAACGACAAACATAAAGATTCTTCGAGTTCATTGGGTATTTGAGTCCTTTTCTGGATACGTGTGGCTCGAAAATTCGCTAGATCGTGGTCTTGGAGGTATTATTCATGTGATAAGTGATGCAGCTGGGAATGTGAGATGGCGAGTTTGCTAGTCCAGACCTTTGGGCTTATTCAAGGTTGAGGTTGTTGGTGGAGAGATTTGTTGAGATTTGGATTCGATCACGGTGAAGGCGTTTGGAGTTAAGGAGAAGTTCTATCTTGAAGTTGTATAAGTGGAAGTGATGGCCAGACGAAAGAATAGGTTCATCAGAGTAACTATCACATCTTCTCTTACACAGCTATCTCCCTCTTCTCATATCATTGATTAGTGCTGATTCAACTCAGAATGTCTTCCATCCTCCAATCTCAGGCCCTCTCTTCCCTCACCATCAACCTCATTCCGACCTTTATACTCTTCTCTGTGGCCGTCTACGTTCTTCCAGCACTGACTCGCCATCTCCTGCAGTTCCTTTCGTCTCCAAGCTCCTTCAAGGAGAAGTCCTCCGTCAATGAAACCCCTTCCATCTCCAATCTTCCCCGCCTATCTGGTGTTGTTCCCTGGTTAGGCCATCTCTTTGGTCTGACCATCGACAGCACTCGCTACATCAACCGTCTGATCAAATCCACCACTGCCCCAATCTTCACCATCAACATCCCGTTTGCAAGAATCACTGTCTGTCACCCCAGCATGGACCGGGTTTTATCCCGTCATGTCAATGACACTGGCCTTGCTCAAGTTCTTGTCTACGTGGGTCCCCGCCTCTTTGGTCTCAAGGAGGAGACTATCAAAGCCGTCTTTGGCTACAACCCTCAGCCTCTGCACAAGCAAAAGTTTGGACACGCCGAGAACATCATACCCCTCAACCAACGCTCTAGCAACAACATCAGGGACCGTGTGATGAAGATGCCCGAGACGAATGAAGTTCTTGTTGGACGTTGGGTGTTTGAGTTGGCTGTCTCTGCTACAGCGAGTGCAGTCTGGGGAGTTGCCAACCCCTGGAGTATGGATCAGGACTTTTCTAATGAGTTCATGTAAATTCTCCTCAATTTATTTTGACAGTGTATACTAACATACTTTAGGAAACTCAGTGAGACATTCGATACTCTTGGACGTCCCTTCGCATGGCTCACAGCAAACTCAGCCTGGAACTCTCGAAAGTACCTCCTCGCCCGACTTCGCGAATTCCATCTCGAGCACCGCGAAGCTCGTGTTAAAACCACCGCACACAGCATCAACGTCGTGGCTCACAGTGATCCCAACTGGGAGAACAACCCAGACTACTACCACATTGAGATGGTCTCAGCTCTAGGCCTTCTCGCAACCACTAGCACTCTTGCAGTCTGGCTCACACGCCATTTGTTGACGGACCCAGAGTTGATAAAGGTCATTCTCAACGAGGTGCAACAGCTCAAACACGTTGAAGGAGAAGATAAGCCCCGTCTGGACTTTACTAATGTTCGTACTGATTGCCCCTGGCTCATGGCATCTTGGTACGAGACTCTCCGTCTTCACATGACAGGGGTCGCTCGAATCGCTCGCCACGATTTCATGCTGAACATCCCCGACTCAGATCCCATTGCAGTTCCGCAAGGAGAGATCTTCATGCTTCCAATGTGTGCATCCAACTTGGACGTCGACAACTGGGGCCCTGATGCCGCGACCTTCAAAGCTTCTCGCTTCATCAACAAAGCGGGTGAAGTCTCTGGAAGTGCCGTTCGCAAGGTCAGAGCTTTTGGAGTTGCGGGCAATATGTGTCCTGGTCGCGTATTTGGCACTGATATTGTCTTCTCTGTTGTTGCTACTATGCTTCGAACTTTTGACATTGAAGTTGCTCCTGGTGAGGAGTTCAGAGTGCCCACTCTGCGTGGAGGATTCAATGTTGGGTTTGAGAGGTATGGAGACGATGTCAAGGTGCTTCTCAGAAAGAAAGACGTCGCTTGAAGAGATCTTGCGCCTGTATTGAAAAGGCTGGAGTCGAGCAGTCTCCCAACATGTATGACGAATTTGGAAGTTCAGGAGTTAAAGTGGTTTTTATCAATATATTATGATCTTCAAATTATCCTACTATTCGTCGCGATTTGCCGGGTAACATCAATCTGGCACCCAGACCTTTTATTCCTTGTAGTCCAAGAAGGACACTGTTTGGTACTCAGAACGTCGAAGGGGACCAGTTGAAAAAGTGACATATGACGCGGCAACACTCCCGTACCGTCGTTCTAAAGCCCAGTGACCATTAGAGCATTAAGTATGACATTATTGTATGTCTCCTCCTTGTATCGCTTCTAGGTCTCGTCGTAACACACGGCGACTTTAGGTGGAATGTGAAGGAGATCTACTTCTCAAAAGATTCAATGAGGAGACACTCTCTTTCTCCCCAAGTGTGTGTGGATTTTTTCCCAAACTCAATAACCAGTGTTGCTTCACGAAGTGAATAATTGAGGCGGCGCAGATCGTTTGGGAAACGTCCCTGGTATTCACTATCTTTTCCGCTAATAAAGTAACTAGATCCCTTGGGCTATAACCAATGACTAAATCAAGTTCGAATCTCAAGGTCCGAACGTCGGACAAGAAGCCACCCATTTCCAATTGTTGGATGATTCAACGCCATCACCAACGCCAGTAAGGAGATGCCCCAATGTGCGTATTATCCTTACAACCCCTTTTCCATATTAATCCATAACATCCAACTTAAGCACGACGAGCCTTCTCGCTGTGTCCCTTGATGACAGTGGACAAGTCGCCAACGGGGATTTGGATAGGGAAGTCGACGATGGCGAAGAGGACAGCGATGAGGATGTACCAGCCAGACATGCATGTTACGAATCCAAAGGCACCACCAGCCTGTGATAAATCAGTAAGAGGCCAGATGTGTAGTGCAGGAGAAGACATACCACAAGGAGCTTTTGTGCGAGCTTAGCGTTTCCAGTGTAGTCATCGGCCAGAGCCCAGAAAGCAGCAGTGATCATCAAGAAGCAGAAGGTCAAGCTGAAGAAGATCATGACGAAGACGACGTTGGTTCTGAAAGCGCAGATGAGGAAGATGAAGGACAAGACACCCATGAAGAGCAACCAGAATGCTGTGTATCGTTAACAAAAGATCATCAGCCAGGGCAGTAATATTGACTCACCAAGACTTGCGTTGAAACCCTGTGTGGCAAGACCCTCAGCAGAGGATGTGGCATCGGCGGGAGCATAAGAGGCGTAGGCAGCAAAGGCAGGGATGAGAGTGCCGCCGTAAGAGAACCAGAAACCACCGAAAGAGCAGAAGACACAGGCTGGGAAACTGTTGCCAAGGACCCATTCGAGAATACCACCAATGATCATGAGAAGACCGCCCATGAAGACGTAAACGGCACTGGCACTGTTGTTAGACGTGTTTATGGGGGGTGTTAGGGATGAAGACGTACTTTGAGGCAGCACCACTGCCACCAGCGCCTCGCCAGCCCATGAGATCGCAAGTTAGGGGTGTGAAAGCGAGGAGGAAACCAACAAGAGCACTGCAATAACTGTTAGTAATAGACTCCTACCAAAGGAGAAGTGAATCGAGCGTACATAGGTGTAGGGTTTCCAAATGTTTGTCGAAGATCTCCCTTGACCTGGTTCATAGGCGAAAGGTAAAGCTTCTCAAACAGCTCAGGGCTCATCTGAACACTCTGGGCAGTTCGCAACCTGTTCAAGCTCTCCAGACGCTGAGCTTCAGGGTCAAAGCCATTGAGACCATCGTGCTTCTCGTTGAATTGCTCGCTGTGCTCGGTGGTAGCGGCCATGATGGTGATTTCGTCCAGGATGGGAGATTGATAGAAGGGACTGATCTTTCTTAGTGAAAAGGAGAAGAGTCGCAATGGGTATATAGAATCGAAATCAGATTATGGGGCAGTGAAGAGGAGAGACAACAAGTCAATGCAGATGCAGGGACAGAGACGGACTTATATCAGGCCATAGCTCCCCTAATATATATAAATTACAAGCCAATACGGAGACATAAGCTCAAAAGCCAAGCCTGGTCCCCCAGATTGGCACGGAACAGGGGCGCCACCCTTTGATCCGGCCCCATGTTGCATCTTTGGTTCATGTTGCTTTTGCTTTTGTTTCCCCAGGTCCTGTATGGACTGTCCATTCAGTCGCAGATCTCCACCACTAGGAGAAGAGGAACAACAACGGCATCTGAGCGTCAAGAAGATCAGCCCGCCTGTCCGTCTAGAAGCACAAGTCTTGGGTTTGGTTGGCATTGGCGCCGTGTCATCCGAGTCAAGGCATGTCTTCGATTCATCAAAGCCACAACGGGATTGGAGAAGGAGGCCTAACTCTCCGATTCGACGAGTTTTGTCTTAGTCTAACCTCTCGCAGCCTAAAGGAGTGTAACATCCTACCCCAGCTTGGCGTTGCGCGTTTCTCGTTGCGGGGGAGGAATTTAGATTGGCAGCGCTAAGACCTTGAGTTGGAGTTCAAGTTCTTCTACTAACCCCAGATGCCACCATCTCCACACGATCCCTTCGCCCGGCTGAGGGGGACAGGGACTAGGGAGGGAGCAGCCTCACCGTTGATGCTTTTGTGCGGGGGGGGATTCTTTTTGGGGGAGAGTGAATGTTCTACGCGTATCAATTGCTAGTTGAGGATAGTCTAGATCGAGAGGCAAGATTGACTTTTGGTTATTCCCCGGCCAGCTGAGTTGCTGTGAGGGGAAGATATGGTGACTTACACAGGATATAGGAGAACAGCGAGAAGAGATCACTTACAAAACTGCAGTCTGGGGAAAGGATCGAAATTACCAACAAACGTGTATATTATGGATACGTATCAGAGATCACCGGGGCCCCGGACTGGTACTACCTCCGTGCATCTTAGAGTTGGGTTCGTGTTGGGTGGTCCAAGAAGCAGAACTTCGGATCCGCTGCCAGATGAGTGGATATCACTATAGAATGGATGTATATGAGATTTACGGAGGAGGCCTATAAGGTTACTGTAGTGGTGTAGGGGCAACGTGGCAGGGTACGTAAAAGTCAGTGTCTGGCACAAGAAGCTTTTGGTGATGGGTCGATTATGATGCGTGCCAGTTTAGTTGGGCTGACAGAGGAGACAAGACCGGCCGTTCATTTGGTAGGCCAGTTCAATATCCCGTATGAAAACGTTTAATCTTTGTATGGCTGCATAGACAGTTGTAACGGTCGTTGACTGACTCGAGAAATGTAACCATCTTCTCCAATTCAGCACCTGATACGCTGTATTCTCTGCCAACAATGAATCGAAGAGCATCTCATCAGTCAAAGCACATTTCAGCTTTGACTGTCACCTGATTCCAAACTCAATACAAAAGTCCATCGATCGTCACGTCCAAGCCCAAGAACGTCCAGAGTCTGAACAACTCCCTTTCCCCATTGCCCCAGATTCTGATTCCCTTCAACCCCTGCAAACGCCCTGAGATGAGGGGAAACAATGGTTGACTGCGGCTCCGTGGTTTAGTTTTACGCTAAATCGCGGTTCCGCCTTTTAGTGACCTCGCTAAAGATACGGTACTTACAGTGCTGTATTTCCGGGGTTGTCGGAAGAACAAAAGACCGAGACTCGCAATCTCATTGGTCGGTGAATAACAACCAAACTCACGCCGTCATTGATGGTATTTGGCCCACAAGTTCCATGTTATCAACTCGACTCGATCATGATGATTTACACATTCAATCGCCGTTTTATAACCTCATCGTGATTAAAAGACTCAATGGCTTTGTCTCCTAATAAAGGGGCTCATCATTATCGATAAATGATCCATCATGGCTTGTTCTGTTCCCTGACGTCTTGCTGTTTGTGGTATTGACTTACACGTCTATGTTGTCATCATGAGTAGCCCATCCGTCATGACTGTATCAACGACGTCACAGACAGAGACAGTAGAAAACAAACACAAGAGAGAAATCCATTCTCTTTACCAAACATTGTCCAATTGATCTCATCTGACCTCTATTGCTCTACAACACATTAATTCTAAACACTCTAACATCACTCATTTCTTAAAAACACCATCAAAATGAAGGCAGTTTTCGGTGCTGGCCAACAAGGTTCTGCTGCAGTTCCCATCATTTCAGGCGTAGCAGCTCTCGGTGCAGGCGTCTACTATCTAGGCAGATCCAAGCCCGAAACCACACCTGAGCAAGATCGCAGGGGTCGCGCGGAGGCCAAAAAGGCCGAAGGACTCAGCGGCGCCGGCATTGGAGGAAATGCCGTCACGGGCGGCCACGAGCTTAGCCACGCCAACTCGAACCGCAAAGAGGGCACCACAGCACCTCCCGAGAAGCTTCCCAGCGGTGGAGTAGGCGGCGGAGTTGGCGGTGGCGGCTCCAACGTTCGAACCTCAGTTGAGATGTCTGCCAAGGACCAGCCCGGTACGTCGAGCACTTCTCATGGCAGCGGAATGCTGCAGGGCTTGTTTGGCACTGGGGGATCTAAAGCTGGTGATGGGTCTGGAAAGGAGGCCAAGGATACGAGAGTGGCTAGCAACTACGATGGCACGCCAAGCAAGAGAGACGTGACGAAGCACGACCAACACCAGCCTAGAGTGGACAAATCAGGTGGTAGCGACGACAGCAATAACAAGGGTAGCAGCAACAGCAGCAGCAAGAATAGCAATGACCAGTCAGCTCGGCAGTCACTCCAGGGCGCTTTTGGGCAGGGAGGAGGTAATGTCGCTGAGCGCGGTGATCAGAGCCAAGGGTTCCGTGATCCCCGAGTTGCGAGCAATCACACCGAGACGACGACCAAGAAGCATGCCAACTAGGAAGAGATTCTCAAGTAATCATAGCAGGAGTTTCTTATAAAAAAAATGAGCAAGTTTTACCGAGTTGCCTCGTCGACATAATCTCAAGAAAGTCAAGGATGTCAAATCTAGAACCCTTTCGTGAAACAAGCACATTTAGTGAGACCTAGCAACGCCATGATATTGCGTCTAGCAACATAATCCAATCTCCCGTGAGCGCATGGTTGAGTTATTGAACTGAAGTGACCTGCATTGCATAGCCAAGCCTCTCCCCATAATCTTCCAAGATCCATGTCCCAAGAAGATCAACAAGACGTTACTAGATCTGATCTGATCTCATGTGAAAATGGAGAGCGAAAGAAAAAAAGGAGTAAGTGCAACTTGAGCGACCAATCGAATAGTGTCACCGCCACGCCCTCCGTGTCTCCGGATCTACCCCAGATTGCAAGTCCCGTTTCCCCAGACCATCCACCATCTGCCGTGTCAAACACCTCCAGTCTGAGTGCTCTGTCTGGAAAGCCACCATTTCCCGGGGAACTTTTGCTCAATGCTCGGTGGGTACGTCCAAAAGATGAGAAACGCAATGGCTTTATTGAGGATTCGAGCTGGCCTTGATTGATTTGGCATGTAGCGGCGCCAGAGCTTGTATTCGGAGACAAGGAGAGTGTTTCCAAGGATGTTGATGAAACGAAATAACCTGCTTTGTTAGTGTGATTCCTTTGTTGTAGGCTTGTAGACTTACATGTTGCATGCAATGAAGAAGATTGTTGCAATTTCTGCTGCTCGAACTCCCTCAGTTCCTTCCCCCATGGTCCTAACAACACCTGTAAGGGGTGGGATCCAAAGCCCCAAAATACCCATTTCTAGGAGTAAAGACCAGTGATAAGTCCTCAACTCCGAGCCCCTTACCATACTCAAGCAGAACACCCAACATGCCATGAGAAAGTTGACCTATGCTCGTCAGCACAACACTCCGTTCTCACATTCACTCACTTACCACGGTAGGTCCAAGAACCAGCTTTTCCTTTTTGTAATACTTCCAACACAACGACGCTGCTGCAATGGTAATCGTACTCTGCGCACAACCGGCCAAAAAGTAGTACAGCAGTATCATCCGATATCGCCTATAGCACACCCGATGGAACTCATACTCTTTCCACGCCGCATCCGACGTAACAGGAAACCCACAGTATCTACATACACAAACCGTTGCAAACGTTCCGAGGGTATACATACGGCCCACGACGAAACCTCCTCGTGAAGAAACACAGTCGAGACACTCGTTGGCCAGAGGGTATCTCGCGTCAGACTCATCGGCGTGGATGAGATGATCTCTCATCGCGTCGTAGCGAAGACAGCGATAGCATGTTGAGAGGAGTTCGAATTTGATACTGGGGAAGACTTCGCGGATGAAAGGTTTGTTGATTGTGTAGCGGAGGAGACGACATGTTCGTCGTAGAGACTCGACCTCGCCGAATGTGAGATGCTGTAGGATCATAAGTTGGAGTTCTGCTGGGAGTCGAAGAAGTTCATTTTCGATATTGACAGCTATAAAGCTGTTGTCATCCTTCGCCGGTCTGTGGATGAGTTGCGGCGCTGCCTTCTTCTGAATATCTTCCTCATCACCGTTTGTTGGAGCCGTCTTCGTGTTGTTATCATCACTAATGCGCACAGCCTCACCACAAAACTGCTGTCGCAAGTGATCGAGCGCTCTCACAGAAATCATTTCAACTCAAGTTTCCGCATCGCCAGTTCCCATGGTCAATATTTCAAGAATTACTCTCCTGCGAAAAAGAAAATCTCACAGGATCTACATACACACTCATGGGCCTCGACCTTTATCAACTCTCGTCAGCTCCAACCCATCTTTCGGACTTCCGCTGACGATAATGGGTAATTCTGACACTGAGGTCTAATATTACTCGTGAAGAAAGTGTCGGATAAGCAGAGCTCGGATTGTCCAACACAGTCAGCAGACGTGCTTACTGTCGTAAACACCACCATTTCTACTGTTTAAAGAGCTTAATACTTTATTTTATCCATTATAATTGAGATTTTGCCGAGAGACACTTGTTTTAGTGCTGAGTAACACTCTTCTTCGTGGTGTTGACCCAGATTAGTTGGTAGATGCTGGTTGGCTTATAAGAGGTTTGGTCTGCTTCGGAGAGGCACAGCATGATCGTCGTCATCTTAGCATTTCCCACTCGATCTTAAAACATTATTATATGAGTTTTTTGATGATTGTTCACGTTGAAGATCATGACGAGTTCTGCAGTGGGCGCTTGAACCCAGGCGCTGAACGATGTCCTATATCCACCCACGTAAGATGTTGAGACGCGACAACATTCTTATTCTGCACCTTCGCTCCAATGCAAATACTTCTCCTCCCAAGATGTTCTTCTCAATATCAATAGCTAACCTGCTATGTGTCACCCAATTAGTTTGTGTGTGCCTTGAGTCCGGTGAACGTGGCCGTATTGTGTTCTCGTTTTCAATTGTGAACGCCCAACGACCGGAACTTCGCGATCAGCAACATGGAAATGCAATGCCCAATTTCACGATGCTATAATTGAAGTAAGTCAATGGATTGATTTTGAACAGCATATACAAAGCATCCGGCGGAGGTCGACAGGCAAGATGTGTCAGTCTAGGGTATTTGTCAAGGAAAGTTGGCAGCAACAACTGTCCCATGCACTTTTCCGTGTCGCGTCTGGCAATTCGGAATCTATCTAATTGTTTGATTAATTATAACTTTGTTCAAAAATCACTCTGGTAGAAGGTACCTGACAAAGCCTCAAGTAGCCTCGAGTATCAGAGGTGGTTGGCATCATAGCCAGATGAACATCATGTCACAAGATCGCCAACATTGGAGAGTGTTAGACCGGATGAATACAGATTTCATTTGAACTTGGAGTAAACATCTAATTCTGTGTAACCGGGTATGAGTTATATCTTTGTCGTGGTGTATTTGCCTTCTTACACCAGCTCCGACCAACCCAACCAACAAGCATAATAGAACATGCCCTCCAGTACCAAACACCACAGTTCCGGCCTTAGCAAATTATATACAATGTAGTTCCAGTCCACGATTAGAATCGCAATAACAAAAAATAAGGGTATTAGTATTGATTCCCAAAGTCACTTCTCCCAGTCAGTGATGGACTCGCGCGACCTAGAATTGAGCACACGAGGAAGACCTGCATGGGCATTTGAGACACCTACGAGATATCATCCTGCTAGATACTCTGAATCAACTGGAAAGTTCTTATAATTCCAGCTCCAGCAACCTGTTCTGTGAAAAGATCTTCCCTCAAGTCAGCAAGCCCCTCCCCCGAGGAGGTATTGATACAATGCTTAGCAACGAGCTATATTCCATCGTTCAACTATAGATACCGCGACACGGCGTCATCAAGATGTAATGAATCTGCTTTATTATTAGGTATTTGACGACATGTGAGAGAGATGTGTTGTCAAAACGGAGCAGGTAGCATATACCACTTGCTCAAGTCCATGCACCCTCGAAACATGAGAACTTGCTGAAAGCCTATTTCTAAAATAGCTACTACCTAGAACCCAATACACGGCCTTCATTGATAGGAATCATAGGGGTCTCTGCCCATAGTGACCGGACCCAAGAGATCTTGGATGTGAGAACCATGATAATAGAGCTGAATTCGGACTGACGTTGTTTTGGTCAACATTCATATCTGAGAAGTTAACCGGGGGATACTACTACAATCTCCCATACTTAACGGTTCGAAGATCTCTCTATTGAAATTCAATTAGATAGTTGGTGAGATTAGATGGTACGGATAAATCATGAGCTTGACGACAGCTATGAGTTCAAACGTGTTGAACCAGTTGCGAAGAATCATTGCTAAATGAAACTTCGAATGCACAAGAGAAAGACTGTGTGGTGATTCTAGATGACCGCAATTATTCATCATGTTTAAACGACCAAGGCCAGTTAAAATTGATGGCCAATTATATGTATATCCTATTTGCATCTATTTGGTGTTGATAAGCTTATAATACTTGGGTAGTTTCTTTCTTATGAGTAAGTTGTTTATGGTCTTAAACTCTGTCCACATAGCTATTCCATCACTTGGTATCAATGCCTCAAAGGCTGGTACCATTCATACAATAGCCGAGTTATTCTACATAATCATCGTCGAGTCTCTTGGCTATGTCCTGTTTGCCTGGAAGCTATCCGCATTGCCTGTGCCTTCAGTTTCCAGAATACCCCCTTTTTACTAAGTATCTCTAATAACATAGCCTATAGATTATAACTTTCTTTTAACCTTATTCCTACAATCTATTGAGTCTGACTGACTTACAGCTAATGACTACCAGGTCTATTTCTACGGGAAACATCAAAGGTGCTATCTCGGATTCCCGGGGATCTGACGGAAGCTGTGAGAGCCCGATGAACCGGAAAAGCTCGCGGCCCCGTGTCCGACGGTCTTTTTTTGATCTTTTGTTCCGTAAACGCAGTGCTGAACATGATGACGAATTGACATGATGACTCACGCGGTGACTCAGCTTGGTATGACTTGGTATGACCCTTGCGTCGCGTGTATGTTTATCCGGCCAGCAGGTTCAGTAGAACATACTGAGGATAGATCGACAGGTTGGAAATGGGCTATTGTGGTGCGGCTATGTAGAGGTTGCAACCAATTCTCTAAGAAGATAACAAAAGATTATAACCATAGTTTTAGATGTCCTAGTTTATCGCAAGGGGCTTTGAGATCGGCATCTCTTATTGATGTATTGTTTGCTGTTTGGCTATAAGTTCCACTGATCAGAGGTTTTGGTATGTAGGAACCTATGGACAATAAATGACACGACTCCAACCGATACCGGATACATATAACTCAATAAATATTATCTCATCAGAGAGTTGCAATTGGCCATGTTCATGTCGTTATTCCGTCGCAACCACTGTGTATCACAAATGCTCCCACTTGCTTACCACATCGCTAGTCTATCTATGCCTTGGCGTTACCCTATACAGTTCCACTACCAATAACTACAATCCATCTGTTCTATACGGATACAACCGCCGTTGAATCTCTCAGCCTTGTCCCGTTCCCGGAGCTTCTCCCGGATTTCCTGTACGATAAAAGCCGCGGCCCGGGCGGCGGACCTCAGCTCGGCCCCACACGAATGGAACCACAGAAGATCGGACCTGAACTCTTTGACCTCTTTTTTTTTGTTGCTACAACGGCACTGACCATTATGACGAGTTCCTTAGGTGCTTGTGGCGTGATAACACAGATGAGGTGGACCTCTTAGCAGTCCGTGTGGTTTTTTAGTTCAGGTCTTAATTAATGACAGGTCATTGACATTTGACAGCTTTGCAGGCCTTTGTGTAAGCCGGCGGAAGAGTTTTTTGCCACCTGTTCCAAGCATCAGCAGAGGTTAACCGATCCGCTAAGGAGGAAATTTCGGCCTACTTTCCAAGGTATTCTCATCTCACGCGATAATGATCCTCTTTGCGTCCCAATGGTGCATTCCTCCCATGTGCGTTCGCCGAAGCTGCAGTATGCAAGAGATCAATAGCTTGACAAACTCCCCATGTCATGCCATGCTCTGCCAGGGATTAATAGCACCATAGTCCGTAGAGCTGCTGAAGATCTCGATGACAGCCGCATACTCTGCCCAGAAGAAGGAAAGGGGAAGCACCGACAGACCCGAGAGTCCGGCTCACTAGAACAGCCATGCAAGGAACGGGAGTGTCCGTTCCCAACCCCTCGGGAGCAGCAGAGCTTTGCCATAGGTCCCCGATACGTGTGATCCCTGGCCGTCAGGCAGCCACCTCCGTCGACACCAGGTTAAAAGTGTAGATGCCGCGGCGATGCCGACGCGCAATGCGACGCCCGTCGCACTGCGTTCCGGCTGCGTGGAACAGGTCCTTGCAGCAAAATAAGACGATGTTACGCTCCAGAATTCCCCTTATTCTTCATGCTGCAGAAATATTATCTAACAGATTACAATTATGCCCCATTGGAGGCTAGACTGTTCTGTAACGCACATTAGCTGGGTCTGCTTTCCAAGTCCAGGGCGTTCTAGACCACCGCAGCACGAGCCTGCTGCGATATATGCACGCACGAATGGGGACACTTTTGTTTTGGTCCCGAGAGAAATGAAACCCAAGACAGAGACTGAACTGAACTGAAATTAAACCCAAATGCTCGGCTTCATTCCAGATTGAGAAGTTCATCCAGCCATTCGGGAAACCGTTCTGTTGAAGCTAACGTTTACGGCTCGGGTCGCTGCGCTAGCGCCAAGAAAGCACTGCTCGTATTGGGCCCCCGTCTCCTGCTTGGGGCTCCGTTGCGAATAACTTCAAAGCCGCCAAACTCTAACAATTACCGTGCCTTGTGCCTGTAGCCCGCTGCTTTTAGCCAAAAGGGGAGAGTTTGGTTCCAACCCAACGGTCAGGTCAGATTCCTTGTTTCCAGGTAAGCTCGGGCCCTCTTTCTTTGCAACGCCCTCCAAGGACTGGTCAAGATCAACTCTCTGTGCCGTGTGCCACCAAACTCTATAACCAACCGGTCGAAGACATTCTTACCCACAACGCAGAACATCTCCGTCCTTCCCCCCTCGTCCATGATGCACATGCACGAGGATTCTTCTCTGTAAGGCAGGGGAAAGGGTCCATGGGTAGGCGAACTTTTTCTTGTCAGCTGAGGGTCCTGACTCTAGTATGCATTGACGCAATGCAGGGCACTTTGTTAGGAACCCCTCTTTGGCATCATTTGCTATGAAGAGGCTGCCTATCTTGGACGACGCGTTGACGCGATGTTACTCGCTATATCTGTCAGCTTGCTAGTTAGCTAGTCAGTGTCTTGGAATCCATACCTCGGCTAGCAAGCGAATGTCTATCATCTCCTTAGTTAGGAATGTGGTCAGAGGATGGTCAAGTTTGAGCTGACTGTCAATGTCCAGACTATGAGGGAATAAATCTGTATTGCATCAAAGCGTAACATCAGAGGAATTCGTCATAATGAAATCAATCCGAAAGACGAATTATGCATCCTGAAGAACCGCCAGTTTCGGCGAAGAAATGAGAGATGTGACATTTGCCACTTGAGCTGGCGATCCTCGAACCAATGCCGATTTTTGGAGGCCCCTCATTCTGTGTATATCGGCCTATGCTAGCCGCGTATTTTCCCATCAGATAATTATGAAACTCAATGCCAAGCGTGCCGTTGATGATGTGCGGTCCTCTGTAGCCCGACGTCAAAACGAGGGGGTATCAAAAGTTTCAAAACCAGTTACAGACACACAAACCTACCCTTTGACAGACTATTTGATAAAACAAAGTTTGAAGTGTCCGGAGTATTCCTCGTACAATTTCTTCGGGCAGCAGTTTAGACGCCCGGCTCATCTCCAATAGTCTGCGGTTTTGCTCCGTAGCGTCCTCTGGTGAGTCGAAACCTCGAGCTTCCCAAGCCAGAATCCATGGGGTGGACCAGGCGGACAGGTTCCGCTGGGAGACTGGCCTTGCAGCTTGAGGTATTTTGCCCTGCCTTCGAGTCGAAACTGTTTTAGCTCAGACAGCACGTCTTTCATCGCGTCAAGCTCAACCCTAGTGGGCTCTTTGATAGCGGCAGACTTATGCCGACAGGGCATGATCGCCATACACCATGCTGTGTGAAAGACGAGTGCCGAAGAGGGGACGCCCGCACGTATTTGTGCAGGGGAGGCCGGTCCGATACGATCATGCACTTTGTAATGCAACGCCAGTTCTCGATAGTCTCGTAGCATGGGGTTGTTACTCTCGTTAGACGCTGAGCCGACCCATACCTTGACCCTAGTGGACTCTCGATCCACCCAAACGTCTATGTCCAGGAAGTCAGTCTCCAGGTCCTGCTCCCTTTGAGAAACGGGAAATTCCGTCTGATCCCGTTTCTGAGGGGGGGAGGTAGCTAGCTCTCGAACGGGCCGTGGGCGCCCGCCGGCCTCGTCATCAAAGAAACTGAACCCCTTATCGCCAGAGTTTAGCAGTTGCTCAGCATCTATATCTCCGGCAGTATAGGCATCGCCCTCGTAAGCATCCTGCTCGAACTCGAGCCGGAAGTGACGGAGGCCGGCCAAGACGCTGGGACCCCGCCGAGATGACAGGTCAAAAAGCGCACGCTCCTGCGCAGAGAGAAGTTTTAGGAAGGAAATCAGTCTATTGATTAGCGGGCCACTCGAGCGTCGCGGAATATGTGTAAGGGTTAGTGAGGTGACGCGTGGGTTCATATCAGGGACAAATGGCTCGGGGAAGGCCATCTCAGCCCGCGGCAGTAGTAGATCCTCAGCGATGTGCAGACAAGCCATGCTGGAGAATCCCTCAAGTTCCAATGTGGGAATTTGAGTCACTACTGAATGGTGTAGCTTGACTGCCTGCAAGTTGGACGACAGCACGGGCCGTAGTGTATGTGTAGCATAAAAGCCATAGAGTTTAGCCGCCTTAGGCCACCACACTGCGGCCATAGTCCCTTTCAGAGGCGGAACGAGCATCATTGAGTCGCAGCTAAACTGCTCGAGGCGTCCACGGCACAGCGTCAGTAGCTTCATGACACCGAGGGCTGAGACCCCATTGCCAGAGACGTTGAGATGCGTAAGCCCTTGTGAGGCTTGAAAGTTCGCTGGTGGGAAATAGGGGTCCTCGCCTAGGAGGCCCCGGCAAACGGCGTCCGCCGCATCTGATTTGACGGGGAACTTCCCGTCCAGTCGTTCAGATGCACATTCTTGGGGCAATGTATCGTGAAGATCATACAACGGCGCGTCGGCAAAATGTCTGTTTGGATGACTGAAAGAGGCACTCCATTCAGACTCAACAATTCGAGTCCAGGTACCAAAGTCAGGGGTTGTGCATCCGAGTTCCAGTTTACCCTCGACATCAAAATGGGTATCCGGGGGGAGATCGGATGGACACAAACAATGAGCCCCGATACTATCGAGCGCCTTGTCTGTTAGCTTGTTGTTACTCAAGTCCAAGCTCCATAGACGAGTTCCGAATCGAGCGGTTAGATTCTCAACGGTGGTGTCGTCGACCTCCTTGCCTTGGATTTTCAGGACACGTAGTTCAAGGAGCACATCGTCTTGGAATAAGGGACGGAGTGATCCCGAAACATACGAGAGATCTAGATAGACAATTCCGCGAAGGGTGTTGATGAACTTGTTTGATAGTGACACGGGGCAACCTGCCATGCTGAGGAGTTGAATCTGATGACCGACCTCTGCGAAGGATTCAGAAGGGTCAAGATCTTCATGGCCATCAATGAGAATACAGATTAGGTTTGGCAAGAACTTGAATGCATTCTTCAAGCTCGTATTGAGGTTGAGACCCATGCTGAGAGAATATGTGCCCCTGAAGGAGCGAGCATCAAAGACTCGAACAAGGCTCAACGTCTCGGATCTCACCCGACTGACGCCGTTCAAAACAGAGTTCATCAACCAATCCAAATCTGATGAAACTAATCAGTTCCTACTGTGAGGACAAGAGACTAGGGCATTGTTCAGTCTGTGGCTCACCATGTTCTGCTTCATCAAGACCGGTAACAATGTCTGAGCGTGGGATACGACTCCATATGCGTGGGGCAAAAACGTCCCAGTAACGGCGATTTACACCGCACAATGCCGGGTAGTCTTTGGGAGAGACGTAGGGAGCCACTAGGGGCAGCCAGTCGGGAGAGATGGCATCTTGGTAAGATGGAAGCGAAGCCATCGCGAGATTGCTAAGTCAGCCAGGGCCAGCATCGAGACAACCAGGCTCCGGGATCCCCGAGGTTTGCGTCGGTCGAGATAATCCGAGGCTCAACTTTGATAATCATGTGCATACAGTAAAAGAGAGAGAGAGGGACGGGAAGGAGAGTGGTGACGCTCCGTTCCTCAGCTGGTCACTAGCAGTGAGTGAATGTGCATGTTGCTTGCTGGGCTGGCAGTGACAGGGCAGGCAGTGGAGATTGATGATATGACATCCATTATCCAGACGGCAATACTCCGCGAATTTGTGATTGGCTGTGGCACAGCAGCGAGTGCCAAGCGCACAGGCCTCTTTGCGAGCCTCTGCAGGCAGACAGAAGGCAGTGCAGGCAGCCTGTTTTAACGGCTTATGCCAAGATCGGAGCTAAGTTACAGGGGGTCGATCAGGTACGTGAGGTGAGGTGTGCACTGTATCAATTCCATCGCTGAAACTGTACCCTAGGGCTTCCCGTCCATTCGTCATCAGTGACCTTCAGAGCTGAATTAAGATTTCAATTTTGAGTTACAGAGGAGAGTGGAGGGTCTGTATCCTTGGACAGCTGTCAAGACTGCAGTTGATCCAATGTAACCCTGCGAGATTGATTAACAGGCAGTTTCTCGGAAACCAGAGCTGTCACTGTAACTTCTCACAACTCAACAGATTATCACCTCTCGCATTGCAGTGCAGTGCAGTATCCGACGGCAGGCATTCTTACCTGATAATATCCCCACAAAATATCATGCAGGTCATCTCCCTGTCCCTGTCCCTGTCTCGCCTCGCAGACTTACCAACCAATTCGAAGCATTCTTTCCCCGCGATCTATCACATCTCTCAAATACGGTACAGGCGCGCAAATACATGTGATACGT
>JAADJF010000123.1:0-96193 GCA_012932015.1 Fusarium acutatum | reverse complement strand
TCCTCGTCATCATCATCGCAAGCGCAGCGACTGATTGGCAGAAGAATTACAAGTTCAAGAAGGTCAATGAACGAAAGCAACAAAGGGACGTAACGGTGATGCGGTCGGGTAAACTCCAGCGCATCCCCGTTCAAGATGTCGTCGTCGGTGATCTTTTACACCTTGAGGCTGGCGATATTGTTGCCGTGGATGGTGTTCTTGTGCAAGCTTCGAGTCTGCAGATGAATGAGTCTTCCATCTCTGGAGAGGCTGATCTTGTACACAAGACCGTACCGAGGCCACACCATTCGGCTACATCACGAATTGACCCCTTCATTCTCAGTGGAACTACTGTCGCGCGCGGTGTTGGTTCCTATCTCGTTACTGCTGTTGGTGTCAACTCGACCTATGGCCGTATCCTCATGTCGCTAAGAGACGACGTCAAGGAGACACCACTACAGGTGAAGCTTGGCCGTCTTGGCAAGCAACTCATTGTTATCGGTGCCATTGCTGGTTCCATCTTTTTCCTTGTCCTTTTCATTCGCTTCATGGTCACTCTCCACACCGTCACTGGTGGGCCATCTCAGAAGGCAGAAGACTTTTTACATATTCTGATTCTGGCCGTCACGGTCGTTGTCATCACTGTTCCAGAAGGCCTGGCGCTCAATGTGACCGTTGCACTGGCCTTTGCTACGAAGCGTATGCTCCGAGATAACAACTTGGTGCGGCTGATCCGATCGTGTGAGATCATGGGAAACGCGACGACGGTTTGTTCCGACAAAACAGGTACTCTCACACAGAACAAGATGACTGTCGTGGCTGGACGTGTTGGCTTGGAGTCTTACTTTGACGACACCGACCTGGTTGTTCCGGATCCCGATTCGTCCATGTCGCGTGCCTCGACTATCAAGTCCGACAGTTCGATTGACATGGCAAAATCACTCTCTCCAGAATGTCGGCGGTTGATCAAGGACAGTATCGCTCTCAACTCCACGGCCTTTGAGAATGATGACTCGGGTACCGCTACTTTTATGGGTTCAAGCACTGAGACTGCTTTGCTACATTTTAGTCGTCAACATCTTGGTATGAACAATTTGGCCGAGGAGAGGGCCAACTGTCCCATTGTTGCGATTCTCCCTTTTGACTCATCCCGTAAATGGATGGCAGTCTTGGTCAAGATTAATGAGGATCGCTATCGACTTCTCGTTAAGGGAGCTGCGGAAGTTGTGTTTGAATATTGTGCTTTTGTTGTTTTGGACCCTACTTTCAGAGTACCAATTGCACGACTCTCGGAGAATGACCGTGCAAGCTATCGTAACACAATCGAGGACTACGCTAACAGGATGCTCCGACCTGTCGCCATTGCATACCGAGACTTTAGCGCGCAGGATATCTTTGACGGCCCAGACGACGACCCCGATAACATCAACCTAGAATGGCTGGCCTCTGGCATGATCTTCATTGGTGCCTTTGGCATTCGTGACCCATTGCGGCCCGAAGTTGTGGAATCAGTTCGTCAATGTCAGGCTGCTGGAGTGTTCGTTCGCATGGTTACAGGCGACAACTTCTTGACTGCCAAGGCTATTGCAACGGAATGTGGTATCTACACAGCTGGTGGCATTGCCATGGATGGACCAACATTTAGAGACTTGACACCTGAGCAACTTGATGCTGTTATTCCAAGACTGCAAGTTTTGGCTCGTTCAAGCCCTGAGGATAAGCTTCTTCTTGTAACACACTTGAAGCGCATGAATGAGACGGTAGCTGTTACCGGTGATGGTACGAATGACGGTCTGGCATTGAAGGCGGCGGACGTCGGGTTTGCTATGGGTATCCAGGGTACTGAAGTTGCCAAGGAGGCTGCATCCATCATTCTTCTCGACGACAACTTTGCTTCTATTGTCAAGGCTTTGGCCTGGGGTCGAACTGTGAATGACTCCGTCAAGAAGTTTTGCCAGGTAAGGTTATTGATCAATATGGCCAGGTTCTTTGCTAACCAAACGATAGTTCCAATTCACCATCAACATCACCGCAGGTATCATCACCGTTGTTTCCGAGCTAGTTGGCGACGCTGTTTTCACCGTCGTTCAATTGCTTTGGATCAACTTGATCATGGATATCTTTGCCTCTCTTGGTTATGCTACCGATCACCCCTCGCCCGACTTTCTCAAGCGAAAGCCCGAACCTCGTAATGCTTCTATCATTTCCATCACTATGTGGAAGATGATCATTTGCCAAGCCATCTACCAGTTGATAGTCGTCTTTGTTGTTCACTACGCTGGATGGGATCTCTTCAACCCCGACACTGAATTCGAGATTGAGAAGCTCCAGACATTGGTGCTCAACATCTACGTCTGGATGCAGTTCTTTAATCAACACAACTGTCGTCGCGTGGATAACAAGCTGGATATTTGGTATCAAGGATTTCTGCGTAACCCTTGGTTCATCGGCGTGCAGCTTATCACTATCGCTGGCCAGTTCATCATCGTCTTCAAGGGCGGCGAAGCATTTGACACAACACCCCTTACAGGTGCCCAATGGGGATGGAGCTTGCTCTTCGGCGTCATGTCGATTCCACTGGGAGCTTTGATTCGACAGATTCCCGATAGCCTCGTCCAAAGTCTTTTCAACTTGATCGCGGACTGTTGGCTTGCAATTTGGCGACCAACTCGCGCACTCCTGTCAAAGGCCTTTAGCTGCTTCAAGCGTAAGAAGGCTGATGACAAGGAAGCCCAACAACCAGAGCAAGAAATGGGTCCTGTTGAGAACATCCTTCACATGATGCACTTAACCCACGAGCCCGACGAGGACGAGACGCCCATGACGCAAGAACAGCGTGAAGCAATGGAGCGATCGGACCAAACACGGATGGTAAAAGAGAAGGAAAAGAAGAAGCGAGACATCGACTTGAACGGCCTTGTAGAAGCGGCCAAGCTAGGAAGAGAGCATAAAGGTGCCATTTTGGAGATTCACCCCAAGACACTCAAAGACGACCCGATTTTAAGGACCAGTAGTGGTAAAAACAGTACGCTGCCACCAAGTCAAGACGCCGAATTTATGAAATTCGTCGCCATAAACACACGACGGCCTCGACAGCCGAGACGAACAAATCCTCGAGCTCCGGCACGACCGGCTCAACGACGACAGCAAGAGCAGAAGAGTTCTTGGAGACATCATGTTTCCTGGGAGGGACTACTCAGATCTAAGAGACGATAATGAGCACGTTTTGTGCATTCATACAAATGATATTTTTAAGAGGAGGGTATATAGTAGACAGGTTGTCAAGGGAAAGACCTGTGCTCTTGTAAATGACAGATTACGACGTTATGACAGATAAAGGGATTCGAGATACCAATATACAGGTCGCTTTACTAGGCCATAATAACAACGCTTCCATCCCAAAATTTTGCAATATCCAATCCCAAATGCCTTGATAGTGATCCGATCCTTTGGTGTGTGTCCATCTCATTAAATCATAAAGCTTTTTATCGTGTGCTCATCCTGTTTTGATGATGGCTTCCTCAATCGCACTCCCAATCTCGGACCTCGGTATTCCCGGTCCCCGCATCAAGCAAAGCGATCTCGTAGCGAGCGACTTTATAAGCGCTGGTATACTCACCCGCACCATAACAGGACCAGATTTTGGCTCTGTGGGAAATGAGAAACAATTGACGAAGCTCCAGCTCTCGGGTTGTTTCGGTATAGCGTGTCCAACATTCGGCATCGGCGAGTTATTCAGGTTGAGTTCCATAGTTTCAGCGTCCACAACCCTGGCACCAAGTGCGACGAGCTGTTTCTCGACTCCAACAACGCTAAAGAACCGCGTGAAGTGGTCGATGCGTGTTCCAGCCGGTCGTGTAGGCCACGGCCATTCTATATCCTCCACCGTAGCAGGGTTGAGCTCCGCGCGAGAATAAACATATTGTCCATATCGTCCATACGGTAGATCGATAACGCGGTACATCTCATGTCGACCTGGTCCAATGAGCCAGCGTAACCGTGTGAGCATCTCGTTTTTTGCACGGCCTTTGAGGGTGTTGCAGAAGAGGCGCGATTCACAGGCTGACATTGCGTAGGGCGGCGGTGAGTTCACGAGGAGGTGGCATGCTATTGTTAGTATGTCGCAGGCGAGGCGGAATGAGAATGCTGAGTGCTGTGTGGATGAGGGGACGGCGAGATCGCCGGGTGATGCAGGGGTTGTGCCGAGCCAGCCGTTGCCGAAGATCTGAGGGGAGAGTGAGAATGTTGGTAAGTTGAAGGATTTGGCCATTGGTGGTTGTTGAGAGTTGAAGTATGGTGGTGTTGATAGTGAGGATGGTGCTGATGTCGATAAAGATGGTGGAGTAGGGGTAGAAACTGAAGTCATGGCCGTTGACGTAGGCGGTGTCAGCGTCTGAACCTGAGTCTTCCTCACAGCAACAGCCATCGAACCCGAAGAATCCTCCGTAGTTTCACTCTGTTCACTCTCCGGCGACCCAGAACCTCCACGCTTCCTATCCTCCCCCTCCCTCGGCATCAGCACAAGATCCTCCTCGGGCCCAACAACCTCATGCGCCAGCTCCAGAATCCTCTCCATACTTCTCCTCAAACTCCCAACAAGATTCGGCTGGGCTCTGACTACAGCTTCAGTGGTGAGCATCTCGTCAACGAAGGACATGAAGATGGAGCTCATCTCTTCGACTACCTGCTCGAGACGACGCACGCGCTGGGCCTGTGCAGCTTCGGCGGCTTGGCGACGGCGGCGGAAGATGTTTTGGGCTTCGCGGTTACGTTCGCGGCGGGCCTGAAAGATGTAAGTGGAGGTTCAATGGGGAGAGGGAGAGGGAGAGGGGGATTGACCTTGAGTGCTGCATCGTCGTGATCTTGAGTATTTGAAGATAAGCGACTTCTGCGCTTGGGGGGTGATTGCGCAGTCATTGTATAAGTGGATGAATGTGAATATGAGGATGAGTGAGAAGAGGTGAGTGAAACAACGTCAGCCCTGCGGCTTTGTGAGAGGCTGTCGGGTAAGTCGGGTGAGTCGAAACTAGCTTGCGACACGAGTAGATTGACTGTAAATAAAGAATATGGCAAATGGGGTGACACGTGAATGAAGAGTATTTCGTGTTTCAAGGTGGCGATGAGATGAAATGGAGACGACGTTGGAATCTTCGGGACGTTTTGGGGTCGCACTTCTATCCCCGTGACCTTTTTCGGTTTAGTGGCTTATTAATCAAGCTGCGATCAAATCAATTTTCGAGGCTGACTTTAATGGGCCCATATTAACTTTAAATCGTGGGGGAGGCTCTCAACTCCATCGATATCGAGATTAAGAAGAATCATATACGATATCCAATTACCCCTGAAAATCAATTAAATTCCTTACTACCCTCCCACGTTGAATCTCCAACCACTCGCGCAAAAGCACCTCTTGCTTGCAGCAAGTCATGATATGTTCCCTCTTCAACCTTGGCACCATCCTCCAGGACAACAATCCGATCCGCAATCGCCATCATCTCTTTGCTATGCGTCACCACCACAATTGCCATATCTCTTCTTGACTTCTTCGCAATCTTTTGCATCGTATTTCGAATCATTTCCGCGCTTTCTGCATCCAAAGAACTCGTAGGCTCGTCCAGCACAAGAAGTCGAGGCTTGCGTACAAGTGCACGCGCGATGCTGAGACGTTGCGCCTGGCCACCTGAAAGCGCTTGACCTCCGTCGCCGACTCGGGTATTGTATCCATCTGGAAGAGTTGTGATGAACTTGTGGATACCCGCCGCCCTCGCAGCAGCTAGAATGCTAGGAAATTGACGGAGGTGCGATACTTCACCTAAGCCGTACACGATGTTCTCTGCAATGGTGGCTGGGAAGAGAAACGGCGTTTGTGGCACATATGCCATCATCGATCGGAGGTGCTCCATATCGACGTGTGTATGGGAATATCCATTGAAGCTTAGTGGTGGCCTTGTGCTGAGGATCTCGGTTTTGGTGGGAGAATAAAGACCCAGCATCAGCGAGATCACCGTCGACTTCCCGCATCCTGACCGACCAACAACCGCCAAAAAGTCTCCAGCATCTACCTCAAATGACACTCCTCGCAGGACTGGGCTCTCCGAGCTTAACTTATATGAGAACCCGAGATTGTCAAGTCGAACTGGGAGCAGTGTTTTGGGTTTGTAGTATCCGCGAGGCTCGCTTTTCGGTACCAAAGGCATGTTGGCGTACCCCAGCATCTGCGCGGCGGTTGACTGGGCCATCGTGACTTGTGGTATCGTACTAAGAATACTCGTCGCTGTGCCCATGCTGAACAGAAGCAGATTTACTACTGCCACAACGGCCGTCGCTGTGATCGCCTTCTCCGAGGCTAGAAGCACGGTTCCGTAGTAGAACACAAGTGCGGTAAGGGGATAGTTGACTGACTGATACAGTCCATACAGTGTACTGGTTTTTCCTGCCCGCTTCTGTCCTAGGCTCAGGGTGTGTCTCACTGCTTTCATATACTTGGCACCCATGTATCGTTCTAGAGTGAGAGCTCGAACGACCCGGATGTTGAGGAAGATCTCAGTCAAAGTCGCGCTCGCATCTTCGGCCCCTTTGTTGCAGCGCGCCTCCCACTTCCCACTGATAATGGTATAGCCTTTGACTGCGCCCATAACGACAGGGAGCGGCGCGAGAGTGACGAGCGTGAGTTTCCAGGAGATGACGAGCGCCCAAGCAACAGCAGCAATGATCATGACGGTGACTGTGATGATGATGGGCAAGAACCTGCCAACAATGTTGCGCATCTCTTCGGCATTTCGGTCCAGACACTCGCTGATACGGCCGGGAGAGTTGCGTGACCGATCGAACCATGCTCTTGGCTGTCGGAGGATTCGTTTCAGAGCTTCGACTCGAAGAGTGTTGATCCAGGCTTGTCCCACCATTTCAAGAAGATATCGACCGCCGCCGGTACAAACACCATCCATGACGGCGATGACAATGAGATAGATAGCCCACATCTTGCCTTCTGCTAGCTTGTCACCTTGTGACCACATCGCGCCCAGGAGTTGCGCGAAGCAATACGCAAATGCAGGAATAGAGCCTGCTCCAACCAGGCAGGTTAGTACTCCGAAGACAAGAAGAGCCCGATGCCCACGTCCCAAAGCTGGCCAGACTGTCTTTAGTATTGAAGCCAGAGGCATTGGTGGAGGGAGATCGTTAGTCTCGCTTTCTTTGTCATCCACCTTGTCTGACTGAAGTGTGTCGTTGTACTTGGTTTTTCTGAGTCTCGTAATGCTCTTTGGACGCTCAGCTCCACCAAATACGTATTCTGGCTCGTCGAGTGACACCAGTGTGCATGATGTTTCCATACCATCCAGACTGCTGTGAGATCTCAATGCACTGTCGTGCTTCTCGTCGTAGAAGCTGACCATCTGATGGTTGTCGGCGGCCGACTTTGATCGTACAGGCTCAGGAAGCTCGGGTTGGGGTACAGCTACAGTGAGGGGTTGCATCTCCCAAGCTCGAGCTGCCCGCATGCGAAAAGCGGCTGCTGTGTTTGTGCCTAGAGTCAATCTTGTAGAGGCGCTTGTCGGGGCAGGACTGAAAGACTCCAATCCTCCAACGACTATTTGTGAGAGCCGCGAAGCTCTGCCGGGAGGGGGAAATAAAGGGGAAAGGGGTGAAAGAAGAGAGTTTTGAGAGTCGATGTCGATGTCTATCGGCGTGTCTGGTTCCTCTGATATGGTAGATACGAGAGTGGCGAACGTACCGCCAATCTGCATATCCAGGTCCTTTCTGAAACCTTCTTGAACAAGGGATGCATTGTCCATCACATAGACGAAGTCGTCGGCGTCGATTTGCGCGACATCATGTGTGATGATAATGGTTGTTTTGCCCCGTCGCCATGACCTGATGGCATCCATGATGAGCACGCGGCTAACCTGGTCAAGGCCACTTGTGATCTCATCAAGGATGAGCACTGGAGGGTCTCGAAGTCGAGCTCTGGCAAGTGCTAATCTCTGCTTCTGTCCACCGCTCAAGTTATATCCATCAGCGCCGACGTTGGTATCTAGACCTTCCGGAAGTCCTGCAATCGTCGACTGAAGCAACGCTGCATCACAAGCTCGCATCACCTCAGCCCGCGTTGCTCCTGCGGGGTCGTGGTGCCCAAAGGCTACGTTTTTGAAGAAGCTCTCGTTGAATAGTATGCTGGATTGTTGGACCAAGGTAATGTTCTCACGGATCCATTGTCTGTCGAGGACCCGTAAGGGCTTGTTGTCGACATAGATTTCTCCACTCAAGGGCTCATAGAAACCGACAATGAGGTTACCCAATGTGCTCTTCCCGGAGCCGCTTCTTCCGACGATAAAGGTCATCTCGCCCGAGGGGAAGAAGAAGCTGGATTCATGGAGTACCCTTTGTGCCGGATTCGAGGGGTATGCGAAACACATCTACTGAAGTCAGCCATTATCTTTGTTAGCATTGGCAGAACTTACATCTTTCAATTCGATATCACCGCTGCAACTCAGAGGACGCAAAGCTCCAGTCATCGGCTGGACAATCTCACCGTTCCTCACGTTTCGAGTGATACTAGAGAGAAAGCTGCCGGCTGACATGCCTTTTGCGAGAACCAACCACTGAGGCATCAAAGCTTCGATACCCTGAAATGCTGCGAGTGTTGCATAAAAAGTTGTCAAAACACTACCAGCGGCAAGGCCGTCGTTGTTGACAAGCACAACACCATACCAAAAGCCGACGACGAACATGGCCACGACCCAGAAGGCAACGTAGCCCATTTGCAGAGCATTGCATTGCGCTTGGATAAGATACTGCTTCGCTGCAGCTTTGGCAGCTGGGTAGTACTGCCAGACCTCCTGATCGTATCCGTTGAAGACCTTGACGAGATCGATGGCTGTGATTGAAGCAACGGCAAACTTGGAAGCGACTGCGAGCTCACGTTTCTGTGTTTGAATTGCGGGTTCAAGTCGCTTTGTCGCAAGTGAGAGAACGATAGCTGAGATTGGAAGTGTGGCGAGGAGGACGAGGGTGAGTTTCCAGGAATAGTAGAGGGCGATGCCGATGGAAGCGATTGAGGTGATGATGTCGCCGACGAGGAGGCCGAGAACCTGGGAGGATGCGAGTTGAAGCTCACGAGTTTGTCTACCAAATATCAGCCATGTCTGAGTGTATAAGAGGGATACCTACGTCTGTATTCTGATGAGAAGACTTGAGATGCCTTCGGATTGGGCGTCGAACCAGGCCATGTCCTTGAAGAGAAGACTTGCAAAGATGTCTTGTCTAACACTACAAGCCTGTAGCTCTCCAAATATGACCCAGAGGGCAAGGAACGCTGTACTTGCTATCCAATTGCCAATACCGAGTCCTACAAGGACAAGTGCCCATCTTCCCACCTGAGAAAGGGCATCATCCCCGCCAAGCGATCCATTCCCAAAGCCCGCGATAATATCGAAGACTTTCCCCAGAATGACCGACAGAACAGTTTTGAAACCTGCTGAGAAGCCAGCCGCAAATAATGCAGCGATTAAAGCGCCAGAGTGTGATCGTCTTGTAAAAAGAAAGAGTTGTTTCCACGATGATTTGACGTCTTGTTCCATTTTTGAAGTATAGAGAAATTGAGTATCATGTTGAGATTAAGGAGGAAGCACTTGAAGAAGTGCTTGAAGTAATTGAGGAGGCGACATGGCGATACGAAGCGTAAATCCAAGTGTTTGGGGCGACAAAGAACAATATCAAAGGGTCAGTGTTGTGATAGTGTGCACAGACGGGGCTGCGGCCAGGGGCTTAGTATTGTTCTTCTTGATATTGTTCAACCTTCGGCCCCGCACGAAAGTAATTGGCGAAAAATGCACTGCGGGAGAGGGGGCGGTTGGGCGAATTGATTTGATTATTTTTGATAGGCTTTTGCATCGGTGTTTGGAAGGCTGCCGAGGGACCGATCCATGTTGGTGAGGGTTGTTGCCACTGTCAGTTTGACGGGTGAAGTAGCGAAAGTTCGCGAGACGAAACGATTTGCTTGAGTTGTTGGTTGGTCCTTCTCCGTTTAGATGACAAATTGATTTCGGGATCGTCGGAAGTTGGGAGAGTACAGCAACTGTCAACTGTTTTCTTCGCCATGCTCTCGCCCGCTTGTATCCATCGTTGGTAGCACAAGGCGGGAAACGTTACAAAGGGATAACATCTGGTGGCCTCCCACATGAGGAGAGGGATCTCAGTCATCCCCTGAGAGATTGAGTTGCCTGTAACAAGCTGCTTATGTCTGTCTGTAATGGGTGTGAACTGAGCCTTTGCGATGGCGGCTGTTCCATTGGGAAAGGCCAAGAGCAAGACCCCGAAACCAAGCTGTGCCTGTGCCCTTCCGTGACTCGACTGCTACAACGCCTACCTGGTCAAGACTCTCCTCAATGTCAATGGGATCCATTTAGCTCTCTGCAGAATGCATTAAGCCCAAGTTCTACAATGGCATAGGGCAGACTTATTAAACCTCATGACACGGCAGCATATTACATGGTCATCTTAAAACTGAAAGAGATGTGCGCGAAAGTATAAATATGTACGGTTTCAAGTATAATTCTGTTGAATTTTTTTGTATTAGCCCTAGTAATCAGCTTTCTGGCCGTGGGTCAATGTCCGTAAATCTCCCATTACATTATAGCAATCACTTGGCTTCGAATTATTACTGCTATGACGACGACCTTGTCGAAGATGGTGACGNNCTAAAGGCGTCCTAAGTCTATAATAAATTTGCCCAAGTTTACCTAAGTCTTTACTATATCAATACGGCTTTCGTTGCTACAATAATTTCTCAAGACCTTCTGAAGCTATCCTCCCTGCTTTCAGTCGAGAGCTTGAGTTCATGGTTACAAAGAACCAAGCCTGAGAACCCTCACCCCAATCCTAACCTCGGCATCACCGTGCTTTATCGCCATTACCGACCCCAATTCCGCATTCGTCATGACTAATTTATCATCGACTCCGCATGTTTTTTCACCCTCGGGGTCGAAATGAGTAGACGGGAAAGCGATTTATTCCTTCCTACAGCAACTCTTGTCTGCTCTATTTCTTTCTAGGGAAGCTCGTACGCCAAGTCATACGGCAGGACATCAAGCGTCGATGCGTTTCTTGAGACGAGGTCAGCTACAATCATCATGAAATGTCCGGTGAAAACGCACTTGGAGATGGCTCTAGACCATGTCTTCCTCACATCGCTCGGGATAGTGCACCATATGCTCAGAAGGAGTCGTATCATTAGGGGGTTTAAAATGCTCTCGCCCCAAATCTGCTTCGACGAGTGGGAAATTTGCTGCTCCTGTGCCTGTCTTTACAATATACCTTGAACTCATCTTCAAGGGGCTGGACCTTTTACGGAGAGATGAGGAGTAAAGACTTAATTTAGGGTAATTATATCATGATCTAAATAGGAACCTGTCCTCGTTTACAAGAGTTACAGAAGGGGTACTTCAATAGCTGGTGCTGTCCGTTATGTTTCGCCTGTGATTTAAGGGCCGCGTTGTGGGCTTCCGTCTGCTGTAGTTCCTCTTCGGGTTTCTCAATACGGGCAATCGATATATGTTTTTCATTTCCTGAGATCTTCAGACTCGTGCAGTGCAACAATGGGTGAGGTGAAAGATTCGTCCGCAGCCATAAATTGCTAGGATTTGCCCCTAACCTTTTGGGTGACACTCCGAGATTTGAAGGACAAGAATAATACAAACAGTTTACTTCCTTGTGGCGTGTAGACGAGTTTATATTGACAGACAAAGATTTGTTGGTATTTTGAAAAAGGCTTTGCTGGCGATTTCTCGTAATCTCGAACACGGAGTAAAGTCATGTGGGGAAAGGAAAAACGAGGAGAGGGTTGTTCGTGGCCGAGGAGCTTGTGGGCGCCCGAGCAGCAACGGCCAGTTTGGATCGGCAAGCTCACGCGACACCACCCACCTCTGCCCTGTGCTCTCCCCAATGTCTACTCCGGGTCGCTTTGTGCTTGCGACTTGATGGATCTTGTGAAGGTCCCACGCCGCATATCCTTCGTGCATTACCAGGATGAACTCGTCCAGATCGGGGAGCGCGCTGGGGAGAGGCTTCCGCTCGGGCACATTGAGAATGAGTTGATCGCCATTACTGAAGTAGGACAGATAGGTGAACGAAACTGTTACGCTAGAGTCTATATAATAAGAAGAAGGAAAGACTAGTGTGTATACAGTCAACCTGAAGCTGATTCGATTTTGGAGCTCGTGAGCGTTTTGGTAGGAATTGTCGGCAATGGCATTCCATTTTTCTGTACCGTAAGCTCGACGAGTCGATGCGAAAGAAACGCTATAATTTGGATCTACAGACAGACCAGTACATACGACCATAGGTAGTNNCCCGCTGTTGTATGTTTTTGCTTACCTGTATTTTTGCTGTGATTATAAACTTACTGACCATTGCATGTCGCTGCTGATTTTGAGGAAGGTGATTCGGTGTTTTATGGGACATGGTGTTGATTGACATCAACATCCACTGGATCATTAGTGAAAAGTGTTTAACAACAGGCCAAAGGCTGCTCACTTCATGATGATCTCATTAGGGTTTGGTTGGTTGCGAATTCCTTTGCCAAGCTAATAATTGGCTTCTTCTAACACGTTGATATGGGATCTTGGCTATTATACTCGAGTGAATTGAGACTCGGACTCTCTTTTGTATAGTCTCGCCATTGAAGCACAAGCTTGTCCAAGCGAGCACCAGTGGACCATACGAAGTAATAAACTCCCCTTTCAGTTCCGTATCTTAGAGGGATTAGTATGACAGAATACTTTATAGTAGACACAGAGAGGCAGCACATCAGTTCGTTTTCGTATGATCCTGTGACACTGCCAGACACAGCAAGGAGGCTGACAGCAATGTTGATCAACCCCAAATCAAAAGGCAGACTTGTCTTGTATGCTGAAGTTCGGAAGCTGAACTCCGATCGTCTCCAGCAAGCAAAGTTATGTATTGGGATGTGTCGAGGTTGCCGCATTAAGTTCTCGCCTCAGGCAGTAATATTTTTCTTATATGATTGTTGTCACTTTCGATGATATCTGGCCCTCGTTCTCCTCTGCGGCATCGAAAAGTAGAAGGAGTTGTCGAATGTACATAACATACTAACTCGAACAATTTCTAGTGCACGTACAAAGTAAGCGTGCTTTCATCGGCGATCTCGTCGATTTCAGCGCCCTGCTCTATCATGAGTGTCCTAAACGAGGACCTTATATGAATTATACGGTTGGGTGACATCTGTCTTGATTTCTTTCGGGGACCCCAGGATAGGCTTTCGGGCGCATCCCTTTCCCCTTACTTGCATTTCGAGAACTCCCTATTGCATACCTTTGGGATTCATTCTGGATACCTCTTCATAACACTAAATTTCGATCTTCATCTGATATTGCGTGCCTGCTGGTGTTACAAACCGGCAGCTGTCAGTGCTGCATTTGGTCGTTTGCCTCGACCCTGCGGCGCTTGGCCACTGAAGGATAGTCCCATGATCCAAGTAGTCTATGTACTCTCTACCTAAAGAAAGCTCATCTCATCTACCTAGCCACGGTTGGAATGAGCTAGGTAACTGAATACGATGCCTCTTTTGCGCCGCAATGTTTATAGCCATGGGGAGAGTTGCCATCATTTCGTAGACCCGAGCGCCAGCCTCGAGATCGTCTGTAGTCATGTGTACGTGAGGTCTGTCCTCAAAATTGAGTGGCCGCTGTAGGCGATGCTCACTGCACATTATCTCATGTAACAGCATTCCAGACAGACCCTCCATAAAACCCATGGCGGATGTTGCTTCTATGGCAGTCAAGAAGTTGTTGATGGAGAAAGCTAGTACATACGAGGCAGCTTTGTTCTCAAGGACCAGACCAGCTGCAGGCTCTGCCTGGTCCATCGATAAAAGTCACTCAAACCGGGATGGAAGCCCTGGCAAAGGATAGATATATATAGTGAAGTCGAGAAAGTATATTATGGGCTTCTTGGCGGTCTACGCCATATGTTTTCGTTTCCATTTCAAGGATACATTCACAAGCCGCGGCTTTGGCAAACTTGTGCCTTGAGTATGACCATCTTCCATGGGTTTCCCTGGCTGTCTGTTTGGCTTGTGGCTTCCACAATGACATGTATGGAGATGAGAGGAGAAGACGAACTTTTGCTACTCCGAGGAACCAGTAAAACTCATGCTCCACATCATTCGGGGGGGAGATGTGTCGTCATCCTCGCGGCCAGGATGTAGTCTGAGGTCAGGCCAAGGTGTAATCCCAAATGTCTGGCAAAGGGGCTGCAGTCCTTCCTTGGATTATGGTCAGTGTCTATAGCGTAGACAATTACACCGTCGCCATCGGACACTGTATCCTCGACACTGAGGGTAACGGGTGTACCGCATCAGTGTAATCCACACCTGGTCGTATTGCGCTTAGTATCATTATGTCCTGATCATGGGTTCTTCAACAGGTTTGAGATGGAAGAAGTGCTTGGGAAAATGGTCTCGTCGTCCTTCAACGTGACAATCTTCAGAGTTGAAAGGTTAATATTCTGTTCAAGTCAGTTCGTCGTTCCCTAATAATTGGTCATGGAACTCACATCTATAAGCGTCTTATCCAGGAAATAAGACCGACGGCAATGCTCCCTAACATGGAGTCTTGGCGGTATCTAGTTTTGTTTCACGTGCCATGGACTGTCTTTTCTTTTGAGAAGTTTTGTTTTGAGTCCTGGTTCAGCACGCTGGGACGTCGTCTTGCATCCATAGCAGCGCCCGATGTCCTTCTTTGAGCCTAAGCTGAGAGCTATGCCGTCATGTTGGTCGACGCTCAGAGACATTTGCACCAGGGACATAATCTGGATCTAAATCATCTCCATACTGAACAGGTATTTCAAGATCCTCCAGAGGAGGATCTCCAGCGAAGAAGGTATGGAGAACTTGAGCCATTGTGTCTTTCATGCCAAACTTGGCCTTCCAGCTCTTACTCACAGCAAGGCAAGCACGGTAGTCGTCGAAGTCGAAAAACTCGGTGTCGACGGCGGGACCCGGCTCTCGACCAAGACGAGCGTTGATGGCTGCCACATTGGTATCTGGTGGTAAATTGCGCTTGCTCTTCTTCTTGTCCTGGACCTTGGAGCGGATATGATAGATCAGGGCCCGTGGCTAGCTTCCTGGACCAAGATAGTGATATCGACATTGAGTTAGCTGGTACAGTTGGTAGCTTAGATGATGTTTATATATGTCCCAACACCAGCATCGCTGAGTGAAGCAAAAGATTGGTCCTCAAGGTGGTTGACAGCGACAATGAGAGCCTGTGCATTTCTACCAGCTTCTACCTCGAGGAATCGACAGCCCACCAGCTCAAGATGCTGAGACGTCCAAAAGAAAGGATACACTTGAAAGCGCGGGTTCTCCACGCTCAATTCGTGGAATGACGTGTTTGAAGTATCTGACATGTTGATGTTGATGGTGCTGTTGTACAGTGATTGTAGTGATGTCGTGAGGTTCAACAGAGGAAGATTAGTGAGGCGAGAGGTTTGAAGGCGAACTCGCTCATTTCTGTCCCAGGGTAATTTATCCTGCTAGGTATCATCTTGGTTTCGGGGTCCTTGGAAACTCAACAGCCAGTATCAAGCGTAGCTGTTGGAGGTTCGAGGGCCAGCCAAAATCTAAAAACCATTGTATTTCCAGACTGACAGGCCTATAGCTAGCCCTGTTGTTGAATATACGAAGGCCGCACTCGTCGACTTGACTGGCCCTGGGACCGGGCCTGCATGAGGTAATGGTTATATGCAATTAGACGATGAATAGGTAAGGCATCATCGTTAACGTCGTAGTTGACCGCCTTTATAGAGCGAATCTAAGAATTATCTAGGTTTGGCTTCGAAATTGCCATCCAGAATACTACGAGGTTGGCCCGAATGGGATCCATCGTATTGTTGAGTATGTCCAAGGGGTATCATCGTCACCCAGAGTGGTACATTTGGGTTCCAGAAAGGTCTCCATAGGTAGAGCATGTCGATGGTGACCCTGGACGTTCTGATGGTTCCAAGCTACTCAGGATCCAGGAAAATCCTCTCGTTGACTGGCGGGGATATCAGGGTGAACAAATTTCCCTGATGAGCTTGTTTCACCGAAATCTCCGTGTGAAAGTCTCTCAAATAAAGTTCTTGGCCTCCTTGAGCTCCATTTCGAGGTGCTGGATGCGGTTAAGAATAGGGCAGAGCTCCTCTTTGCTGATAAAAGACATTTTGGTCGCTTTTGGAGCCAGCGAGGAATGGAAGAAAAGACGTAAATAAATCTGGATGATGTAGAGGGGAACTAATTTCACGCTCTCAGGAATACCCTAGTTGATTCCCAGAACCTCTCCATTGCCTTGTGAAGAGCCTGAGACTGCGAGATCCACTGAGCCTTTTTCGGACCGGTTGGTGGTTTCACCTGATAAAATTCGTTTATCAACGCCTTACCGATGTATTTAAAGATTCTTAGCTGCTGGTTGAGCTATGTGACTCTTGCGGGTTGTATAGTTGAGTAAAGTCGAAAAGGTTCGTTCTTTTCGAATCGATGTACAATCAGGTCTGACTTATGCTCAAGCTGAGGGTCAATTGTGATGTTATGAGTATAAATCAAGATTTTGTCTTGTAGAATGCATTTGCTGGCAGATTGTTTGCGGTTGGAGAAGGTGATAACCAGACGAGTGAGCTCGCTGCAACCGGGCTGCGGGTTTTTCAGCGGGTTAGGGATTGATTTGCCATCGATGATGTATAACTATACCTAGTTTTTCAAAGGCCATATGTCGAATGGTGACAAGCTCTTGAAGGGAAGACTCGCGGGATGGATGATAAGGCTACTGGGCGTTCATGCGACTAGAGGCTGACGTACTCGCGTTCTGTGCAACTTATATCATCGTTACATGAAGTTTTCTAGTGTAGATGCTCTTTTTTCAAGCTGTATGATGATCTTGTGCCTCGAGACACATGCATATCTTGACCAACCTTATACTTGTGAATGTGCAGGGTCTGTTGGGTTCGTCTCTCATTCTCGATTCTCTTGAATTGCCCGGATAGGTGACGTCTGGCGTACCTGACCCATTGGTCAAGGAACTTGGCAGTCATCGTCGTCGTCACCGTCACTGTCATGGCCATAGATCTCGAAGATGCCGGGCCCTTTGATTGGAGAACCCTGTCTCCCATGGCTCGTCATACTCTTCAGGCTCCTTTGCCTCTACCCAGCAGTGATGAGGTTCATTCTTGAGCTGTCCTGCTTCAGGAGAATTCTGACTCCGGTGTCGAATTGCGGATCTAGTCAGGGTGGCCGACGGTTCCGTCATGCTCAACATGGGCCCGCTGTCGGAGCACCTTTGAGAATGCTGCAATGGAGCCTTTGCCTTGGTGGGTTACTTGGGTTCTGGCTTGTCTTCCTTCCGGCGCTGTTCTTCTGCCGCCTCCGTCGGGGGTGGAGGGGTTGTCGATATGCATCCTTTTCAAACTCCATCGTGTCGAGCAGGGTGTTGAGCTGCGATATCACCTTGAGTTCAACGAAAACCTCTTGAAAGGCTTCCTCCAGCGCATCGAGACCCGGCTCAGCATCTCCGTCTTCTAATTTCTCCAGTATTAACTAGCATTTCTGCCATGTCTAGTAGGTTAGTAGCCTGAACCATCGACCACCCATCACATCTACTTATCAGTTAACTCTAAGCGCTTAGAGCATCTCACCGGCTTTACAACTTCTAAGCGAGCAGGTGAGGTGAGCAGCTCGCCGATCTCTTCATCTGTCTTCCCTTGCCAGTCGAACTCCACCTACTTATTACCCTACTGCTGGAAGCGGAATCTGGGTTGCCTGCCGTAACCGACCTCATTAAAGAAATGCCTGCCAGCCTCATTGAGGATCGCCATGTGAGCCTGGTCTACCAGATTGATGAATTCCTTGAGCTAAGGCGCGTTGACCTTAGGTGCGAGTTCTGTGAATGATTTCTGAGTGATGTCGCCTCTCTGTATATATGGTATAAAGGCAAGTAGACCAGCGCCGTAAGTTTGGGTCAGGATCTACCAAGTCTTACCGTTATGGTATAGTCCGCTGACCTGGTCGCCTGCCTTGTCCCGGTGTACGCAGAGCTCCTGGGGCTCAGATCGAACTTGGCTAGCGAAAGAAAGCTTGGTCTGTCGCATGGGGGGCTTGAGAACGGCCATGGTCTCTTGCTGGTGGCTGTTTTTGTTGAAGGATGAGGCCTGGGACTATATATAATTGTAACGTTAAAACATCGAGGTACTATCGCTTGTACGGGGTTGCTCATTAGTCGGGATGTTTCTATTATAGCTTGTTACTACATCAAGAATCGTTCTTGTGTGTTTGCAATTGGTATTTGCTGATTTGCGTAGCGTTGCTTTACAGTTGTGGACGCTGATATCTGGCTTCCCCATTGTCCTCTGGGAGCTGGTAGTTAACGCCGAGGCTGTGAAGGAGTGTATCAGGGGTCTCGGGTCCCTCCTCAACAGCCTCGTTCCCAGCTCGGAGCTGGGACAGCTCCAACCTCATCTGACCTTCAAAACAATCGTTAGAATTGCAGTACATAAAACTGGCTATCAGGGGTGACTTACTCGACTAGCGTGGCAAGACCTTGGGTCTGCCGTCTCAGGCCTCGGATCTCAGCATTCTGTTCTTGTATTATATGCAGCATCTAGAAATTTAATCAACAATCAAGTTATCTCTAACTCATTGAGTACATACCATTTGAACGAGGCGGATAAGCATTTCAATATTCATTTGTTCGACTGGTATCGCGTCCATGACGGCGATGCCCTTTACCGCTCGATTTGCCAAATTGGCGAGTTGGTTGTAAAGTGCAAGCTCACGTTGAGAACTCTTTGGGTTTATATATTTAGTAAACCAATTATTTTATGTAGTTAATTGTCTGTAACTCCGCTGGCACGTCAATAGAGCATGTTGAATCATTCTTGTCGAGTCTGCCACTTTTGACAGTCGTTAGCACTGTCAGCTCATCCTCTACAAACACCAACGTTGATGCCCATACGACTGACAAGAGTTCTTTTGAACTTACCCATGACTGTGTATTGAGTCCCAGTGTCATCCAATGTAGTGTTATTTGCTGCAAAGTATTACTATAAGAAAAGTTTCTGAGACCAAGATGATCTCAGGCAGAACGACAGGGAAGATAGGTATCTTGACATGAGTTCGACTGGTAAGTTTCGACAGACCAAGGACGTATACTGCACCATCTTGTCTCAGTAGTATATACTGTGCTCTCCAATCGTCTAGGTCAGCCAGATTCTAAAGCATTGTGCATTCTTAGGACCCATATAGTACCATCGACAGTTTCATGTATACAAAGGGAGTTAACTATTAAACTTTACTGGGAGGGTTTAAGTCTTAGCTTTTAGTGTTAGATTCTTGTGACAGGTTATCATATAACACCTTCTAGCTGCTTGTTGCTTCTTGTCAAATTGTTTCGTTGGCCATAATTTAAAGGCCGTGCCACAAGCACCAATGTAAGTACTTGGAAGACATAACCCGACGCAAGCGTACTGGGCTGTACACCATAGAAGCTGGGCTTTACTTGAAAGCCAACTTGGAAGAAAGGGGAACAAACGTTGCTACAGCATGCTCGAGTCTGAGCTTCCGTATTGCCCTTGAGTAAATGATGATCAGGTGAAGAGATACCAGGTCCCTCTGAGAGTCCAGGTCTTCAAAGTCCTTGGAGAAGGAGATAGTATTGAATAACTAGAATGTAAAGATGCAAGTTGGAGTGGTCGATTGAGAAGGGGGAGAACTGGGCTTCTTATACTCGTTCCTGGCTTACATAAACTGATGCCTAAAACTCAGAGGTAGCAAAGAACTAACCATTCGTCTTTAGACAGTTGGAGGTGTTTCCTTTCAATTGTAGCCAGATCCAACAAGTTATAAGCTTCTTGCAAATACAGTTGTGCTCATTCTTGCTAGCAATCAGGCAAAGTCAATTATGCACCGCCTGCAAGCTGATTGAGTTTCACTTGAATTGGTCCAGTTACATGTTTAGAAATGAACGTCTGCAAGAAAACTCTGCTGATATGTCTGCAAATACAAAGCAAAGCAAAATAAGTGGTGTTTGTCCTTTACATCCTCTTCATTCATGAAACGGGTCTCTACATGCAAGTAAACACAATGACGTTAGCGGGGTAAAGTACCTCGGCCTGCGACACCAACATCAACATCACGACATTCTTGCTTGGGACTTTCAACCCTTGGATCGTTCACTTCTTTTCATCAAATTTTGGCTTTCTAAACACAAATAGAGAATAGTTGAGTCAAGCACAACTTTCTGAAGTGAAATTTACCATGGCTCCATCACTTCTTCTCTTACCCTCTCCTCCCCGCCCTCCATCCGCATCTACCCTCTCAGCTGCCTATCGCTCACCATTAACATCCGTCCTCAACAAACTCAAACAGTCACCCACTCCCCAAACACTCATAGTTGGCCTCGCACTTCCTCTTCTCAGCGGCTCATCGCCCAACTCAAAGAAAATCGCATGGGCAAACGCCCAATACCTACTCGCAGGTCTTTACACTCTTACATCCATCATCTGCGCCAAGGAGAACATTCCCGTTGACGTCGGCGCTGGAAAGGGAAGTGTGGATGTGCGCATTATTCTCATCGACCACGAGAGGGGAAGACGCTACGAGCCAGACTTTGATGGCGGTTTTGAGGCCAATTGTACGGTTGTGTTGGACTTAGCTGCGTTTGCGACAAAGGTTCGACCATGGGAGGCGGTTTACCATCCAAGTTGTGAAGAGGGTTATGAGTTGCTCTCTTCGTTTCTCAAACTCGCGGAGAAGAAGCAAACATTTACTCAGAGCCAACTCGTGGCTATTGAAGGTGGAATCAGTTTGACGGCGGAATCAGCTTTATCACCAAAAGAGCAACAAAAGGGCTTCAACACTGTTTGTTTAGGCGGCACGTTTGATCATCTTCACCCAGGTCACAAACTACTGCTCCATGCAAGCGTTCTCCTTCTCAACATCCCGCCAAAAGACTCTGATATAACATGCACTCTCATTGTCGGTATATCGAGCGATGAGCTTCTTGTCAAGAAGAAATACGCTGAAGAGCTTCAGTCATGGGATGAACGCTCTCAGACTGTTCTCTCATTCCTCTCCACGCTTCTCGACTACGACACAACATCTACATCACCACCAATAGAGCGCACACCTGATGAAGCAATTGCTACTCTACGCGACGGAAGAGTCAAGGTGCGATGCATTATACTTCGCGATCCATTTGGCCCACCAATCCACGAAGAAGATGCCGACGCAATTGTTGTTTCTGCAGAGACACGTAGTGGAGGCAAAGCAATCAATGATCGTAGAGTTGAAAAGGGGTGGGAGCCACTCGAAGTGTTTGAGATTGATGTTCTAGATGCTGATGAGGTTGGTGATGGGGAAGTGAGCAAAACGGATGATTTTGTGACAAAGATTAGTAGCACTGCGATTAGACAGCAGAGAGCTGAAGCAAAGAGACGGTAATATCAGAACAATACCATCAGCGATCAATAATGGTAACCTGAAATATTACGTTTGCTTGTATTACATATCAAATGTGATGCCTTTGGTGATACCTTTTCCGGTGGTGAATGAATTGGTGTAAGTGTTGCAAGCCTTCACTCTTGTCTGTAGGGCTAGACAATCGCCATAGTGGCATCAGGAAGCAGCAACACCGCATGAGTCATATGATTCAAAGCATCAAATAGAAGACTAAATTGTTGATAGAACAACAATATCTTTGATAAAGTCATCACGAGATATGTCTACCACGTTCCAGCAGGCACCAGATGCACCGTGCAGACAGACAGTGCTAACAAGCGCAAACACTATGCGCTGATATCATGCCCGTCCCTGGTTTCGTTTCTTTTTGTGGCTGCCCCTCCATCATCATTGCCCCACGTTCAAGTTTTTGCCCAACTTTACCTTCAAACTTCAAACCCATACACAACCACCAAGCAAATCCCGACGAACAAACACACATTTCGCCATGGATCCCCTCGATAACATGGCCGGCGCCCCCGTGCCCAAGAACTTCGATGCCGAGAACGCCCAGAACAACGAAGACGTACGAACCCTACCCCACGATCTGAAACAACCCTCCCATTCAGAAACTAACAACCTTCCCAGATTGAGAAGCAATTCGCCGTCAAAGTCGTTCAGCACATGCAGACCTACTGGTCCATCCTCGAGCGCGTCAAGGGCTCATCCCTCCGCCTGACAAAGATCGACGACGAGATCATGGAGCACCTCAAGACCGACTTCCCCGAGTTCGACCCCGCCGCCAAGGTCGACGAGGACGAGATGAAGAGCAAGACCGGGAAGGAGCGCTGGCGAAAGTTCATGATGGCGTACGAGAAGAAGGTCGACGATTATAACTTTGGTACCATGGTGCGCGATAGACCCGACGTTGAGTATGAGGAGGATACCACGATTTTCGTGCCTCGCATGCAGTTTTACGCTCTTGAGATTGCACGGTAAGTTTCCAATGTGCTGGGATGATGGAAGTAGAGACTAATGGGGTGCAGAAACCGTGCTGGTCTGAATGACTGGATCTACGAGCAAGCTCAGGCTCAGAAGAACAAGTCCAAGTAATCGAAGACATGAGAACGAAAATTAAACAACAGCATCTCTCCGAAGTGAGCCATGCGTACGTCCACGGCGTCGGGCCTCGAGCCCACATGAACCCTTGCAGGACAGGGAACAGCCTGAGTGGAGTTTCTGGGCGAGGGCGATGCAAGACGCCAATGATCTATGCAAATCATGATCACGAACGTACGATCCGAGAATTGAACCTGATGGTTTTCGTGTACTGGAATATTCCTTGATACCCTTAGAAATACATGGCATCAAAGTTTGGCTCCATCATGATTATATTTTCTCCAAATGCTCACCTTGGGGTAGGTAGGCAACTTGGAATCGAAAAGTTGACAGTTTGCATCTGAATGGCCTAGAATGTTATTATGACGTGAATCAAAATCGATAACCGTATATTTCATATTTGGCTGTGATTTAAATGCATCAGAACAGCGTGTTGGGAGACTCAGGATATAAAAAGTTCAGTGTCTGTACAATACAATAGTGCCAGACCCGAGACACAGCTTTCATACTATTATTCCGCAATTCAAGCATAGTTTAGTCATGTATCATTATATCAAAACCAGGGCTTATGCGCTAAACATTGAAATTGACTGTAATGAGGATCATTTCATTTTCCATTCTCGAGACAGCATTACACCTTGAGAAAATCATCAATGTTCACCCTCTGAAAGTAGTTTATGTGTCCAAACCCAACCCAGTGCTGCGCAAGCCGATCGTGACTGACGAATATAAGCTGGCTCTCGATGTACCGGTCTGTTTTCGTCAGTTCAAGCTCATTCTGAGGACAGGACCAAGTGAGACGAAGGGACTCGTTCATAACTTACCCGAGGCGAATCCTGTATTTGCAATATGTCCTTTACTGTGAACCGCTCTCATTCCCTGGAAGCAAGGATCTACCGGCGGACCGTCGACAACACCACCGGGCCCAATGTCATCAGCTACAAAGGTAATTTCTCCCCTCGGAACGTTGGGATCACCAGTTAATTTAATAGCCTCCAGTCGTCCCTGAAATGTCCGTCCTTCAGTCCGTCTCGCGTGCCACTCTTCATCACTCTCGGAATCTCGTCTTACAAGACCGAGTTCTTCATCCGTCGTGGTCGTCTCATCGTCAGGTTGGTGTATAAGCAAAAACTCGCATCCGTGGGTGCTGTAATCGCCGACCCAAATTCCCCTCCACGGCTTTAGCACAGTCGGCGTGTATAACTTCGGATCGAGGGTGGAGTACGTGATGAGCTCCTCGCCGACGTGAACGTTGGGCATTCCGCCGTCGACTGCGGTGCGTGATAATCTTAGCATATTGTATATCCCACCCAAACCAGCTGCCATACCGATTCGGGATAAACCACCCGCCATTTCCATCCATTGACGAATGCGGAAGAATCGCTCTGATACTTCTTCGCGGCGCCGAGGCCGAGACGATGGTGTTTTCACGAAGATGCCCTCTGATGTTACTTGCGTGCTGCTACCCGAGACATGGTGGACTGAAGGGATGTGAGGCGGTGGCCAGATATTGCCGTATGGGAAATTCGAGGTGAGGTTTTGTTGGGCTTCTTCTTGATCGAGCTCGCATGTTAGCATAAAATTGCTAAATAGAGCATGGATTCTGTCATCAAGAGTTACGGGCATCTCATCAGCGAATCGATTGGCACCAGGTCGACTCAGAAAATCCTCCGGAGCTCGTTCTCCCACGCGAAACTGCAGCACAGGCTTATCAAGATGAAGTTTGACCTTAGGATCAAACTCATTGATCAAAACGTCGCCTTGTCCGATGAAACTTTGCTGTGTTTGCCGGTCTCTACTCGCGAGTAATTGATAACCCTCGATGCAACCCCGCCGAGGATCATAACGAACAATCATGAGTCTTCCAGTGAGATCTCTATCGCAGAACCAGATTTTCTGTCTGGGGAGGAACCAGAGACGATCGTGAGCGACGTATAGCTCATGATAATTGTTGCAGGGCCGGGGGCTTGTGAGAGTGGCGCCTGGGACGTTTTCTTGAACGAGGGGGTACCAGAGGACATCTGAGAGAGCGTGCTTTTGCAGATCGCGACATGTCGCGGATATGGCGGAGAGGTCGTAGGGTGAAAGGTGAGAAAGAATATTGTCTATGAGTTCAGGAGGGAGATTTAGGAGAAGAGGAGGCCCGGGGTATGGATCTGATGATGGCTCGGACAGTGGTGACTGTGGTTCACTGGAGGACATCTTGTAGCGTCTTCTGAGAAGTTAAGTTAAAGATGGCTGTTCCTATCTCATGAGTTCAATCAGATAAAATGATGGATATACCTTGTTTTATCAGATCCGGGTCCAAAGCAGGGGGTGGCAAGCTGATGAGTCGAGGGTGGATGGTCTAGAGGGTCTGGACTTGCAGCTTCAGCGGTGATGATGATGGGGGAAGTCGAGTTAATGCAGCTAAGCGGAGTTCAGCCGCAGGAGATGCCGACTCTAGAACGGAACCACTCTATTCTGATCAGGTCATGAGAGGAAGAAATACGAGTTGACGATTTAGGCCACAAAGGAGTTGAAAGACTATGTTTTCATGTTCTTTGGTTGTATCGGGATATGTCGTTGACGACATTATCCTGTTATAGATTCATACGGGAAGTGGGGAGATGATCAATCACTCGCCGACGTACGGAGCATTCATTCACCAAGTCAAACAGCAGCAAGCAAGTGACAATAGAATACAGGAGAGAATAATAATAAATAAAGGAAATAATATGATATTTCATATCACATCAGACCTACTCAACCCATGTCTATCAACCTGCATTATCAATCTCCATCCTCGTTAGGGAATTCTTGCGCCACTAGCTCCGGTGGCTGGGCCGCTTGAGGCCTAACGCCTGGGCTGTCGCTGTCCTCACTCTCCCCCCAGCTTCGAAACACCAAATCTAACCCCCAAATCATCAGGTCACGCGCTTCTCTCTCATCGCTCAATAGTGCATCATTCAAAATCTCATTCATTGGACCCTAGAGTCTCTTGTGTTACTGGCAGACTTGTTTCTTTAGCCAATTATCATTCTAGCGACGTCATCTCTCGCTGGGAGCATCTTCATCTTTCGCCGCCCACGTCACGTCGCCCTGCTCTACTATACATCTTCATTTCTTTGTGGCTTTGCTTTTGATACTATCGTGCATCTCTTTTTGAATATTGTGAACGTAACCAAACTCGCCGATGATGAGCTCGCTATTACCGCTTATCTCGGAAATCCTTCCGATGATAATGCCCGCCTCTGCCAACATCACCCGCGCAAAACAACTTGAACCAACGCATCCTACGGTTGAAGGCCCTGTTATTGAGCGTCCTGCTGTTGTCGGAAAATGCGACAATATGTGTGTAACTGGTAGGTCAAGTCGTCTTAGATTTATGTCTCAACCTTATCGCTCACACGTCAGTTCTCACAACGCGACCGCATTCCAAGTCTACGGTTCGACATAACAGTGAACAAGGTAAGCTCCTTTAAACCTGTGTATTGTGGACACACACTGATGGCGAGTTTGTAGACACCATCATATATGCCGTCTCAGGAAACGGCGTTCTCATCGTGAATGAGGCTGTCAACTCGGAATTGAAACACCATGATCTTGCACCCGGAGACTTTGCCTTTGTCCCCGCCTGGATCGAACATCAGGTCAAGAACGACACAGATGAAGATGTCCAATGGCTCATGATCCAAAGCGGTTCAACTCCTATCCGCGCAGACTTGACAGAATGGGGTGGCGACGTGATCCAGTCCAAGAACTGAAGCAAATGACGACGCAGTTTCATTATTATATCGATCTATTCCATGGGCTATTCCTGAGATACCATCCACTAACTTGCGCATCTCGATCTAACCATCTGAATCACCGAATCTCTGCTTACACGGTCATCAAACACCTGCGCATGGTCCAGTTTCGGAAACATAACTACTTCAACGCCATTGTGCGATTCCGCTACCATGCCATTACGACCAGTACCAAGATCAACGCCCAGGTATTCTGCAACTGCTGTAGTGTCGACTATGAGGTCACGACAAGACAGCGTAACTGCAACATGCCTTGCATGAAGGCCGTCACTTTGAGTCCCCAACAGATCTTCTTTCCAAAGGATATTCTCACGCCAGAAGAAATGCCTGCCCAAACAGAGCGCAACTCCCGGGTCAGTGCTAGCGAAATACCACAGTTGCCACTCATTTGCCCTCCTGGGCTTTCTTCGAGTAAAGTTGTAAGCTACATCAGGAAGATGTAGCATTATGGTCACAGGGTCGATGAGGACAACCGAGGGTACACGATGTTGGAAGCTTGGTTCGTGGAGCATGTGGGTTGTCAGAACGGAACCGTAGGAGTGTGAAACCAGGGCAAATTTGTGCCAGCAGTGGTGTTCCAGGATAGACGTCATATGAGCCAGGAATTCAGTCTTGTCGAGAATAGCTGGGGTGAGGCGGAATGAGATGGGTAATATCTCAAGGGCGATGACGCCAACACTTCCATTTCCGTCACCGGTCTTGGGAAGACCTGCCAGAAAACGAACATATGTCCATAATCCGATCCCGATTCCGTGGAAGAAGACAACAGGAAGCTTGTCTTCAGCTGTATGAGGGCGGTGCCAGTAACTCAACCGTGTGGACGGAGATTTAGGTCCAGGGAGCAGCTCTTGGGGTCGTGGGGGGAATACACGAAGTGCAGAAGAGCGAGGCCGGCGGTGGAAGTCGAATCCGTGCCAGCGAAAGGCCAAATGGGTAGCCTGGTCAAGGAAGAAGACAATAATATACCAAACAAAACTTCGATACGTTGTCGTGATACCATCAATCGTGAGACGAAGACTCTTGACGTTGCCCCGTCCTTCCTCGAATTTTCGACCGAGTCGTTGTTCAAAAAGGCTCAGATAGTGCTCAACTTCCTCCTCGACCGCCTCCTCATCATCCACCAGCCCTGAACCATCCCCCCTCTCGAAGAAAGCCCATAACATGAACTCTTTCACATTCTCCCTCCGGATCTCCTTCGGATCCGCATCAAGAAACCACCATCTCAGATAAATCTCCAAAGACGGCACATTTCCGAAACATCGCTCAAAAAGGGCATTTCGGTCTTGGCGCGACAGCGCTGGTGGATGGACTGCATCCCGTTGGAGCCGCTGCAGGTATGGTCTATATACAAATAGATAGAACACCACTTCTGCCAACAGCGCAGCTAGCAGGACACACACAAATGGAAAGACGACGGATACAGGTTGGATGAGAGGAAGGAATAAGATGAGAAAGATGTAAATTAGAGGCGTGTAGCGAAAGAAGGCGATGGATAAACGGATAAAGACCCATTCACCGAATGATGTACCGATCATGATGATATGACACTGGCCGGTTCAAACCGGGCTATATGTTTTGAAACAAGAAGTTGGGGGTTTTCATGGGAGTAGATTGGAGTTTGGAAAAGAGGAAAAGATCGGTGACGTGTCTGTTGAACACATTCTTCTGTTGGGGCGATGGTGGTAGGATGAGCACCAGCCGGAGCAGTACAAGGGTCGCAAACACGGAAGGATTGTGGCTTGAACCGTGGCTCGTGTGAGCGTCAATGAACTGAAGACTCAAGACTCACTCAAGTGGGGCCGGGTCAGGGCCATGCGGCGGTCCACTCCACTGAGGGTGGGGCGGACCGTCAGTGGAGGCTTCGGCGGGCCGTACCAAGACTTGACCCCACGATCTACAACGACTTCATATCAACATCAGAACAAAGGGCACTTTGTATACCAAACAGTCAACTCGTTTATCAATCCAGTTCTGCTTTCTAATCATATCAAGTCATTCGATATCAAGGCCGTGCTGTTGTGTACACCATGAATGATTCCAAATAATCATGAGTATCACTTGTAACGTCGCACGTCAACATCCCAAGATAACAGGTCGGGGACTGTATTTTTCGGATCCATGCAAGGGCCTTGAATCTTTGTGCTACGCCTGCAGCCTCCACGGAGTCTATCGCAGCGATGAGATGGGTGATTACTGATACCAGCGGGTGTCAAGGAGCGTCGTATACGAGCAATCGATTCCTAGCCCTAGAAGCACAGTGTGTATGGTGACACTACAGCTGGGTCTTGTATAATTTGCTAGAAGTGTCTCCGTATGTCTTTCAAGCCCTCAATGCGGGTATGTTGTGGCATATGACAACTCTTAAGAAGGAAACACAGTTAAGTTAACGTTTCTAAATGTGCAAGCTGTTGTGGCAGCATATGTTGTGCGATGGGTCAGAAGATGTGTTATCCAGTTATCTCCATCACAGTTGCTCCCATACTTCCAATCCTTCGCTGAGACACATCTGAGCCCGAGCAACCTTTACTCGAATTTGAAGATTGTACGATGGCATCCATGCTCTCACGACCTATATTAGGGTTACACGCTAAGCTTAAAGAGTATCCACTTGCTGCAGGTTTCACAGAGCGTGGGTACTGGCTCTCTACCTCCTCTTCTCACTCCCCCGCTGCAGTTTGTAAGTACCCAGCCAGTACTGAGACAGTGGGAAGCTGTCAGGCACCCAATTGTTCCACCCACACCTTCACAATAAGACGTTGCGAACCTTCAAATCCGCAACCTCCCTCCCTCCGCTCTTTTCCACCTCTGAGAACTACGCCATTTGGTATCACGCAAGTTCGGGGACTCAGTCACGCGTTCTCCCGAAAATACAGGATCTCGGATCCGGCTGTATGCAAACACAATCTGAGTTACATGAAATATCATACGCAACGCTGCGAGGCTCACGAAGCCAGGAGGGAAGGCATCTCTTCATTTCTTTTTGACAATTTCTGCCGTAGCATAGTCAGCCTTGCTTACAATTACAACCCAAGTATGCAGGTAGCTTGTTCAAGTAATCCGCATATTGAAGCAACATAGACAAGGATCCTTCACCAATATCATCGGGCATCTGCACACTCCCCTCGACAACCCAGAAACATGCGGGTGATTGCAGAAGCTCATCGCCGTTGCACATGCAATCGCTACCACGACAGGTGGCATATACTGTGAATGCGTTGGTGCTTGCAGTGGCCGTGATACACTCAGTCCGTATGACCGGCGTTGTGATAGATATGGGGTAATCAACCCGATATGTTTTACTGGACTTGCTTATTGGGTATGCAAAGCAAAGAAGAGGAAAGTGGAAACATAAACAACTTCAAGTGTAGTAGAATAACCCAATTCCATCGGGTGAACCGAATGACGTTGCAAAGAGCTGAGTCACGCACAAAGCTTCTGGTAGTCAGTTGTCAATGGTCCAGCCTTATTATCTTCCGGTGTCTGACACGACACAATGGGTGATCGTGTATACAGAAGGTGCAAATCTTTGTCGTCGTCGACTTATATGAGGTGTGAGGAGTAGAAAGACGATAATAGTTCATGTGCTTAAGCGTGGGGGGTAGGATAGGCTAGGAGTGAGGTTGTGAGAGGTTCCGAATACTGCACTCTGATTGGACGATGCGGGGGGAGTAGGAGTGTCGTTCCCTGGGCCTCCCATATATAGTCCTCCTCCCCCCTCGACCATTTTCTCTCATTCTCCCCCTTTCGTATCACTTCACTCTCCTCATCAAAAACCCATCAAAAAAAAAAAAAAACTTCCTAATCGCCTTTCCATCTCACTGCATCACTTGATAGCGTTCATGAACCCTTCAAGTCCAAGTAGGACAACCTTGCATCCACACCTGTCCTACATTGCTGCTGCTCTCACTTGATCTCCATATATCCCATCACACTTGTGAACGTCCTCTTCCACTTAACATGGCAATCAATCCTTTCCTCAATAAAGATGAGATGACTTCTCATCGTTCCTCTCGCATTCCTCCCTTGTCGTCCTCTGCCCCAGAGTTTACACAAAGCAGTGCCTTGCTGTCGTCCCAGAGCCATTTCACTGAAAAGAAACTCCATTCAAAGAAGCGCAGGTCCCAAGACGATCCCGCTGCTGGCAGTGCCGCCTCCAGATCTCGCCGCTTGGCTGACATCCCTCGCCGAGTTGAGCGGATCAAAGAAGCGGATACTTGGCTGCGGAATGAAGTTCCTAGAACACCTAGCCCATACCAGCTGCCAGACTCGGATCAGTGCTCAACCAGAGCCCAGGTGTCCTCACCTGGCCTGGAGCCAGAATATGAGCTCTATCAGACGGCTCCACTCGAGCCATATGGTGTCTCACTTGAGGCGGCCATTGATAACTGGCGAGGTAGCTGGCAACCGTCCCATCTCGCTCCTGGCAGAGGCTTTGCTTACGCGGGGTCCTGGTGCTACACAGCACCCGTGGAACCTAGTCACATAGAGCTAGAGTGCCACAACTCTGAGCGAGTCGTCCTCACAGATGACTGGCGCCCCGAGACACCCAGGGATACTCGACTCTCCACGCCAGACCTACCTCCACTGTCGACAGACTTTGAGTTTTGCCCATGCCATCGCTCAGGTGAGCATGAACAAGATAGGATAAACCAAGAATTCTACTTGGCGACAAGATCCAAGATGGACGTGCAGAGTATGTTAATACTTACATGGCCAAGAGGCCTCCTTCTCTTGCTGATGAATGCAGTGATAAATGCGCTGGCGCACATCGTACAGGACCAAACAGCATCCGGAAGTGAGCTCCGACATGTCTCGCGAGAAATGAAGCATGCGTGATGGTAGAGTGAAGGTAGGATTGGCAATATCTGTATAGCTCTGAGATCTGGCGTTTATGAACTGGCATGATGAATTGAGCGAAGTTTTGGAGAGCAGCGAAGCTATTAATAATTTGTCAGGTGTATATAGAGTGTGTTAGTATATTGCGCTTAGAGAATGATCATATGCAAGCATTTTGTGCTGTATGTTGCTTTTGAAGATGAATGTCATTCAATTTGCTGCTTATTGTAGGGATAAGTGAGATATTGCGCATATCAAAATAAAGACAGTTAGACAAGAAATGATGCGAGAGTGAGAGAGGGTGTCGGAAATGATAGAAAAGTGAGGTCTTGAGATGCGTTGATGATATGTTTGACTTCACATCTGGTGTTGAGGAGACTCGATGGACCCAAAATTGGGGCTGTCGGGGTTGAGTGAGAAGTGAGACTGCCCGGGAGTGTGAAGAAGCAGGCAGAAGCGCCTGGATGGCCTGAGGCAGAAACTAAGGCATTCAGTTCTCCGACAAAAACTGGCAACACCTCAGACGACAAGAAGCCGATAATTCGATTGATGAGGCTCAAATTAGACGGCCAGACTGACAAATCTGCTGCGATCATGCAATGCCATCTCAAAACGTATCGTCTAACCTGAGAACTGACAGCGCGTTTCTCTACCAGTTCCGGTACATAATGCTGTGCACAGCGACGAATGCCAGCTGACTTGACCTTGTGGTAACCGTCAGTAACACAGCATGGAATTGAGCCTCATTCCCATATCATTTTGCTGTGATGATTCCGTAGAAAACGATGCCATGCGATGGCGGAGCTGCTTTTAGGCTGGCGTGGTTGACCCAATGAATGGAGTCTCAGAACACAGTATGAGAGGTGAAAAAACCCTCACGTCATACTTGTAAGGCCATTATCAACGCCACTATCAAAGTTGACAATAAAACTAGACTCGTGCGTTGTTATTCCATTTCCATTGTTCAGCAGTTGGGCTTTTCATGTTGGTACATACAGCACCAACATCGGCTTGCTTCTTTCTCAATCTCACCAACGGAATTGGTTACGTCATTCATAATCGCCTTCATTCTTGATACAGAGATTGCTTTTGATCACACTTACAAGCGATATAGAAAATACACGTTAGACAAAAACAAAATGGCGGAGAATTACGTCCTTCGAATCACAGCTGGTCCTGATTACGATCAATCGCAACATGTCGAGGTCCCAGTCAACACTGCCAAGCCCATCACCATCAAGAGCGATCGCGCTGACATTGAGCTCAACGTTCGCGTCAATGACTACAAAGGTCTTCCTCGCAACTCACCAACGACTTCTCCATACTTCTCAACCGAGCCTCACGCCTACAATAGAGATCAATACAGCATCTCATTCCGCTTTACACCAAAGAAGCCCTCCAATGATGAGAGCGATGGTATCAAGGCCACGGATCTTCAGTTTGGCAATGACTTTGATCATCCCATTCGAGATCGTCTACCACCTGGTTTCAACACGGCTATGAGTATAGTGCGCTGGTGGATCGATCCTGGTCTGGATGGTGACGCGTATGCTGATAAGCCCTTCTTATATGGCCCCGCGTTGAGTTCTTTCAACACTATTCATGTGGGCAAAGGCGGGTTTGATGAAGAGAAAGGTGGTCTTTGGTTTGAAGAGGGTGGCGATGAAGATGGTCTCGAAGCTCGTGAGGAAGTCGGTGCTCCTCTTACCAGCAAGGCGAGAATGAAGTGGGCTCTCAGAGCTGATGCCAAAGAGAAGTGGGTGTTTGAGTATGACCAGACATACGGCTTTGACTTCTTCAATCCGTATCTCAACTTCTCAGACCTCGCGTTGAACCTACCTGGCTTCCAGCTACCCATCATGAAGTACTGGGACGGTCAAGGTCTCAGGTAAGCCAACACCCTCCTTTTCCACAGCACCGGGCCATTTTGTCACACTCATTCCATGCCTTTCCGTTTACACTCGCTATAGGCCTGGCCCGAAACGCTCACATCAACTCAGATATGTCTTGCGCAACAAGGAAACCGGGGAGCCGTACCTCGTGATTCTGTTCTCGCTGTATCACAAGGATTATGTAAATGAGGATGGGTCTTTGAAGGACGGGGCACAGGATTCTTTCAAAGAACCTGAGAAGGTTACTGAGGGTGATGAGGACTTTGATGGGGATGGAGCGTTGAAGGAGGCGACGGAGCAATTGGGGCCGAAGATTGATGAGAAGGGGAACGAGCAGACGAGTGTTGACGATCTCGACTAGAAGGGTAAGAGATAAGGCTGGCCAGGGTGTAATAGAATTCTAGATCTCGGGATGATAACCTCAAGAGGGAGAAAAGAAACAAGCTTTTTCGATCTCGTGTTTCGGGTAANNTCACATCGTTTGAATCATTCAAGCAATCTATATATGAGACTAATGAGTAATGGATGGAACAGCGGAGAATTCGGTCACATGGGCATTCACGTGCCCGTTCATCATCTCTCCTCTTGGGTCTTGTAGCCTGCAGCAACTCGTCACAAAAGATACGGTATCAGTTACAGATCCTCGGTACCATCCACGCATAAATGGCAGCGCAGAATCTTTTTCCCGTCCACTAAACCTACACGAATGCCCAGATTTCAGAAATTGTGTGCGGGGTGGGAATCTCAGATCTGCAAACGAGATATCCGGTAATAGCAAGCGTTAAAAAACAATCTCTGCTTTATTACCGAACGAACCCCCTCAAAAGGTCGAGACTGTTTGTTCCTCGGGTACACGGCCCAATTGGATATCTTCTCGGCTGTTATCATCCGAGCGTGGCTTTCCTAAAGAAGTGGCTGCCGAAGCGGCATCTCGAAATCAATGGTAGCTTGGTCACTCTGCAGGTGACGGGGGGGGACTTGGCGTGCAAAAGAGGCTTGGTCTAGGGGTTTAGCGTTTGGCTTTGTTCACGCCCGTCTTGTTCCCGATGCCTTGGTGCCGGGGCTATGATGGATGACCACGGCATTGTCCCCGGATGGGTTATCTATTTGCTAAAGGTCGTATACGTAGGAGCGGAGAGAGGAAACTTGGTCTTCCCAACATCCTCTCTACGCTTCAACTGACGCTGTAACAACGGTGAAAGTTTTGTGTTTCTTCAGTTGGTGTCTGTGTCTTACACGCAACCACTGATCGACCCGAGATATCACAGCCCTCCCGCTGACGTCCCTGTCTCTGAACCTGACCGTGCCGCACAAACATCTCCTCCATGACCCATCGGAGAGAATGTATTCCCCGTTAGCGTTTCCCAGTGTCCGAGTCACACCTCAAACGTGGGCCTAGCAGGCGGATACAGCGCCAAGACACCATTATTCCCGTTGGTATCCCGCCTTTTGACCCTCACCCAGCCCTTGATAATCCCGGGTTTACGCTCCGGATACAACACGGTTGTTGTTTCTGTCCTGTTCTTATTGTAATCATAATCCGCCCTTGTGTCCCCCATTCATTCTGCTCTTCTCCCTCTCACCGCCGTGTGTCTGGTGAAATATTCGGAGGTCGTTGGACTCTCGCTCCTGTATAATTTGTCAGTTTCTGGATATTCAACATCACGAACTGTCGATATGATCGAGTCTGATACGTTACAGACTGCGGGTGCTTCCGTTCAGGACCATGGCGATCTCGAGATTGGACCCAGCATCCTTCCGCCTTCATCAGCACAACCGAATCTTGGTAGTGAAGACCCTATATCCTATCTATATCTAACACTCGACACTCCCCTCCCATCACCATCCTCATCAGACTCAAATCCCACACAGAATCTCCCACCATGCCCAGATCTTCGACCCTACGCTTCACCCTTCACGTTGCCGCGAGCACGCAAAAACATCTTCCTCGCGCTCTCGTGTATCGCGACAATGCTGACGGCATATACTGCTGGAACCTACTCCCCACCCTCAAGAGCAATGGCCAGAGATATCGGGGCAAGTCATACAGCTACACTCGTCGGTATCACGACTTTCTGTGCCGGTTTCGCTATTGCACCAATGGCACTCGCCCCCATTTCTGAGATCTGGGGTAGACGTCCTGTTTTTGTCCTCGCCGGTTTTGTATTCGTCATCTCCCAAGCTGTCTGTTCTGTTATGCCCAACTTGGCTGGCATGTTGATCGCCCGCTTTTTTGTTGGTGTCGGCGGTTCCGTCTTTAGTTCCGTCGTGGGCGGTGTCATTGCTGATCTGTGGGAGAAGGAGGAGAGGAATACCCCGATGGCTCTTTTCAGTGGCTTTGTGCTTTTTGGAACAGGTCTTGGACCTTTGGTATCTGCTGCTTTCGTCAACGATCTTGAAGATGATACGATGGCTTGGAAGTGGTCGTTCTGGCACCAAGTTATTCTCGATGGCCTGCTGTTGGTTGCTATCTTGATACTCTTCAAAGAAACGCGAGGCTCCGTCTTGTTGTCGCGCAAAGCTAAGAAGTTGAACCAGTGGTATCAACAGCTTGAGGATGCAGGTATCTATGGACTTTGGGTGGCCGACCCTCGAGAAGATACCTGCAGCTCGTCATCTTCAAGCGTCAAGACAATGCCCGGACACGAAACGATGCTCGAGTACAACAGACAGACACAACTACGAAGAATACGATGGCTCGTTGAAGCAGACGAACAACGACCCCCTCTTCGACAAATGATGGCTACCTCTATCATGCGACCCTTCTACCTCTTGTTCACAGAACCAGTTGTCTTTTCCTTTTCCCTCTGGGCTGCCTTCTCTTGGGCCGTCCTCTACCTTTCATTCTCCATCGTACCCTATCTATACTCCGACAACTACAACATGTCGATGCGCATCTATGTTGCGATGATGGCATCTGCTATTATCGCGACTGTGGTCGGCATTCTTCAAGAGAACCTGATGAAGCATCCTCTCTGGAGCGGACACGTTGACGAGAAGGAGGTTTCCCGCTTCTGGCGATTCATGAGGAAGCATTTCCCTGCTGATTCTCCCGAGGCACGACTGTACTTCTCCTGTCTCACTGCCCTCTTACTCCCCGCTGGTTTGTTCGTTGCGTTCTTGAGTCCCATTAGCACGAGTCACTATACACAAGCTATTGGCATTGGCTTCGCAAACTGGGGCATTTACTCTGTCTACCTTGCTACGTTCAACTACCTTGCTGATACATATCACATGTACGCCTCTTCAGCCCTTGCCGCACAAAGTTTCTGTCGCAATGTGCTCGGTGGCATATTCCCTGTGTTAACCGGCATCATGTTTGACAACCTTGGTTTGAGAAACGCAGGCTGTGTGTTGGGTGGTATTGCTTCGGTTCTGACACTCATTCCATGGGTTCTGGTGTTTTTCGGAGGCAGGATTCGGGCCAGAAGCAAGTTTGCGATCGTAAGTTTACACACCGTCCCCATATACTTTGGATGGAGGGTTTGTTGCTAACTCTTGACAGTCTTTACAAAAGCAGTGAGGATATTTGTCCATGAAAAGACGGAGCCTGGTTAGAGTCCTTTTGTTTCTCTAGATTGCACGAGGAGTTGTGCTTGTATGACCTGATGAATCTAACGGCCTATCATAATCATCATTGAATATATCGTACACATCATTGGTTCTCCATTTTTCAGCCACATGCCGCGTCAATATGTCGTCGCAGCGTCTCTGCTCAAGACTCTCTTCTTCTTTTTGAGCTTCCCCTTGCCGTAATTGCTCTTGAACCACGCAATAGTCCTCTTGTCCAACGTATCGCCCTTCGAACCCTCCTTTCGTAGATCCTCACATGTCCGCTCCGATAAGCTAGTCGCACTTCTCTCCCGAGTGCTCCTCAGCTTCTGCAGATCGCCCACGATGGCAGGGAGGAGCAAATCTCCGCTTGCGTCGATTTGAGGAGGGGGAAGCTGTACACAGCCCTCCCAGATACGCAAAGAGCTGGGGATATCGTTGGTAGCGGAGACTGCGTGGTCGTCGAGCGAAAGATTTCCATCCCCTGTATCGATGTAGGACTTCTGGCCGGCTAGTTTAGGCCATATCGTCGATGGTGCAACACGATATGCGTAGCTCTTCGTGATCTTGCTGTTATTTGAGAACAACGTCCCCATGAATGGTGCTGTGTACTTCTCGCTGAAACCGCACATGCGGACCGAACCGATGCGACCCTTGAGATGCAGGATATTGTTGCAGAAAAGGAGGTACGAGTCGGGACAATACTCTTCCACGGGTGCTACAGTCGGGTAGGTTGGACTGATTGCATCGGGTAAAGTTGGACTTCTTAGACCTCCAGCGTCTTCATCGAAGTTGAATCGTTTGGGTGTTGTCGCTGTTGGACTGTACGGCTCTGGTGTTTTGGCGCTTCGCGATGCTGATCGTGATGCCGAGCGCGAACCTGGTCGACTACTGGTGGTGCGAGGCGGCGAGATAATAGCTGCTTGGGGTCGTTTTCCGTGGAAACGGCGACACAGGAGAATCAGGCTCTCCATGGGACACGATTCCTTTCGCTTCATTTGTGCATTGATGAAATCTTGGAGCAGTTTCTCAATCTGCTCAACGTTTGGTGACAGCGCTACAGCCCCAGGATCAGAGCCGCAGCCCAAATGCGTCATGTCGAGTTCGATGACGATGTTATCTGCGTACATGCTGTAGTTGTTAAGCCATGTTGTTGCAAGTGGGCTAACTCTTGGTCCAGTGAATGGCGACAAGATGGCGTGTAGTTTCGTGTTCTGTAGAAATGCGACAAGAATGTCCGCACGAAATGCAAAAGATACTTCGAGGTAAGAAGCTATTTGCAGTAATGTCGATGAAGGTGACTCAAAGTCTTCTTTGCGCCAAACATCACGGCTAAGTGCATGTTTGTTCAAACGCAGGGGCTTGTCGCAGGGCGGGAGTAGATAGCGACAGATGCGGTACCGCACAGAATCAGGCAGTCGGAAATACCCAGAACTTGGTTTCTCTCTTGCATGGTTCTCATAGAAAGAATTAAGCACCTTTTCGAAGCTCCCTTTCTCAAAAGCGCCGTGGTACACAGCATCGAGTGTCCGATCCCAAGCTGGGAGCCCTTGACGATGCGCACTCTGCGACACACCCAGCCCCGGAAACACAGTAGAAACAGGCGTAGAAGGTTGCGAGCGGTTCCTCCAAGAGGACGGATTAGAAACACTTCTTGTGCGCGCTTTCGCACTGCCTTGAAGTGGCATTATGAGGTCAGCCGAGTTGCTGTTTCTATGATGCAGAGGTAAAGACTGGAGACGCACTCATCCTCAGAGTCTCAAGACGTTCAGAAATGTCATTTTTGGTCTTGATTGAGCCGACGCGACGGAGGAGGGAGGTTGAGGGTGTGGAGGGCGATATAGAAGGCGATGATGACGCTGGAGTCCCCATTGCGGCGGCTCTGACACTGACACTGAGGCTGTCGCTGTCACTGCCCTGGCACTGGCGTAGACTTTACCCATTTCTCTATACAGATTGGATCAAGGGATAGGTAATTAAACAATGCGAGGTCCAAATGTGAGGGATTATTAAACAAGTCATCGTTTCTTGTGCTAAAGCTTACGCAGAGATAAACTTTGGCCCGTCTGGTGACTTACAAATAAGACATCTAGTATGAGGTAAGTACAGGTTAGGCAATCCCTAACCTCGTCGTACGATTCATGTAGTCTACTCTACTGCCCATACAGTATTTGACAGCGGAAAGTTACAGTCTTATCGCCTGAGGCGTCTTGCTGTTCCTTTACTTGGGCTATATACCATCCATTTGCTGCTACTCTTTATTTGGAAGTTATTTCACTTATCATATCAATCATTCGATGCAAACTCTCCATCTTGCAACAGCATTGACACCTTGAGAAAGGCGTTCAACACTTTAAGTCTGATGCATGAAAGTCAAAACAATACAATTCATCATTTGAACCTCTTTCACTTTACCATGTGTCGAATACAAAAATCATGGCCAATGTGGTCCATAGAGTCTGCCACTTGTCGTGGAAGGCATCTTGGTTCAACATTGTAAGTGAAAAACACTATAACGAAAAGGTTCTTTCCTCAAGGTTTTCTATCTGAAATCACCATGGCAAAAGACTAAGGTATCGTGACTTCTCAATGAAGTCTAAATCGGTCTGACTTCTATAAGAAGGAGGAAGTCTATGAGTGGAGGGCAATGCAGTCAATGCCTCGTCCCAGCTTCAAAGTAACTCTCTCTAAGCACGAAGCTTTCGTGCGCGCAATATCCAATATCCTCATAAACTTTCGAATGAACCTTTCGGCATAAAGGTAAGAATCTTTAAATACGTTATATCTTTTCTCTCCTTCGACTTGAACTTCTCTCTTCGTTTATCCTCCTCAAGTCTTTCCGTCTCTCATGATTATATGATCTTCTTGGACTCAAGGCTCAGCAAACATCACTTTCATCAACTTGATATCCGCGATCATGTTGTCCTCGACCCCTATAACGGTCTTGGACCCCAACGTCGTCATCCCTTCATTATCTACAAGAGTCAGAAGCAGCTTAACCATGCCAACTCAAATATTAGTCGCAGACTCGACACAAAACAACACCACCAAAGCCAAAGACTCTCCGATTTTCTACCCCGACAGGGACGGCATCATTTCCTTGGCAATTCTTGCAGCCATCTTGGCCTTCTTCGTGGGACTCGTACTCCGAGATCTCCTTGACAAGAGACGCACTGGCGAGTTCAAGGAAGACAAGAAGAGCTGTCGACAGTTTTTCCGAATACTTTTCCACCTACCTTGTCTGATTTGTAGCAAGGACAACTTGAGGCAACTGTGGACCAAGTTCACGAATCTCTTCCGCTCCAAGACCAACCAGCGCGTGGTGAAGAAGGCGGATCAGGACGGAATTGAAGTGGACGTCAGACTCGAGAGCGGGAAACCCATCGGGGTATATAATGGCGCCTCGTCGCCCAAGACGGTCTTTGGTTCAGATATAACTAGGAGGAGTTCCAAAGGCAAGGTCGTCGATACTACCGTTCTCCCTCAGGTCGCCGATTTCAGCGTGGACCCTGACCAAGACGACCAAGGCTTCGTGTCTACTCCTGTACGCGGGGCCAGCTCAGGGTCTATCCGACACGGCTCTTCCGAATACGATAATACTTTGGGTATCTCCAATCTCGGAGGTTTGTCCACCGAGAACGCAGGTTCTAGCTCGACAAATCACCACGGCGCTGGTTCGAGTTCAGCTTCAGCCGTCCGTAGCCATTGGTGGTTGCCTGGCCATGGTCATGGCCATGGCACTATCTACAGTCATAGCAACTCCCACAGTCATGATTATGGGTCGCATTCTTATGATTTCGGCCACACTGACTCCGGTGGCTTTGATGGATGCGATGGTGGTGGTGGCGACTAATGCTGGTTTCAAATGGGATCTTTTTTGCATGCTCTGTCCTAGTTGAGAATCGCCGTTTGGTTAACTTACTTTGGGCGGATAGCCTTGCTGGAAGAACATGCTGGGTGTTGATCGCTGGTTCTGCTGGTGGTCGATACGGAGTTCTCGGCGATTAGAGCAGTCTTGGATCGGCACACTACTGAGCACGTAATATACTGTAGAGTTCCAATATTAATAGAAAGGAAATGCTTATCTGCTGCCTAGCCACCTGATGAATGTAAGTGGAAAACATTCCACATCGGGTTCTTTCACGACTCAAATCACGTCCATGTATACTGTTGCATTCCCGCTAGCTATCACATACGACCAAAGCTCGTAGNNAGTAGTTGGGTCGGTGACGACCAGCGAATCCCCGGTGTTGTATGTTTTTTCACAAATTCTTCATTTTTTGTAGATGATGCGGGTCTGATTATTTATAGCCATTGGCCGAAGAATAATATTATATGTAGGTGTGTAGACTAATGGTATTGGATGGTTGTTGTTGATGAGGATGAGTAAGTCCCTCCTCAATATCAACGACCTAGAAAACACCGAGCGCAAGCAATAAATTCAATCCCAAAGACATGCAACAGAGATTAAGCTAACCTGGCCTTAAGAATCCATTGTATTAGCACTTTCTTTGGCAGCCTGGGATTGAGAACTTGATGATTCGCATGTTGAAGAACTTAGTCTCCAATCCTATACTGTAGCGACGGATGCTGAAAACATTGAATCTAGTCAGGGAACAAACCATATCCAATCAAAGAGAAAAGATTTCTCTTCTTCAGTTAGACTTGAATTGAATTTCTTATGCATAGCAGGCGAGGACTTGTCCTGTCGATCATTATCCTTACCATAATCTACAGAGTGAAGCTGCTGCAGAGTATATGGTATCTGCCTTGGACACGGGGTAAGCAAATGCACGATAAGCCATGCGGTAAGCCAACAGTCTCAACAATCAAGAGGAGCATCAGATCTCTTTCCATATTTGTTGAGGGACAGCAAATTGTCTTGGCCAACGAAAGGCCAAGGACAAGTTTCCGGCGATTGTCATCTGTGCAACTTACACGGACACACCGTACACGAAGCTGTTTTCGTGCCCGGATACAAGTCTGTTTACCGATACAGAGCTTGATTTAGTACATCCTCTGATTGAGCAACAGCCATTAAGCACGTCAAAGTGTCTATGCTATCTGATGAAAAGGGCACTATCCACCTAATGAAGAACACAGAAAATATCGATATCTTTGTCGTCGGGGATTGATACGAGGTTACTAACATTTGGCTGACCGGCAGTTGTGCCGCTCAAAAGTGGCTGCAGGCGATTACAGGGGTCCCATCACTGAGCCGTAGCACCCTCAGGGGGAGTTACCTTCCATTCCGGGCGTCTTTCGGCGTGTCGACCAATGATATTATCTTGCGATGTGTCAAGTGACGTAACTTTTAATAACAAAACAGTCGGCGATTGCAATTTGATCGGCGACCAAAATAATGTCCACGCTCTGTGAACCTCAAGAAAGCGACCTGTAAGTCACGATGCTTGTCTCGGCATCTCATCTCAGGTAATTGCTTCCTTCTGACTCGCTCTTACTGTTCACGTGTCACGTTGCTCACCGCTGGGCTTATCATGAAATACCTAGAGAAGGGCTTATATAAAGTGAGATTCTTCATCTAACGGTTTCGATGATTGTTCTCCGAGATATTCCCCGACGTCATTTTTTGTTAGAGATCCATCGAGTCCACTGTGACGTCTAGTTACTAGAGTTTTGTTTCGTTTGCGACAACGCTCACAAAGTGTTTTTGGCCATGCATTGTTGCTTATTATTGAGGTGATTCTCTTTTAATTCTTCCGTAGCCATGTTCTCGCGATCAACACGGCGCTTGGCCAGTCAGCTACGACCCCTACGATCTTTATCTATTCCTGCATCACAAGCTCCTGCGAGGGTACAATCTCGCACCTTCATCGCAACACGACTCACAAGATCTGCATCAGCAAAACCTCCCGCTTCCGATAAATCTGCGACGATATCGAGAGATCCAAGCACTTCCTTCGCATTCCTTCTCGCTGGAGCAGCTTCCTTCTACCTCGCATACAGCTTCGCGCAACAATCTCCTACACGATGCGACGCCATTGCCCATGACGAAAACGACCATGATCCTCGAGATCCTTCTCTTCCTCGATATCGCATCAACGAAGTGCGCAAGCACGATGCTCATTCCGACCACCCCTGGGTCATCCACCGCGACAAAGTCTACGATATCACTGAATGGATAGGCGCACATCCTGGCGGCGATGTTATCCTTCGCGCTGCTGGTGGTTCCATTGATCCCTACTGGGATATCTTTTCTATACACAAAAATGACTACGTTTACGACATTCTAAATCAGTACCTTATTGGGTACGTCGACCCGGCAGATCTCGTTGACGGGCGACCGGCGCGAGAAGAGATCGAGGATCCTTTCTCGGATGATCCAGTTCGACATCCAGACTTGATTACAATGACGCAAAAGCCCAGAAACGCAGAGACACCGGCTTATGCTATGACGAATGACTTTCTCACGCCTAATGACCTTTTCTACGTGCGCAACCACATGTGGGTGCCATCAATCGCCGAAGACCCCAACGATCACAATCTCACGATAGAACTTCCTGACGGAACCACAAAAGAATACACCCTCGCGGACCTCAAGAGCCGCTTCAAATCTCACAAAGTCACAGCCTCTCTCCAATGCTCTGGAAACCGCCGGCGACACATGAATGAAGAATCAGGTCGCAAAACAAATGGTCTTCCGTGGACTGCTGGAGCTATCTCAAACGCCTGCTGGGAAGGTGTCTTGCTCTCGGACGTATTAGCAGATGCAGGCTTTGATCTGCATTCGGGCCTCACAGGAGAATCAGAGGCAAAGCACGTTCAGTTCAACGGCCTAGAAGCTTACGGTGCATCAATCCCTATCAAAAAGGCTGTTGATCCCCAAGGCGACGTGATACTCGCCTACAGAATGAACGGCCAGACTCTCCCGCGTGATCACGGGTTTCCTCTACGAGCTATCGTCCCCGGGCATGTTGCTGCGCGATCTGTCAAATGGTTGAATCATGTCACGCTGAGTGACGAGGAGAGCACATCTCAGTGGCAGCGACGCGATTACAAGTGTTTTGGACCGAACCAAACCAAAGTCGACTGGGATTCAGCACCCGCCATCCAAGAATTACCTGTCCAAAGTGCCATTACAAAGTGCAAACTTGGCGATTGGACAGCCAAGGATGACAACTCTCACACTTATACAAAGCCAGCTTCATTGGCAGGCTACGCATACTCCGGCGGAGGCCGCGCCATCGTTCGTGTCGACATCTCCTTCGATAATGGCAAAAACTGGTCTCAAGCCTCCATCCTTCCCGACTGTTCCACAAAAGAGGGCGAAGAATCGCCTTGCTATGGTCACGCAGCCTGGGCATGGCGGAGATGGAAGTTTGACGGTGCGGTCCCGTTGGAGGCCTTTGAACCCGCACCATCCGGGAAGCGATGTGCGACGTTTGTTGTGAAAGCTACAGACGAGGTGTACAACACACAACCAGAGAGTCACGAAGCAACCTGGAATATTCGCGGCAATCTTGCTACAGCGTGGCATCGCGTGAGGGTCTGCGATGATGGTCCTACGGGGTCAGAAACAAAAGTGTAGAATTGGTTGAATAGCATTGGTAATGGGTTTTGGTTTTGGCTGGAGTTTGAGAGCAGGCGAATGGGCTTGTTACTGGACGAGCGATACATGGCGGTCATTTCAGCCATTACACACAATAGGTGCTTACCTGAATTATTAGAACGACTTAAATCAGAATGTAACGACATTCTCTAATCGAGTTGATGACAAAATAAGATCATAGGTGGTAGACCACCCAATTCTATTCTCGACTAAGTGAATACATCGTCCCCAGGCATATTGTACACTTGCCCTCGCTTCGTTCCCGCTCTATTCGCTTGATCTGCCCTTCTAAGTGTACAATCCAACTATCTCCACAGTATCGTCCTCGCTTTTGAACTGTTCCGAGACATATTCACACCTACTCGTCATCATCGTCATCATCCTCCCCAGCATCGGTGAAGTACTCGAACTCCTTAGGAACAGGAGCCTCTTCATCGTCTTCGGAGTCTTCATCGACGGCGGTCAGTACACCAGCAGCAGCGGCGGCGCCCGAGGCGTTACCGCCAGGAGTCTGGGGCTCAGCGTCGAGCAAACCAAATGGCGATCGACCTTGGTTGCGAAGCAACTGTCCGAGCATAGCGCTGTTGGCTCCTCCTCTGGACTCGGCAAGACTGTCAAGCACAGCGCGCTGAGCCCCTCCTCGTCCGCCTCGTCCAGTTTGTTGACCAGCCACTGGGGCCCGTTCGGTTGTGACCTTCTTAAGCTTCTCCTCAAGTAGACTCTTCTCCTCGTCAGGCTGACTATCGTGCAGCAGCAAGGGTCCACCAGTAGGCTGTAAAATGTTAGCAATGCAAACTGCGCAGCAAGACTTGTATGCTCACCTTCTTGACTGGCTTGTATCGACCAGCGGGGAAGCTGATATACTTGAGTTGACCAGGAAGAACTCGGGTCATGTTCTCGATTTCGTAGCCAACCTTTTCCTTCTCAGGCTTCTTCTTAGCATCGACAGAAGCCGCTGGTTCCTTCTCTTGCTCTTCCTTCTTATCCTTAGCCTCGTCCGCCTTCTTGTCCTCGTCTACATCCATCTTGTCGCCACCACTCTTAGAGGGGGCGGTGTCGATTTCCATGCTCTCTCTTCGCTGAGCGCGCTCCTTCTTCTGAGCTCGTCGTTTGGCCTGCGCAGTTGTTGATAGAATTGCGGTGGCTATCAGAGCAGGACCTTCTTCCGTCTTGACTTCTTGCTCGGGAGGGTAATCGAAGAGGCTAGGTCGTGTAGCACAGTGGAACTTGAAGTTAGGCATCTCGAGATCGTGATCAAGTCCAATGATGGACGTGGGAGAGAAGCTTAGCGACAGGAAGTGGGTGAAGGGGAACCAGTACCAGTATTGTGTGAACACAGCCATGCCAACAATGCCGGCCATATTGAGGTTGCCAGTCTGGGTCTGGAGGCCGATAGTGCAGTTGCGGCCACCAGCATCAATGATACCAAGCGCGAGAGCAGCACCAAACTTGGTCATGGCATCCTCGTGACGGTCGCCAACCACCTTCTTCAGGGTCTTGCGGATCGATGAAACCTTGGGGTTCATGACCTCATTCTGCTGAACAAGAATCATGGCGAGAGAGATGAGGGCACCCTGTCGGACAAAGTCTGTGGGGTCCTTCATCATAGGTTCGAGCAGGTCGATAGCCTCGTCCAGGCCTGTGCCAGCGCATGAGATACCCAGAGCCATGGCGGAACCGTATCGCACGTGAGGGTTATATGATTCGGAGAGGAGTTCAACCATACGAGGCACGCTTCCAGGCTTGCGGAAGAGGATGAAGCCCAGACTCATGACGGCGATACGGCGGACATCATCGTTGACATCGCTAACAGCAATATGAAGGAGCTTTCGGATAGCCTTGTTGCTACCGGTACCGCAGTAGGCAAGAGCAACAGTCATGATACCACCGTATCGCAGCGTGGGATCAGGGTCGTTAAGGAGTCCTTCGATAAGAACATCGGCTCCTTCTTGGCGGCCAAACATAATAAGTGCCATACCAATGGCAAGACCACGGACAATCTTCTCATGAGTGGTTTCATGCGCATATGTAATCATATCCTCCAGAGCCTTGACATTTCCTGTGCCAAGCATGATAAGACCCATGGCCAAACCAACAGCCTCACCATTGAGTGCAGAATCCTGGAAGAGGATTTCTCGAAGCTTCTCAAAAATTTCCCAGTCGCCAGTGGCCATACCAGCAATACCCAGACCCAGAGCACCACCATGCTGAACGACCTCTTCCTCAGCCTGGCCAAACTGCTCCTTGAGGTAGTCCAGAGCATCGGCCCCGTGGTTGGCGTGGATCAGTCCGTAGGCGTAGAGAGCACCACCCTGGCTAAAGATAGAGCCACTGCTGAGGCCACCTTGTCGGGGAAGATAAGGTTCGAGGAGCTTTCTAGATTGAGAAAGGTTTCCGCGGTGAATAACACCGAGAGCGGCAGTCGCCGTGAACTTAGACCAGTTGACTGCCTTGCCCAGCCACTCCAAGTTATCGCGGAAGAACTTGTCGTTTGTAGTTCCTTGGTTCATAAAGGCGTTGCAAAACGTGACCGCAGTGTGGAAGATAGAGTTTCGGCCCTCAAGACTGTCGCGGACCTTGTTGAGGATGCTCAAATCGGTTCGGTTGTTGCGGTAGAGGAACTCAAGGTTAAGACGGATGGTCTTGCTGCCATCAAGAATTTCTCGGATATTGGAATAGGCCTTGGATACTGGTTCGGGAAGCTCGTTTTCGGGGTCTTCCTGCTTATTCTGAAGCAGAGATTCGCTCTCGTTGGACTGTTCACCGTTCTCGTCTGACTCCTTCTTGACAGGCTTGCTAGCTGGGAGTGATGCAAGAACCTTGCCGAGAAATTCCTGTGTACCGTTGTCGTAAAGGTCGAAAGCAATTTGATAGGCGTTGGCGATGGAAGAACGGTCGCCCTTTTCAACGAGATTACGCAGCATGCGAGATGCTTCCTCATCTGAGTTAAGGTAAACGACACACTTGGCAATGGCAAAGTAATCAGGGTTGGGAATATCGTTGAGGAGATCGAGAATTAGCCTCAAAATTTCGGTTCGGAAGGCTCTCTCCTGGACGATGTCCATGCAAATACCCAATGTGTACTCCATTAGATCCTCTGCCGGGCCAGGTGAGTTTTCGAGAGGGTTAGACTTGGCCTTCTTCTCATCATCGCTAGCGCGCTTGATGACGCTTCGAAGAACGTCTAGTTTCTTGGCCTCAACCGCAATACCCACCACTTGCCTGTAACGGCCCTGCTCTAGGCAGCTTTCAAAAAGCCTCTCAACGACTCTCTGAAGCGAGCCAGTGGCCTGGTCGGGGAGCTCAGCGATAGAGCCAGAGCGGCCTTGCTTAAAAGCAGGCTGGAAGGTGGCCTCGAGCATCGTGTTGTCGATCGAGTCACGGGAAAGAAGAGACTTGGGAGGTAGAGTTGTCTGCGAAAAAGGTGTAGTAGGTGACATGACAGCACCCTCAGCGCCGCTGGCGAAGGTGGTAGCCAACTCGGGGAGATCGGTGTTCTTTGACGCCTGAGGAGCCGCCTTCTTCGCAGCATTCACTGCGATGTACTGGTCGACACATTTCGAGATAATGGTCTCCTCGAACTCGCCGGGGGAATCGAGCTTGAAAAGATCGCCGGCGGCGAGGGCAAAGACCATGCTATCATTGTAGGCCTGGAGATGGTAGTAGACCTTGGCAAGGACAAGAGCAGCGAGTTGACGCTCAGGGAACGACTCGTCCTCGTAGAGTGCCTCGCTGGGAGACAATGTTAGTAAAGCTTATCACACCATGAAAGGCGAGACGCGAAGATGACGTACATCTGTGTCAACACAGCAGCGACCTCAGTCCAGACGGTATCTATATCGTCGTTGAGGGTCTGCAGAGCGAAGACCTTGAGTTCGGGCTCCTCATCGGTAAGGAAGGCGAGGACGCCGGTAGCCGAGACGATACCGGGCATCTTGACAGAATATGAGGGATCGTGTGGGCGTGCTAGAGAGGCTTGTAGCAATGCGAGCGGCGATGCGAGAGGTTGATGGGGTAAGAATGGTCGAGTAGTAGAAAATGCGTTATTTCCGTGTAGGCCCAATGGCATAAACAGGGCCAAAGGACGGAATTATAAAGTTTGTGCAGAAACAAAGGAGATGTCAAGAGAATTACAACAGTCGGAGGCGATGAATTGGTTGGTGTTTTGCTCCAGCAGGGTCATTCCGAGAAAGGTCCACGTCAGGCACAGCTCTGCCTTGCAGTAGGTGCACGGGCCAACGAGAGCTCCAGGCAGGAGCAAAATTACATAAGCCCCCTACTCCAATACAAGCACGTGACTATCACGCATCTCCAAACAAACATTTAAGTCCAAGATAGCACAAGACAGGGAGATGAATTGCGCCATGCAATACTACCAGCGCGTTGAGTCATTATGGAGTCCGAAAGGTCGTGTGAAAGTACTCATTCATAGCTCTCAATGGCAGGTCAAATTTACAGGCCGCCTGAACCATGTGTCACAATTCCTCCTCTATACATACGCAAGAGAGTTGTTCACCAAAGCCAGGTTTGCCTAACCTATTATCATCACGTAAAAAGCAGTATCCAGTGTAGAGAAGAATCGCACAAACCGAAAGCGAATTTTTTCCCCATCAGATGTGGTTTTCCACCACAAAAGCTCTGTTATTCTTCAGAATATCGTCTTACTGTCAAGGGAAGATGAACATGGGTAATCAGGGGAGGACATGTGACTAGGACGATGATGGTAATTGATATCTTCTAATAGGGGTCAGAGAAACCCAGTTCATGAAAGTTGTCTGAAAATTATCATACCCCTTGGCGATACAAGCGAGGAATTTGTTCAAGCGAACTACTTGTCAAATATCACCACCACTCTCACACGGCTGTCTGTTATTGAGCTGACTGGACTTACACAGGCGTTACAGACTTGCTGTAAGAGGTCGGGACCTCAATCCTAAATGACAAAAAGACCTAGGTAACTTAGCAAAAGTTTAGTATATCCTTTGCTGACTTTACTTTGACAACCTATATTAAGGTATGATGTTGTCTTGCTCCCCAAGGGTTGCCTTAACGTTGGCCTCAGCCGCAGTATTTGGACTAGGAAACTAGACCTTCATGTGACACGCAATCAGCTTTGGACTAACTTTGACTAGATTCCGATGTACAGTATATACGATGCTAATGCACGTACTGCCGCAAATCCTTTTCAATGAATTTGTGGTCAGCGCTCGTGCCTATGTTGATATTATGAAGCTGAACTCCAAATCCCATGGAGCTCCGCTACCCCTGGCTCGTAACTCAACTATGACGTCGAATGGAAGTTCCTTTTGTATGAGAAACATCGGAGTTTTTGGAGTAAGCCAATGTTTATAAGAAGATCATATAAACATACTGAGTCGATAAGGCTGACGTTCTTTAAGCTTAAGGAGATTGCAAAGGACTTGACCCTCCACAGGAATCGGAGTCTGACCCTGGCGTTTGAGTCTGGTGCAATTTATCTCGGGACATATGGAAAAGTGACAAGTAGCGTGTCTCATCTTTAATTCGCTAACCTGATTTGCGTTATGCTAAGCCTCTCCGGGGGTTGATGATCGGTACCTAGATCTCCATTGAGCTCGCAGCACGGAGCATGTACTGCTAGTAAAAGATGCTTGGGGGAACGCTATCGCTGCTAATAAAATTTGTCCCTGGGCCATATCCAGTACGTACAGTTGAGTTCGGTGAGGTAGTACCGCCCGTGGGCATATCCCTGGAGCTCTAGCGTCAGGCTGTCGCCTGTACATCTTTGTTTGTCGCCAGAAAACGACGACAGGACACCAACACAAAATATTAATCAATCTTAGAACTATTCCAAGGCGCGAATAACCTCCAGCGCACACGATCCATCGATAATATCATCCGAACGAGCATCTTTCAGCCGCGTCCATCTGTTTCTGTACGCGATTTCTATTCGCCAATCGTCAATCGTCAATTCGACAGCGTGGCAGCCTCGCCATGGCGACGTAGAAACATCCCAACCAGTCATCCATGTCCACCTGCGCCGTCCTCCTCGCGCGACAACGAACGTCCTCCATCGCCTCAACAGCGTCATAGATCTATATCAGTTGAGGACAACTTCTGTCCATACTCAGTTGCGCTCCCGCCGCGTCGACTACCTGGTTCAAGACAAGCGACCTGCACTGCAATTGCTTTGTGGTGTCCCCTCGCGCCGAAACTTCGAGGCGTCGTGTTGTCGCAGAATCTTCATTCTCCCCTCATCACGACACCATCGCCATGGATCTCCGCTCAGTTCTCAATACGTCTGATGGCGGCGATCGCGCTCCGGCCAAGCCTGCGCCGAAACCGCAACCGCCGCCGCAGCTTCATCAGCAGCAGCAACCTCGCCCCCAGCAGATGCAGCGACCATCGCAGAGTCCAGCCCAAGCACCCGCTCCTCCTCCTCCGTACTATCGCGAGTACGGCCGCCATCCACCGCCGCAACCCTCACCAGGCAAACCGATGCCCCAAGAATATCCTCCGCATGCTGGCCATCCTCATCACGCTCAGTCACGACCACCGTCGCATCCTCACCCATCTCCCCATCAACCACCGCCCGGTGCGTATCCACCACAATCTCCGTACCAGGCACCCGGGCCATATCCAGGACGTTCTGCACCCCCTCCGCTACAGCCAACGGGCTCTTTTCACGATCCACGGTCCCCAAGCGTCCAGACTCCGGGTCAATCCCCTTATCGAACATCAACGACTCCGTCAGCCGTAGCGGCTGCCGCAGGTTATCCTTTTCCACCAACTCAGTCCCCTGGGGAGATGGCCAGTCCAGTCCAACGACACCAATATTCACCTACTCAATACGCAACTCGCGAAAGCTTCTCTCAGGGCCCACAAGGCGTGCCACCAGGCCATGCACCTGGTCATTATCCTCCGACTCAGCAACAACACCCACAAAGCTCTATCCCACAGGCCCAGCAATATCTGAATCAGCGTCCTCCCTCAGCTAGTCATTCTGCCCATTCTACTCCGACTCCAACATCCGCTCAACCACATCATCCTTACAGTTCTTTTGCACAAGGTAGTCCTGTCACAGCTTCGCGCCCACCCCCTGCCGAATACAATCGCCAACCTTCACAACCACCCACGCCTGTCGGTCCTCCTCTGTCTGCCGGGTCTCGACAAGCATCGGTTACAGGCGGTTTCGCACAGCCTTCGAGCCCATACCAACAAAGACTTTCCCACACTGGAGTGCCCATACCGCAAGCACAGACACAGGTACAAGCACAAGTACAGAGCTCACCTCCGCCTCCGCTTCACGCGAAGCGCATATCTAGTAGCTACGGTTCGCCCGCCCCCGACGTACACCGACGATCCCAATCGCACAGTGAACGAGCTCCTAGCCCATCCGTTAGTCCCAAATCTCGAGTCCCGTCGATTCAAAGCAACCACGATCCACTTGCTGCATCGGCGGCAGCGGACGCCAAAGCCAAACTAGCTCAATCGGCTCCTATATCCCAACCAACCCAGCCAATGGCCATCGACACAGAACGCGCGGCAACTCCTGCCAAGCGCAAGCTTGAGGATCGCGACAGTCCCAGACAAGAGCCCGAGGAGAAACGAATGAGGCCCAGCGAGGTCAACGGCGGTGTTGCTGTGAAGCGCGAATCTGAGTCGGCTTCTTCCAGTGTACCAGCAGCTGCGGCGGTCAGAAAGCGAAGACGCTACTCACAGCCACCTATCTGGGCACAAGATGCTCGAAAAATGAACGGCATGCCTACGAATGCGAACTTCGTGCTACAAAAGAGAGTCCATTCACATCTCAATGGAAAGAAGGAGAACGCCCGTCCCAGTCGCCATGCCTCGCCAGAGACGAACCGGGGTAACCCTCCTTCTCACGTTCCCGCCGCTGAACCAGGCCCCCAAGAGATTCTTGGACCTTGGGAACCAAGTCTGACTGGCCTCAAACCTTTTGAGGACGTTTCAAGACAAGTGGCTGATTTCCTCTTCCTCAATGTTATCAACACTCCAGATATGAGGGAAATCAGTAGTCGCGGGATCCAGTTTGAAATTGAAGCGAAATTGGGCACTCTCATCGACAGAGATACGAACCAACGAGTTGATCGAGGTATTGCGTCTGAATGCATCTTGATGGACAACAGCCGTGTAGCTTTTAAGAGTAGCATGACGGAAGTGAGTGCTTCAACATCTTCCTCTTTCTCAACGTTGCTAATGGTGCTTTAGGGCTCACACAAGAAGATGAACGACTACCTAAACGAACTAGTCAAAATCACACATCCCATGAATCCAGCAGGCAGCCAACGTGTACCCATCGTTGCGCTACACCGGAGAGAGAGAGACCGGTTTTTCGAGATTCCACCAGATCTACAAGCAAGGATACCTGGATGCGTGCGAAGCCGACTGGGATCGCGAAGAGCAGTTCGTGTGAGGGTTACATACAACCAAAAGGACAACAAGGTCATTGCCAAGATCATCAAGGCACGCGTATCTGACCTTGATATTCACTTCCCTATGTTACCAATGGATTGTCGAATCAGTATCAACCTCGAAATGAACTGGGATGGCTCGGTGGAAGAACTGGAGCAACTTCCAAATCGTGATCGTGGGGAAAACCCTGAGCGAAACAAGGACAGACTCAGTTACACACATGGGCCCTACCAGGTTGACCTCACGCAGGTCATACAAGATCGCCACGGAGTAAGTCCCCAAAGCCTCAGATGGTATTTCAGTTCAACTAACAATACTGTAGGTAAAAGAGAAAGAGCATGAACTTGAGATTGAACTCGACTCGAAGCTGCTGATCGACCAAGGGAGCAAGGCAGCGAGCTCGAGACCTCACCGCTATCAAGAACTTGTGGAAGGATTTGTGGACAACATACGACTTCTTACACGTAACGTGGCACACTGAACGGCAATAGACCATTTTAATTACCGGCGATAATGTTGGCTAAAAGGACGGGGTTGGCGGCGCTGTGTTTACAAGAGGTGGCTCTGAAGGAATACCAAGAATAAATCAGCTTATCTTTTTGTGATCCCAATCCATTTTCATGATATTGAAAGCTGCCCTCCTGTTTCCGCAATATTACGCTTGATGTACAAATAGTCAGTAGGTGGGTGCATCAAATGATCGCAACTTCATTCACAAGTCAAGAGCTGGTCCAAGCATGCGAAGTACTAGTAGGTGAAGAATGAGCATATACCAGCAGCTAGACCGACATGAGTACAACAGTTGTCATTTCTTCACGGAAGAAGGCACAGATAAAATCATCGCGGGTCTCAAAGGTTCCGGCTACCCTACATCACCAGAATGTTATGTCTGCGAAGCCAACAATTCTTGTCAAAACATTGGGAATCTGCTACGTAGGTACTTTCCTCTTTCAAGAATTAAATAGAAACTACATATACCAGTTCAGCACTTTTTATTTCGTCTTAGCTTATGTTCTGGAAAAGTAGAAGATGGATCTCATTATCACTCCACTGGCAGACAACACATTCCAAATGCGACCCCTGCATTATCACACACAGGCAACTTATCATAAACATCTTCTTCATTATTATATGTACTTAAACCATCGACCACTCATGGCCTATATCCCGAATTGTACCCCCTCATTGGCGTTGCACCCTGATGGTCGTCCTCATAAAATGCTTCAAAGTCAGTGCCAGCATATCGACTCGCCGCAGGCACTGGTATTGTGTCTGCGCGTTCGTCAAAGCCCGTCCGGCCAGTTCCTCTTGACTCATGAACTTCCCCTGCGATCCAACTTAAGTAAACTGTCTCGTGTACAAGTACATAACCGCCCGACTTCTCTCCCGAGTCGTCAGAGCCATCAGCGCTTTCGAACTCAGGCTTCTTCTCCACGACAAAGATCTCGTTCCTCTTGTGTTTCCGGCGCCATGCAAAAGAGACGAAGCCGAGGAACCAGAGAATGCTGCCACCAATGACGGACCATGTGATGACTGGGACAAGCCACCACTGGAGACTTTGTGGTGTTGAGGGCTTGATCCAGATGGTGACGATGGGCCACAGACCACCGATTACATATATAACTGCGCATATAACGCTGAGTGTTGGGTTAATATGCTTACCAGTCATCTGTCGCCAAGTCTGGGGGGTTGCTGCTGGACTGTGAATCTCGTCCTTGTCTGTTTGTGGTGGTCCCTTGAATCGGAGGATCAGGATACCAAGACCCAGAAAGATGCCAAAGAAAGCATTGATGACATATGCACTCAGACTTGTGAGTAAAGTGTATGAATTAAAGTAGTTCATACCCCAAGTGGCGAAGATAAGAATGAAGCAGGATGTAAGGTGCAGGACGAAGGCACCAACAGGCGTTCTCTCTCTGTGGTCTTCGGGAGAGAGCCAACGTGTGCTCAGAAGAGAACTGAACATGCCCTTCTTCTTGAGCCATGATAACAATCGACCCAAAGAGATGTCGCCGTCTTGAGCAAAGAACTTGGCGTAGGGAAGGATACCTTCCTTGGCGATCTCTTGCTTTACCCGTGCAGCGGTGTACGTCATCACGATGATGTTACCCATGCTTGAGATGGCAAGGAAAGCGTTGAAGATCCGCTGGCCAGTCTCATCTTCGGTCAGGGAGCCGAGAGTTCTCTCGAAGAACTCTTGCGCTACGTTGGTGCTTATCTGGTCCTTTTCTGGGACCACGACCATCTGAGGAGGGTTAGAACACGATTACGCAGGGAAGGGAAACAATACTTACATATGAGATATTGACAGCCATATAAAGCACAATGGCAATACCGACACCAAGCATCATGGCGATTGGATGCTTTCGCCGTGGCCTGCTAATCTCACCCATGACGTAGTTGGGTTGTTCAAAGCCAGAGAAGCTGAAGATGATGGCCAAGAAAGCGTGAGCATAGCCATTAGCATCACCAGAGTCCGCAAAGGCACGAGATGGCTGAGTGTTTTCCGAGATATAGTTCTTGACCTTCTCGCCCTTGGTGGTCTTTAAAGCTCCGGCACCAACCACAATAGCTGTCACGATAATGAGTAAGAGGATCATGACTTTGATCATTGCCAACATGTTGTTGAGAAGAATACCTGCTCGTCGAGAGAAGGTATGGATGAAGCAAGTGAGGATTGCTATTCCGATAGCAATACCCCTGATTGCTCCGGGAGCTGGGTCAGTATTGCCAGATGCGTATAGCACTCGTGTAGCAAAGCTGATACAGTTACCCGCCATGTTTCCGAGAGCCACGAAACAGAAACCGAACATGCATGTACTCAAGAGTACGGTGCCTCTTCTATACGCGGGCTTTTGGTAGACATATTGGAGGTAATTGAGGTCACCGCCGCTACGAGGTACGCTCTGTTCAATGCCGTTGATGGTGTAACGGGGAACATTGAGGCCGTACTCTATGTAGACATGAACGCCCGAGAGACAATATATGATACCCGCCAGCCAGAGGAGAAGAGATGCGCCCGTTGAACGGGTTCCTTCCATTACTCTCTGTGGTGAATTGAAGATGCCGGTTCCTGTGATGAGTTAGCGATTCAGTTGCAGAGTAGCACATGTTTGCAGGCCATATTTCTGCTCTGGATGTAACCACCAAGTTTCAACATTGTGATAAGAACAGAAGAAATGAATGACGAAAATTAGAAGAGCAACTTCCTCATAGAGAAACTGCATTGTTGTGACACATTGAAACTCAAGCTTGGGCCAGACGGAGCGAACCATGGATCTTGATATAAGCAGACTTCCCCACTTGGGTCTCATCCGATCTCTGGGCTCTTAACTTAAATTCAACTTCAACACAACATCACCAAAATCCATCATGAAATATCTTTGCGACATCTCAAGAAGTCATCTTCAAAAACATCCAAAAGTGATGAAAACTTACCAATCATTCGGTTAAGAACTAGGCACATGACATCAAAGTACCCAAGCTTGAAGGCTTCCTTGGGTGCTGATGTAAAGATGCCATTGGGATTATCGGTTTCTCTGAAGATCACCGAACGGTCGCTATCCCATTCTGGCTCTTCACGTCGTGGCGGCTCACGGCTGTGCTCCTGATATGCTGCAAAGTCGTTCATTGTGTGGTCTGTATGCAGCCGAAAGCTACAGCTCAAAGAGGGCGAAAGACTGGAGATGGTCTGGAAACCAGCTTACACGTTGATTCGAAGCCAAAGTTGGCAACGAGTCAACAAACTCTCAGATTGATACAAACAATGGCAAAGAGCAAGCTACGATATGAGCTACACGGCTATCTGGGACCATGGGTATTAAGTAACGCTCTCAAAACTCATGCAGGCAGGGTGCGACGATCACACCAAAGCCGGGCGTAGAGCAATCAGCCCAAAATGGCAGACCGACCAAGCAAAGGGCGGAATTCAAGCCTCATCACCATCGTGTGACCTTATCAACTCCCTGCAGAGGCTGGCCGCTCTAGGCAGACTTCCCCTCACTTTAGACAAGAATTCGACAGCCTTATTGCCTACCAAAACGCCTTGTCCATACCTTTCAACCACATCAAAAACCGCAGCGCTAGCCGTTGCATTTCTAGCGCCGTTTTTATCGCTTGAACAGCCAATCTGCCAACCCTGCATTACACAGCCCCGATGCATCTCAAACATGGCTCACAGACATGCCAAGCCAGAGCTGAAAGAACCACGGGTACCCAAACCTCATCCTCGGGATAACTTGTCTAAAGTATGGGGACGTGCAACTTGACTTGGGATGACACAAGACCCATCATTCTGTGTTCTCCGTCATATGTCCGGCCTGGATCATAGCGAAGAAGAAAAAGAAGCATACTGCTCACACTACCAAAGCTCCAACAGCTAGGTGCATGCTTCTTGATAAGAGCAAGCAAGCTATCGTCCGTTCCTGACCCTCCACCCCGCATGCTCGCGCTGGTAGCCCACATGAGTAACCGATGCCCTGTTGACTGACCGAATCAGCCACGCCTCCGTGTCAGTCTCTCATCGGTGCCTGGGAAGAGCTCTTTTCTTTCTGCGGCGAGGTTCCTCGATTTTGGGTCAACCCTGGCCAGCCACTCCGGACTGAACGCGTCCCCCGTACAGAGCTTGCATACTGCGTTCTTATCTTCTTTCCCAAGACTCATCTGGCCCTTGCATCTCTTTCATTTGGGGCGAGCGTGTGGGTGTTACCCTACCAATTAGACCATCCTGAATGAAGCTCAGTCACACTTCTTCCGTTGGCCTCTCGAGCAACAGCCCTGTTAACAATATTTCTTAAGATACTGCTGCCCGTCACTCGTCCACAACCTACTTTGGCCCCATTAACGGCTGCATTTCCCTAAGTGATCGTCTTTTAGCTTTTGTCCAAAGCCCGGGTCCCTGCCATCTGAGGCCCTTTTGTAACATAAACCATAGCAGCGTTCGATGGCAGGCCCTCTCCAGGTTGGAGACCTTATCAGCCTCGGGCGCCTAGCCTGGGAAGTCTACCGCTATGGCTGGTCTGAAGAACATAATGCAAGTAAGTGATCCAAGCGCGATACCTTTGTTTCTCCTGCAAGATATGCCTTGCGGGGCTTCGCCAACGCACCGCTTTTATTGAATGTCAACCTTCACGAATAGGTACATGTACCTGGCGATCACTTAATTCTTCATCCCTCCGCCTTCAATAGATGTAACGTTGGTCTGACTGTATGGCAGCAAAACAATATGAAGAATTTGGAAGAGATGTCAGAGGTCTCGCCGAGAATCTCGATATCCTCAGCAGAGTAGTTGCATGGGCAGACAACTCTCTCCAGAGTCAAAGACGTCAAGGTGCACCAGCAAGGCTACGATGGGACAGGACGTCACTGATTCAGATCATTGGGGACTACGAGATGACATTACGAGAATGTAATGAACTGCTCAGATCAAACAATCGATATCGTGTAGGAACCAACCCTTTACGCAACTTGGAATGGAATGTACTCGTTCAGCCCGCAGCCGATCAGCTGCGCCAAAGGATCATGCTGCACAACTCGAAGATTCTGCACGTCCTGAAACCGTTTGAAGTGTAAGTGGATCAAGTTGGTATTATTTCCTAAGCTGACGAACTCAGTGATCTCCTTTTACGGGTGCGACAAGATATCGAGCTCATGCATCGAGACCTCGCGGACCGCATCACAGCTGCTCATCATGACATCCGCCATCTGATGGGAGTTCTTATCCCTGACCTTGACGAAGCCCTCGACCAAAGAGTTCAGCGCAGTGTTGTTCTACTAGAAGTGCCTGTGGACTTGGACGAACAGTTCCGGTTTGCAGCACTCACTGGTCACCCCGAGTATCGCACCGAGGCGGACTTTGAGCTCACCGAGCTGTCGGATGCATTCATACTGAACTTTCACAAGAGCACAATCAACTTCAAGTCTGGTATGGTTGTCGAAGAACGTGTCCCGACGGTTGATCAGTATCTCAATTTGTTGAAGTGTGTATGGATTTTCAAGAGAATTCAAGCCGCCCCTGCTTTACGGGAGGCGGATAAGGACACTTCTCACTGGCCATCCTACACCCGGCAACTGGAGGATGTAAGTCGTGTGTGTAATTACGTGTAACGTACGGACTAACGGGAGTAGGACTTATCATCCCAATGCGCTCGATTCGGCCGCGAGTTGATTACGCCAAGGATAATCACTTCGACGCTCAAGCGTGACATGTTCACTATCTGGCCAGAGAAGGAACCCGCCCCTCTTGTTGACCTTGTTACAAAAGACGAGATGATGGAACAACTGCTAGAGGTGTAAGTTTGACATACCCCCAGTTTTGTTACAAAGCCTAACGATAGCAGAAACCTGCAGAGCTATAGTCCAGGTATCGAGAAGAAAGTCAAGCTCCTTAGAAGGCTAGACGCAGATGGGCGAAGATTCAGACTCATCATGTCTGGATCAGCTCAAGCGGCATCAGGAAAACCAAGACAGCAAAGTCAGTAGAACCTTTTCTTCTCGAGGTCAAATGCTAACTTGCACAGCTGAGAAATTCGACTTCGATATCACTACAATGGTCTTCAACCCACAATACGCCCTGCCCACTGGCAGTCATATGACACAAGAGATCATCCTACGGCAGAACGAGAGAATCGCAAGGCTAGATTTCATGGAAGGAGCTGATATACTCAAGTTCCAACAAGCGGTCACTGGATTCAAGCCATGGGCCTCTGCCACGCAGTACGACTGTCAAGTCATTTTCGTTCTGGGTGGCGTCAACGAGACAATCATGGAGAACGCTTGCCTTCAGCTCTGGATCCCTAAATCGACCGAGGGCTCGCTTGTCACTAATAGCGATGCCGCAGTCAACACCATCAAGACTTCATCGAGCCGCCAAAACTCCATATCGACACTTGCCTCTGGAGCAATGCCAAGTTCGCCCCTTTCTGGGAGCAGGCCATTTGCATCACCGGCGCAAACGCTTTCTTCCTATGGAAACGGCGGAGAGGGCTTCGCTATGGGGCCCCCTGGACGTCACCCAAGCCTCCCAACCATACCACAGAGACAGCCCACAGGACCCGAGTTCTACGGATCGTGGCCGGGAAGAACCTCTCCAGAGCCAATTGGATCATCGCCTGTAGAACGACAGAGCTTCTTCCCGATACCGGGACCGCCGCGACAGTCTCCACCACGGAAGCCAGTCGGGTCAACCCCATCTCCTCGTCGTTCCAGCTCTCTCTTTCCGCCCCCCTCCAGCAGTACAACTATGACCAATAATGGACGTTCTTTCAGCATATCAAGCGGCGTCTCAAGCAACAGTAACTCATCCAACAGCGATGTTCGAAGTGTTAGTATTTCTATAGGAACAAATTCCACAGGGCTCCTCCACAAGCGTCCAGTGAAGCCGATGCTGGTCTTGTTCACACAAAACCGACAGGGAGACAAGTTCTCATTTGTGACGGTTCAGATTGACGACGAAACAAATATGAATCCAGAGCGCTGCAACTGTCGCCGATCTGGAAGAGATGGGGCATCCTGCGATATCGCGGCCATCGAGAAGAAAAGGGGTGATGCTCCTATTTCAGCCCGAAGATACGAGCAGTCACCGTCGGACGGCGAGATGGACTGGAACTTGGCCCGGCTGGCGCTGAACAATCCTGCCTTAACGAGCGATAGTGTCAACTGGCCCAACCTCAAACGCCTTAGCATCAAATTTCCAACTCCGCAGGCACGAGCTAAGTTCTGTGGCACACCAAATGTCTGCCATTGCAAGATCAAGAAGGAAGGCGACTTGCTCAAGTGCATACAAGAACGCCATCGTGGACTCTGGGGAGAGGTTCAAGAGAACTATAGGAGGCAGATGAACAGCTTTCACAAGCAGAGATATGAGAGCAGATCTCATGTGGTCTATGGCGTAACGAGTTGATGGCGAGAACATGACGGGAAATAACAAGTTCAGTTTGTATTTCTATGTAAGAGAGCTTTCATGATTCTAATGAGGCGCGGAGTAATGGAGTAGGGGAGTAGTCATTGGTTACAGCCGTTTTTGGAAAGCTGAAAGAGGGATTCTTAGATAAGGCCGCTGATGAATTGGAATGATTGCACTGTTTAATGAACATCACTTTTGATCTGCAGAGGCCGAGGTCCTTCAAACGAGAAATCATATTTTAAATAACCCGATATTCATCATAAATTTACAGAACCCTATCCCTACTGAACTTTTATACGTTTCTCCCTACATCCATTCAGACCTGCTTCTGAGGATCGATACTATGCTCCCGACTTGAGCCTGCAATGGCCTTGTTCTGTTGCTCTGTATCCTCATGGATCACGACATTGGTCGCTGAACGCGCTGCATCAATGTCATCTTCCAGCTCCTCAGGAAGCGTGAGGTTGAGGATCACACAGATGATGGCAGCAACTGCAAAACCGGTTTCCATGACAAGAACAATAGCGTCGAGGAAACCCTGAAGAGATCGGTTATCCCCCTTGTATGTGAAGATCTTATCAAAGTAGTTGGGTAGAAGCGTTGCGCCATATCCCAGAGCCAGACCAGCAGTGAGAATGAAGCGGTTGCGTCGAGTGAAAGGGACACCACGGACAATGATGGACATGCCCGATACAGCCACGGCACTGAAGAGGAAGGTTGTCATACCACCAAGAACAGCTGACGGAATGGCAATGAGAGCTGCCGCAAACTTTGCAAAGATACCCATGATGATCAGGAACATAGCGCAGGCAAGACCAGCTTTGCGGTTGGCGCATCTGGTGAGGACAATGACACCGTTGTTCTGAGCGAAGACAGACATAGGAGTCATCGTCATGAGAGCACCAATGCAGCCAGCAATACCATCAGACAAGATACCACCCTGGATACGAGATTCATAGGTCTTTCCGGTCACCTCGAGTTTGGAAACGTCGCATGTGGCTGTGACATCACCGATAGCCTCAGTAGCGCAGACAAGGTAAACAGCAATCAGGGGGAGCACGAGTGGCCCGTAAACTGATAGAGGGAACGTGTGTACCCAGGCGAACGAAGCAACCGGGGCAGAGTCGATCCCGGATCGATCGAAATAACCACAAGCAGCAGCAATAATGCAGCCGACCAGTAGTCCAACCACAACCGAGGTGGATTTCATGATTGGCGAGCCGAATCGCTCACACAGGATAATAGCGACGAAGACAGAGAAACCCAAGCCCAGAAATTCTGCAGATCCCCAGGGAAGAGGATGAGGTGCGTTGATGTTGGGGCAAAGAGCAAACAAGCCGTCAGTGGCAGTCATGCATCCTCCACTGCCACCCATCCAGTTGGAGAAACCCGACTTGATGAGCTTGATACCGATGAGCATAACGGTAGGGCCAGTGACAATCGGTGGCAGGACCTTCAGCAAGTACTTTGCGGGGATGAAAGAGACGAGGATGTTGATCAAAGCACACACAGCGGAGGTACCGAGAATGGCCCCATAACCCTGAGGACAAGGCAAGGGGTTTCCATCAGAATCTGAAGGACAGAAGCCATTGGCGTACATCTGAGTGAGACTTCCTTGAGCGACAGGAATAACGCTGAATGAGACTCCAACTACGGACAGAACTCCAGTACCGAGGTAATATCTAAGACAATGGTTAGCTCAAACTCTTGCCGCGACCAAAGAACACTTACTGTGTACCAAAAAGCCTGAATCGAGTGATCTGGACTGCGGAGAAGATGCCAGAAACGATGAGAGCGGTTGAGACGAGGTATTGTTGTTGCTCAGGTAGCAAATTGGCGCTGCCGCTGATAATGATCGGTGGTGTAATTACACCTGCTAACATGGCCAATGCATGTTGAAAGCCGAGCAGCAAGCCCAAAAGAACTGGCATCTTGTCATTGAGACCAAAGAAGGGACTTGGGTTGACGCTCTTCTTCATGAAGGGCAGGTTTGGGCGAAAGAGAAAGGCATAGTCGTAATCGCCAATCAGGCCGTGCCTGGTAGTGAATGCCTTTTTGAGGCCATTGCAACGCTGAGCAAATGTTTTCGGTGGCGCATGCTCGGGGGCAATGGACCGCGGCCCTTGATCCTCATCCATTGTTGAAGGGGTTAGATGGAGTTGTGTGAAGAAACAGGAAACAGGCCGAGGCTGGAACGGCTTGGTATTGATGGCGTTGATCGTAGAGGGGTCCAAGCGAAAGAGGTATCTTGGTGTCGATCAACTCAACGGACACAGGCTTCGGATGATTGACGAAAGCTTTGAAAGGCTCCAGTACTGAAAGTTGATATGGGCAATATGAAAGTTTATACTTCTAATGCCTCTCCATATAATAGAAGTGATTGGCGAGCACGCGAGGCCGTTTTCGGGAATGACTAGAGTTATTTTTTAGGCTTAGTGACCCAAGACTTGTAACTGATAACTCGTGGATCCAGAGATAGCTTATCAGCACTTCTTGTTCCCCAGATGCTTGACAAATTGCTAGAGATGGGGCAGCGGGTGGGTGTCTGCGGGTCCGAGTCCAAGAGCGCCAAGCGAGGTGAGATGAGATGCAGATCAAAAGACAAGGTCAGCTAAGAAAACATGCGATGCTAATCTGAAGCTTGATATCGGTGACATGATCGTGCACAACCGCTCCTTTAAATATGCAACCCCGGATTCCACGATGGGGAGGTAAGAATAAAATTGGGACGTTATCAGGCCGGCCGGTCGGGGAACCGGTATTGGAGGTGCACCTTGGGACGTGGGGGACGAACAGAGGAGTACGGCCTGTCGCAACCATTGGGCTGGGTTCGAATCGAGGAGGGATGAGATAGCGCATCGGCGCATCCCCGAGGCATCAATCTGGGGTTGTCACCCATCGCCACGGAATAGGCGACTTCGGCTGTCTATCATGGCCAGGATTGTGATGATAAACCCAGCATGAGCAGGGACAATATGCATACTCAAGTTGTGCTCGGCCATGAGCCGTCGGCCAACCACAAGCTTATCAGATAAGATAGAAATGTGAGTAAAATCGGCTGTCGGCTGCGTCCGGTGGTGATAGCTCAGAGCCTGTGATTCTTGGGAGAACGGAGGCGGGCGACTGCGCAATAAATTCCATCTCGAAGGTGTAGATGATTGAACAGAGCTGAAAGAAGGGCGATCGATCGGTCGGAGATGTTATCACAGCTGCGAGACTAAGCCAAGCGGCGGCGACAAAGTCATAGAATTGTGTAAAGGCCGCCGGCGCTCCAGATAGACCATGGCAATTGATGCGACAAAGATTGAAGAGGAAGAAGAAAAAGTAGAAAAAGGTTGCTGTTGTAAGACCAGCAAGAGGAAATATCAGTCAGGCAAGGCCCTGGCTCAGAGGGGCAGACTGGCAAGTTGGCTTGAGCTAAAGGCGGGAGGCACCGGAGACTGCCGCTATGTGCCTGCCTCTCCGCATTCATGGAGTTTTTGTTACTTAAGAAAGTGCTTTGGTCTCCATCCTTGAGCATGAGCCTCATCTTTGATGTCTGATGCAAGTTTCACTTCTTTTTGTGCAGAATGACTCTTGACACTCTATCTTGTTCTATAGCTGTAATTGCAACATGAAAAGAGACCTGATGTGCTCCCCAGGTGCCCATAACATAGCTCTTCTCTTCTTTTTCTCTCATTTACCAGAGGCCTCCAGATACAACACCAATGTAACAGTCAGCTGCGAAACCACAAACAGTTTGAAATACTCTTCGTTCTAACCAACACAACACCATGGTGTCACAGAACAGATGTCACGGTCAGTTTACAGCTCACCCTGCGTCACCGCAGCATTATCCGAAAATAGATCGGAAATGCAGCGACTTCCCGGACTCAAATTTGGATCAACTCAGCAGGGTATATTCCTTGCCTAAGGTAATTTAGCAGAATGTTCCAAGATGAGCTTCTGCCGTCTTCTTAGTAACGGGAAGTGCTATAGCGCTTACTGTACATTCATCGAAGCCACCGGAGCTCTGAAAGAACGACCAATCATATCGCCATCCAACGCCAACATTGAGGTAAATGGGTTTTATGACACAAAGGGATGCGTTTCTTGATTTTGCCCATCCTCTCTCTTCCTTCCATGTCCACAGCCAACCACGATCTTCCGTATCGCTTCTCATTGGCGGACTTGCTCCGTCACCACGAGACTTTGTCTCCGATCACTGCTCCACTTAACGGAGCTACGCTCCGGCCGGGACGGATAAACTGCCTCCTGTGTGTTTCTAGGGGTCAAGAGCATCCCCCTCCGTTACACGTTTGACGTCTTCATGACAGAAACAATACACCTTTTGCCCCCTTTTACATCAGTTTTTCAGGGTCTCACGCAGGGACTGGCACCAAACAGACAAGACAAGGCGTTGCCACTTGACCATCCCCATCTTCGGCCCCAAGACCATCGGTTGGACCCTTTTTTTTGGCTGTATTATTAAAAACAAAGAGACCAAATTTCCCCTGCTCCTAGTCCCCTAGTCACAACGCAGAGGTGGCGTCTTTTTCTGTGGCGAAAAACCTCAACAAACGGTCACTTTCCTCTCACAGGCAGAAACAGGTGCTGCTAAGGGATTTTCGCTCAAACGTCTGGCCTGGTCTCGTCTCGTCCCATCCCATAATAATGTGCCCTAGCTCACCTTGTGCTATGTCTCTAACTTGTGAATCTCTGAACTTTCATCAAATCTCGACCGATTCCTTTTCCAGTTTTCGTCTTCAATCCATTATTGTTGTCATTTTGGGCACTTGATTGATGTCGGGCAGGTTGGACTTCGATATACCTCAATAACCGCTACCGCTGCTGGATACCTCCGGACAGCCGGCATCGGCCCTTCATGCACCACTCCACCAGCGGCATTCATCGTTTGTCACCACGAAAAGTTACTGATCCTGATCTCGTTGCTATCCGTGACAAGCTTGTTGACGCTCTCGCCCTCAAGGCGTCCGCTCTTGTGACGCCGCCAGCCACCAACTTGTCTCCTCCATCTTCGCACGCTGGTCCGCCCGGCACGGTCCAGCGGCCCTCCTCTCGATCTCGAAGTCGCCGACCAAAACGTCCTTCTTCTTCATCACCTCGTTTAGTCGTCGGCCCTGACGCAATTCATCGTCTACCATCTGAGCTGGCTCGGTTACACTTGTCTTCACCGCTCATTGTGTCGAGCCCTTCAAGATCAAATATCGCTCGCAAAATTCAAGCCATTATTCCTAATCTCGACAGTCGAATTCTCTGTTCATCTAATACCACTGCGCCAGCCCAGGCATCTGGACGAGATTGCGTTGTCAGCGTCGGGGGAGGTTCTGCTGTTACTTTGGCCAGAGCTGTTGGCATACGGAAAGGAATCCCACACATTTGCATCCCAACGACATATAGTGCAAGTGAACTTCACCCAGGCGGAGGACCTAGCGACTCATCTTCCGAAGAGAAGAGCAGCGGCCACGACACCAGGATACTTCCCACCGTTATCATTTACGACGACAACCTCACCATGAGCTCTCCAGCTCGATTTTCAGCGCCCAGCGATGAGCAAGTCATGGAGAACTTTGCTCGAGCCGACACGCTGCCCAAATCAGACGATGCCTGCTGGAGCTACCTTCATATTCCAGGCGTCTAACACCTTCTGGTCTTGTCCACCTGGACATCTTTTTTATAATCTCTTTTAAAATTACCTGTCTTGTACCTGCGAGGAGCCCTTCAGCCCCCTATTCTCATACCAGGATCCCCAGCCTTACGCTGATTTCTCGGATATGGTATCATAATGATCTTTGCGATATTCGCACAACGCACGTCACCCACCCCGCCTCACCCTTCACACGGTTGAGGAATCATGGAGAAAGGAGCATGACCCCCGGTTTGCAGAGTTTTCTAGTACTCTGTATTGCATCACCGGGATATCGCGCCCTTCTCTGCAAGACATAGACCACCGGCTTGGTCTTCCAAACTCTCTGATAGAGTATTTTTGGGGACAAGGCCGCTTCAAGTCCTTTCTCTAGTCACCGGTTCAGACGCAAACCTTGGTCCATATCTAATGGCAAGTTATCTGCCTCTGCCCCCTTTCCGGGATAGAATAAGTGCGCTTGTACTTTCCGAAGCTACTGGGCTTCGAGAAGACTCATCATAAGAGACCACTGGGTCTCGAGTCAAAACATGAGGCTACTGGGCCTCAAAGAACTATCCCCGAAGGTCGTGTAGCATCGACCCAGGGATACTTCTCTCCCCGACTCAACACGAATGGGTTTTTGGTTATTTCACTATGTATGTGATCGTGCTTCGTTTCGGAAGACTACCAACTGCACATGAGTCGTTGGATGTCCACCTTCTAGGGTGGGCTTCTTCATAAATTAGATAGATGGCCAAATATTGAAAAATTGAAGGTTGTCAACATTAATCTTTCTCTCTTGAACTTGTAATGAAATGTATCTATGTCCATGGTTTTGGCTATGGCCATTCTGACCGTCTGATCGCACTATTTCATCGTATCTACGCCGGGTATCGTAACAGCATTTTCATCGCCAAAAATTTCCACTCAATCTAAGCCCTCAAATCCCATTACGCCGTGGGCTCCCATGGGCCCAAGTTTGCTCTGCTGGGCCTCCTTGCGTCGCTTGGCCCTTCGCTTCATCTCCGCAATTTGGTCTTCCTCACTGTCATCGTCGCTGTCGCTTTCAGCAGCTCGCTTTCCGTTGCCACTCTCTCCAGCTTCACTATCGTCGTCGTCATCTTCATCCTCTTCGTCATCATCGTCATTGCCTCCTTGTAGAGCAGATAGCTCTTCCCAAAGCTTCACAGTCTTTCCGCCAGCGCTGATAAGGCGGTTCTCGCAATCGAAACCCAGTGAAACGACGCTCTCCATATGATCGTGACGCAAATTGGCTAAAATGTCCACCTCCCGAGCAACAAGGTCGACCACACGCAAGCTGCCATCACCGACACCGCAGACGACCTTCTTGCCGAGTCCCAACTCTTGCGGGATCAAGACCATGGCATCGATACTTTCACCGCCACCCTTCTTATCGCCATCCACGATGATTCGTTCCTGTTGATCATCCCAGGCTCCCTTGTCCCACATAGTCAATACACCCGAGCCGGATCCTACTGCCAAAACGCCGTTGTTGCGATGTCCTTTAGGGCCCAAGCCGGGAACGAAGCAAGAAGATAGCAGCTCATCCTCCTGGTCATCGCTGCGCACAAGCACTCCTCTCCTAACATCGGTCACGGCGAGCGTGGTACCGCCAGTGCTGACCCATTGCTTCGGGAATCCGCTGGTGCTGGCACTAGTGGGCGGCAAAGGTGTTATGGAAGAAACGTAGTCGGCATGGGGGAAGTGAGTCTGAACGGGCTTCTTTCCCAGTTTGCCGTCTTTCAGGTCAATGATGTGGAGGGCACCTGAGTCTGTCGCAAGAAGCAGGCTCTGAGGGTTCAGGACGTGGAGAAGGGTTGGCGCATCGGGAACCGTAGTTGCAGAAGGAATCACGAATTTGGAAATGACTTGACCGGTTTTGGGGTCAAAGTGCTTTACCAGCGCATCGGTACCAGCTGAATAGACAGCTTTACCAGGTTAGCTTGGCGAACAATGAACTGTCACGGCGAAACTCGTGAGAAGCTTACCTGATCCATCGTGGGAGTAGACCAAGGATCTACAGCTTCCCTTGTGTCTCCGAGTGCGCCAGACGGATTCGATCATACTCTTTCCGTCGCTCAGCACGCTCGTATCACCGTCGGCATCGGCATTGTCGTCGGAAGAAGAGCTGGATGGCAATCGAAAGGTTTCGACATGGCCACTCGATAAGCCGACGGTCAGAAGGGGCTCCGTGGGGTGGAGGGCAGTTGCGAATACATCTGCCGATAGAGGCAGGGTACATGTATTCTCGAACATGTTGAATTCAATGCTTAGCAGTTACTCAAAAAACGGTCAGGTACCTTCTAGCATTGCTTGAAAAGGATGAAGAAAAAAAAGAAGCTCGAGCCACTGGAAGACACTGTGTTATCGGTGCGATAACACTCGTTTACACTGTCTGGGGTTCAGAACACCCTGTTCTGAGGTAGATGTTATAGTGTAAAATTTTTAATTCCTTTTTTAATGCCCATTATATCCTTTAATATCCATTCTATCTCTCAGTGTTTCTTCTGAGTCTTTATACTCATATGATGTTGGATATTTCCACTCACTGTTGATCAGTTGCAGGTAATAAATGGGCCCGTTGAATTCTAGACTGAGGTCGGGTGCGAAGCTCCAGCATTCAGGCACCCACCCACCCTAATAGCTTATGCAAAACATCTTGTTTTCCCACCTGTAGATGCATTTTTGAAAATGGGAAACTGCAATCAATTGGAGAGTGTATCATAACTTCGTCATTGATATTTTGTCTTTGCTTTTTCTTTCCCAGCGCGTGCTATCAATGCAAGCAGCATAGATTTATTTCCCTTCATGCTTTATAATTTTAGAAATTAAGAGCATCTGATAATCTTGAGCTTATGCGTGCCTGACTCAGTCAGATGCCCATAAAATCTTATCCATGAGATGAGAGGCCGGAGGTTTCAAAGCAAATCGATCGATCTTCTGTCGCTAACGGAACTCAGGCGGTAGATCTCCACGGGTAGGCACCCGGGTGGCTCCACTGGAGGTTGGTTTTAGGGCCGTTGGAGGGTAAAGCGGGGTGGCGATAGGTCAAGATTCGAGTGGAAGGACAGCCTAGAATCTAGACCCAGACAAGGTCGGAGTGCGATAGAGGAATCCTTAAGTAATCTTGCCAATATCTGGTAGCTAAATTCTCAAGGGCAGGCTATTTTAAACCAGTCTTGTTAAACCACACAACCCCCCAACCTCGTCCGACGATCTGTTCCCCCTGCCGAGGCTGCTTGCTTGCATGGGCTAAGCACTTACGTTACAGCTGTCGATCATGACTGGTAACAAGGTCTCCGAATCAACTCGCGAACGGGAGATATTCAAGTATGGCCTTGCACCATTTCTCATCCTCACTCTCGTAGCATCTTCATCCTCTGCCATCAATTGAAGCTCCTCAAACGGACTCATCTAACAAATACCCAGATATGACTCGGTCCTCGTTGCCAACTCTATTCGCAATGATGTCGCAAACCTTATTCCGTCGTCTTCATTGCGACCATGCTCAGATCCTGCCATGACAGCTCTGGCTCAGGTGGCTCTCTTGAGACTTGGCGCCTCTCGCGCCATGATCTCGCTGTTTGACTGTCAACACCAGCATATTATTGCCGAAGCTACACCTGCCCTTCGCATATCTGCTCACGCCAATCCTCCTAGCTCTGGTTCTGATAGCCTCTGGCTTTGTGGTACTGCAATACCTCGAAGCTATGGTATTTGTGATCGTGTATTGGTATCTCGCGAGTTTGGTGGACCACAGCAGGCATCATTAGCTTCGGAGCTCCCGGTTACGGTGGTAAGCAACCTCGCTGAAAATGAAGAGTATCGCGATACCTGGTACTACAAGGCACGGCCAGAGCATCGTTTCTATGCAGGAGTACCGATAAGAACTCGCCGAGGTATCAACATTGGCGTCTTCTGTATTCTTGACAACGAGCCGCGGGAGACACTTGACGAAGCATCACTCCAAGTCATGCGAGATGTTTCAGCATCTATCCTGGGACAGATGGAACTGACACGATCTGGAGATGGCCGGCGTCCTGGCGAGCGCATGGTTCGCGGTTTGGGAAGCTATGTGGAGGGGAAGACGACCATGTCAGGGTGGGAGAACAGTTCAACTCATATCTTCAATACCGATGCGAGCACAGAAGAAGGCTCTCTCAACCAGGCACAACAGAAGATCCAGAATCAGAGGGACAGTGTCACTGCTGCCGCCGACACGGACAGCATATCCACGCCAGATACTTTTGTTCTTGAAAGCCCTAGTCAGAACAGGCCGAAAAGCCCATTCCATCCAACAGACAAGCCTCCTCGTTCAGTTCCGACTGGAGAAGAATCGCGATCTCAGCAGCTGAACCAGATCTTCTCCAAAGCGGCAAACATACTACGCGAGTCGATTGAAGTTGAGGGTGTCTTGTTTTTGGATGCAGGTGTTGGCTCTTTTGGTGGCAGAATCCGATCCGGTTCCTTACGACGTAATTCAAGGACCCACGGTGGCTCTTCCTCCTCCTCCTCATCTTCGTCCTCTCCAGGCAGAGGCAATATTTCAGTCTCATCCCCCCGGAACTCCGCAGACTCCCGGTCCTCAGGCGCTATGTGCCCTGTCCTTGGATTCTCTACGTCTGTGTCTTCCAGCATCAATGGTGAAGCCCCATCAGGACGCAGTCGAACTATACCCGAACGCCAGCTCCAGAAGCTACTGCGCCGCTATCCAAAAGGCAAGATCTTTAATTTCGATGGCGACGGAGTGATGGGATCGAGTGATCCGACGAGCGAGGACTCGGCTATGGCCGCTTTCCAGGCCCAGAAAGCTCGGGGCATTCAAGAAGGGCAAAGGGGCGACAAGCAAAAGTCGCGAAAGGTCAACGCCCCGTATTCACGGAAAAATGAAGGCATGGCTATTCGCGATGTCTTCCCAGGGGCACGCAGCGTTGCTTTTGTACCTCTATGGGACTCTCACAGAGAGCGCTGGTTTTCTGGGTGTTTTGTCTATACAATGACACCAACCCGCATCTTTACAGTCCAGGGGGAACTGAGCTACCTTACCGCTTTCAGCGCAGTCATCATGGCAGACGTTGCTATGATGGAGAGTTCCATAGTCTCTTTGGCGACGACATCTTTACTCAGCTCCCTATCCCATGAACTCCGGTCTCCACTTCACGGCATTGTTCTGTGTGCCGAGCTGTTGCGTGATACCGCACTAGATGTATTCCAGGGCGATGTATTGCGCTCCCTTGAGGTCTGTGGTCGTACACTTCTGGACACGATCAATCACTTACTTGATTGGACACGCATCAACAACTTTGTCAAGGCACCCAGTGGACAGTCGCCAAACTCAGGTATTGCCTTTGTGAGAGGCGCACAATCTAATCAGCGAAGTAGGCCGATGGATGGGATGATGCATATCACTTCGAATCTGGATCTGGACATGTTGGTGGAAGAAGTCGTGGAGTGTATTCATGCGGGCCACACCTACCAACAACAATCACTCTCGCTTGTTCACGATGACAAGCCGAATGAAGAGCTCAATCGTGATCCTCTTACCCGCCTTGATGGTATGGACGTTGCGGATAGTATCAAGGCTGGAGAAAATATCAGCAACGGAGCTGGTCCTGACGCAGTCCTTGTGATGTTGGACATTGACCCGGCGGTAGACTGGGCGTTCCATGTTGAGTCAGGGGCGCTGAGGCGCATAATCATGAATCTTTGTGGAAATGCCCTCAAGTACACTACACGGGGTTATGTTAAAGTCTCTGCCTACCAGGACCCTCCCGGGCAAAGCCGGTTAAGGGATCGAGTCGTTCATATCGATATCACCGATACAGGAGCCGGCATCGGTCAAGACTATCTCAACCACCGTCTGTTCGCTCCGTTCGCTCAAGAGAATATTCATTCTTCGGGCGCTGGCCTTGGTCTGAGTCTGGTGAGGAAATTCGTCAGGGCCCTCGGAGGCTCTATACATGTTCAAAGTAAGGTGGGCACGGGAACCCGAATCGCGGTAAAACTACCACTAGAAGCTGTCAGTGTTGATTCGACGGAAACAATGTCCGACCGCGAGGAGTTCCAGTCCCAGGCCATTGAGTTGTCAGGTCTCCGCGTCTGCATCAACGGCTTCACACCTTTTGGCGGAGGCGGCTCAGAAAATCAACGTTGGAATTCTAGGGAGTTTGACGAACGTGCTTTGCTAGAAAAGGTCTGCCACAATTGGTTGCGTATGCAAGTCGTCGACTCCCTCTACAACGCCGAGTATCTTCCTGACCTGATACTCTGTGACGAATCTCACTTTGAAACGATAGCAAATCAATCTCGGGACGAGCTATCGTCCCCAGTTGTCGTGGTGTGTCGCAGTGCTGCAGTCGCTCGATCGCTTGACAGGTCACATAGGTCACAGCGCCAGCTCAATTGGGGGTTGTTCAGTTTCATATCGCGCCCGTGAGTTATCTGTCTGCTACTACTTGTTCCTTACCGCTGACGTTCTTATCTAGAGTGGGACCGAGGAAACTTGCCAAAGCTTTTGTTCTCTGCTTTAGGCGCTGGATGAAATTGCAAGCAACAGCTGCAGATCATGCCAGCATCTCGACTAGACTCGACGAGCCACCGACTGTATCGACGGCAGAAACCGAACTTGTCCAACGTGGGTCCGATGACAAGGAACGCGGCTATTTTGATATTGCTCCAACGCTGTCTCCTAAGAAGAGAAGGGCGCACTGGGATGACGATGACGCAGAGACTCCGTTGCCATCAGTGCCCGCTTTGCAATTACCTCCAACACCGCAGGATCAGCGGTTCCTTCTCGTAGAAGACAATGCTATCAATATGAAGATCCTACAAACGTACATGAAGAAGCTGGGTGTGGCGTACGACTCGGCCTCGGATGGACTCCGAGCTCTGGAGTGTTACAAAGCGCAAGAAGGGTGTTACAAGTGTATTTTGATGGATATCTCCATGCCGGTAATGGATGGGTTTGAGGCTACACGACAAATTCGAGGGTTTGAGAAAGCCTCGGATTTGCCACGAAGGCACATTGTCGCTATATCTGGCCTCGCCTCGAAGGATGCACAGGAGGATGCTTTTGCGAACGGACTGGATCTGTTTCTTTCCAAACCAGTGCAGCTCAAGGAGCTCAGTCGGATTCTCAAGAGTCGAGGACTGATTTAGACAGGGCTGGGATATTGAAGGATACGAACACGAAGCGAACACGATACCACGACTTTTCTTTGGGAGTATTTTTTGTAGATTTCACTCGGAGGCTCTGGCGTTGGTGCGGTTTTATCCGCTTTACAATACAATACCCAGGCATGGATTTGCGAGGGAGGGTTTTATTGTGGCATATGTTACTAGACAGGATAGAACGCAGGCGCAAACGGGTTCTTATCTGGGAGGAACTTGCATTGAGAAACAGGAAATAAATACAAATCAATTTGAACGTGAACAAACATGTTTTGAAAGATTTCGTTTCTGATTTTGTGTTTGTTGGTGAATCAGATTGAGAGTAGTATATAGGGCTCCTCCGTCTGTCTGAGCAGTGAGAAACATCCACTTCACTCATATACACCTGCAATGCATCCGCGAGTCAATTGAGAAAGCACCAGCTCAATCAGTGCCCTTTCCAGTCACGCATAAAGTAGACATCCACCCAACAATTACCTCCCTTCTAAACGGCCATCGTCGGAATGATTTTCCAATGGCATCTGCTATTCCTGGCGGTGTTGACCGCGACCGCCATGTCTCAAACGGAGCCATTCCGTTGTGTTATGTATCTCACAGGGTTAGTGCATCTCCCTCGTCGCCGGGCAGGAACTTCAGAATATTCACTGACTGAGATTATAGACAACATGATATTGTCCCATCAAAAAGCGCACTTGACGATGTCTCGCACGTCATTCTGGCATTCATGCGCTCCGAGACCTTCAATGTTGACGACAAACCTAACGACTATCCGCTGTTCACCTCTGTTTCCGATGTCCGCAAAAGGTTCCCTGGCGACACCAACGTAATGGTAGCGATCGGAGGATGGGGCGATACTCAAGGTTTCGAGGAAGCGGCCAAGAATGAAACCACGCGGAAGCGATGGGCGCGCCAGGTTGCGGCCATGGTCACTGCGACGGGCACTGATGGCATCGACATTGACTGGGAGTATCCAGGGTAAGGAACATTGCAATCTTGGTCATTACTAGGTACATACTGACTGCAACAGAGGCAACCGTGATGACTACAAGCAAATTCCCAACTCTGAGCGCGAATGGGAAATCAATGCATTTGTATCGCTCCTCCACGAGTTGCGTGCTGCTATTGGTCCCGACAGACTTCTTTCAGCGGCTGTTCCGGGCAAAGAGGTCGATTTGATCGCCTTTACGTCCACCACCGTGCCAAAGATCATGAAAGAAGTCGACTTCCTCAACATCATGACATACGACCTGATGAACCGCCGAGATATCGTGACGAAGCATCACAGCGGTGTCTCGGATTCTCGAGACTCAGTCCAGCGTTATATCGACCGCGGCGCATCACCGAGTCAGCTCAATCTCGGGTTCGGATACTATGTCAAATGGTTCATGACCGAAGAATGCTCACAGGGAGAGCTTCTTGGGTGCCCTACTCAATTGCTTGAGGATCCTGAGACCGGAGCTGATCTGGGCAAGACAGGCGGCTTTAGCTGGCACGACGATATTCCCCAGGACGTATCTACATCTTTTGAACGCGCGAAAACAGCTGGGGAGTATGATGAAGACGGAAGCTATTTTTATTGGGACGAGAAGGAGTGGCGATGGTGGACGTTTGATACTAAAAAGAGCATTCAGACAAAGTTTAGCCATGTCGTGCCGGAGCTCGGAGTTGGGGGAGTTTTTGCTTGGGGCATTGGAGAAGATGCGCCCTCATTTGAGCATTTCAGAGTCACGGCCAAGGAAGTTCGCAAGATCCGGAAGGGCCATGCAGTTGAGCACGACTTGGTGGAAGATGGTGACAAGGACGAGTTGTAATGCGGCATACATACAAAAGCGCAAGCAAAGTGCTTGGCTACCTGGGTAGCAGTTGAGATGCTATGACAGCATGGCTTACCCATGTATGCACATGCATGAATCGCCGACTTTCAATTGAACGGTTCGCCAACTTTATTCATCCACCTTCCAAAGATGCTCGATGTCTCTCGACCAGGTTTATGCGTGGCTATGGATGGCAGGGGTTCAATTAAGCTAAGCTAGGTTTCGGCAAATCACAAGGTCCATACTAAACACGCCTCTAGCTGAACGGTTCAGTGTAACGCTGCTAAGCTTATCCTTAGCTTCCCCCTCCAACGAACGCCCACGTCTCCTCCACACGTGCTTGTCAAAGATGTCCATCTCGTACGGACTTTGCCTACTGCTAGCTCCGGGGACCTTGTGCTCTTTGCAGAAGCTGGCCTGCAAGTGCTGTGATCTGCGATGTGATTGCTCAATTGGTCTCTTCTAGGCCGATAACCAACACCGAAGGTTCAACAAAAACCACATCCTGTAGGGGTGTTCTTTGTGAATGGGCTTGTTCCTGGGGATCTTGCGACGTCATCTCGGTGCATTGCCCAGATAGGACTATCGGGCTGGGGATCAATGTGCAGTTCTCTCGTCCATAAAGCCTGGTGAGCGCCCAGGTCGCATCGAAAGGTTTTGGTGTTTGGTCAAGCCTCAGTCTCGATCAAGGCCTCAATTGTTGGTTGTCGCCAAGCCTTGTCGGTGTCTCTTATTCCATTGAACCTGCTTTCTCCTCTGTCAATAAATTGACTTGTCCTGTTCGCCATGCGTTTCTCTGCTCCTCTCGTTGCCGGCCTTGCGGTTGTCAGTCCTGCCGTTGCTGCTCCCAGTCCGAGCTATGGCGATAAGGGGTTGTTCAAGACTGTCAAGCCAATCAAGCAGATTGAGCTCGGCCCTCGACCCTACTACCTCGTCAACGACATGGACGAGGGTTCGCTGAAGAAGAAGCTTCAGTCGTGCTCAGAGAAGCCTCAGAAGCCTTCCCAGTGGTCAATTGCCCACCGTGGCGGTGGTACTCTTCAGTTCCCTGAGCACTCTCTCGAGTCGAACCTGGCTGGTGCTCGAATGGGTGCTGGTATCCTCGAGTGCGATGTTGCTTTCACCAAGGATCGCCAGCTCGTGTGCCGACACTCTCAGTGCGATCTCCACTACACGACCAACATCGTCACGATCCCCGAGCTCAACAAGAAGTGCGCTCAGCCGTTCAAACCCGCCAAGGATGGCAAGCCTGCTTCTGCCAAGTGCTGCACTAGCGACATTACCCTCAAGGAGTTCAAGACTCTCTGCGCCAAGATGGAAGGCTTTAATGCCACTGCCACCAACGCTGCCGACTTCCTCCACGGTACTCCTCCTTGGCGAACCGATCTGTACGCTACTTGCGGTACAGTTCTGAGCAACAAGGAGCACATTCAGCTCACCAAGCGCCTTGGTCTGAAGCATACTCCTGAGCTCAAGACACCCGAGGTCAAGATGCCCTTCGACGGTGACTATACCCAGAAGAAGTACGCTCAGCAGCTCATCGATGAGCACAAGCAGGCTGGCGTCAAGCCTAGCGACGTGTATCTCCAGAGCTTCCTGTACGACGACATTCTGTACTGGCTCAAGGCCGAGCCTGAGTACGCTCGTCAAGCCATGTATCTCGACGAGACGGGCGACACACCCGAGACCTTTGAGAAGGCCGTTGCCAACCTCACCCGCTACAAGGAGGATGGCGTTCGATACATCGCACCCCCTCTGCCTTATCTCGTCACACCTGGCAAGAATGGAAAGATCGTTCCCAGCGCGTATGCGAAGAAGGCGAATGAGTTGGGTCTCAAGATCATCACCTGGACTCTGGAGCGATCTGGTCCTCTGAAGAACGGCGCAGACGGCAACTATTATTATACTACCATTGCGAAGCTGATCAACAATGATGGCGATGTGTTTAACTTGTTGGATGTTTTCCGGGAGATTGGCGTCGCTGGTGTCTTCTCGGATTGGAGCTCGACTGTTACCTACTATGCCAACTGCTTCGGTCTTAAGCTCTGAGGCTGGAAGAGGAGTAGAGGCTAAACTCTAGATAAATAAAAACGTTTGAGTTAAGTTTATTGTTTATTTGAAGGTGTGGCGGGCGTTTCAATCGAGGTGTTGATGTTGAACGGTAATATAAAGGTTAAAACCGCTGCAACGGCTGATAAGTATCGGCTTCGTCTAGTAAGCATCAAAGATCTTCGAGATCATGGACGTGATATCTTCTTATATCAGCATTCGTTAGAAATACTGAACGGTGAATGTTTCTTGATTGGGCGATGTCTCCGAATGGCAATTCTCCACGACCCTAAGTCTTCAGGGTAACTCTCCCCTGCCAATCACATGTTGCACTACTCGAATGCAAGTGATGAAGAGAAATCGAACGCACCTTTTGGTTATACGCTTTGTTCTCATTGGTTATCGATATTGCTGAGGTTGCAAGTGACCAATTCCTCGGAATATCGCCCCAATGAAGCTATGTCTGTATTGCACCAAGGACTGTCTTTGGCTAACCCGTCATCGTCGCCAATGAACTCTCTGGCAGGCTCCCCCGGATTTTTGTCCTTTACCCCAGAATTTGAATGATGCTATAATCCACAGTTGCATTGAAATGTGACTTGTCATAAGTGAATTCCTCTACATCTCTTGTCTTGGTGGCATTGTATCTCTATCACAACGCACGTTGGTCTCAGTGGTGAGAGTTTGTCTGTGGTCTGGGATGCATCTCTCGGTGATACACAGCAGGGAAGATGGGCTAGGATATAGCCCCAAGGCAGTTCTAGTCATTGTACGTCTGTTCAACCAGGAGCTTGGGTAACGCTGACCATTCCAGGCCACCTCTACTCTTGCTCTATACAATGCATGCGAGCTTCTCGCATTGATCTTCACCACCTTCAAACGCCATCATGGTCTTTACTTCTGGAGTCTTCTCTTGACCACAATGGGCGTGTTTCCGTATGCGTTGGGATGGCTGCTTGGATACCTTAACATCCTGGGCACCGACGCGAGCAAGGCCATCGCGTCGCTCGGTTGGATCGTACTCGTTAGTGGCCAGTCCGTGGTGCTGTATTCACGGCTGCACTTGGTGCTGAATAACTTGAGAATACAGCGCGCTGTGCTATGGATGATTGTGATCAACGGCACGATATGGCACACGACGCAGACAGCACTGCTGTTCACTATTGGACCGAGTTTTGACGGCAACAATCCCACGCGCATATTCGTCGCCATCGAGAAAACTCAAATGACATTCTTTTGCGCGCAAGAGTTTGTCATCTCGGGACTGTACCTCTGGGGCACCATCGATATACTACAGACATCACTGGGCAACAAGCAAAAGACGATGTGGTATCTCCTGATCATCAACCTCTTCATCGTAGCCATGGACATAGCGCTCCTCATCATCATGTACAAGGACCACTATACGATAGAACAAGGCGTCAAACTCGTCATCTACTCCATCAAACTCAAGCTCGAGTTCGCTGTCCTTGGAAAACTAGTCGATGTCGCACAGAGCCGCGGAGGATCGAGTGTTTCTGAAACACATCCAGCTCGCTTCATCGAGATGCACGCTCGGGAACATGGAAGAAGCAACAATTTCCCAGAAATAGTACACCTTGAGAACACGACTGCACGGAGGATGGCCGATGATGAGGACAGCATGCGCCATCTTTATGACGATGCGATCAAGCAGATATACAAAGGCTGAGGCATGACTAGCCAATCGCATCTTGATCTTGGTTCTCCTGGAAGGCGAGCGAGATTTGTCAGGAGAGAGGATGTTTGCATAAGCATCGAGATACTTTAGCTGAGACGATGCTAAGCAGTGATTGTAAGAAGCTAGGCTGGGTATGTCCCCGCAGAATGTTCAGCCTTGAAGTGATCCATGCGGAGATTGTTAGCGAGTCCAGCTGTGAAGATGATGCATGGTTCTAGAAGTGGTGAGATGCTGTGGGACAGTTGATCACATAGTGAATAGGACTACAAGGCACAATCACTGACGTGCAAGATTTGGTCACACAAACTGCAAGATCAAAGATATCAGATCTCATATCACAACCATCTCGAATATTCTCCGGCCGCGCGATGCGATGCAATCCTTGTCGCTGATCTTCCACAGTGGATTATCACCAACTCTTCAATAATGCTTCTAGCTCTGCAACACATCCCAGATCACAAGATGGTCTGTTCTCAACAAATACCTCCGTACTCCATAATGAACCAAAGAGGCGGTCTCGCCGGATGAAACCTGTTGTTTCGAAGGATTTGGTCGGGGCATCTATTGGATTGTGCTGGTTAGAGTATCATGTTATAGAAGGATGAAGGTCGCATATTGGAATCTTCACATGTTGCTTCTCTTCATCCATGGTCTTGGTATCGTTCTTCTTTTGTTTTGGATTTGTTAATCTTCTGAGTCTGGTGCGCGCTTATTCATAATTGTATTGATGTCCTTTTGTCGATTTGATATCGAGGTATACAATAGGCTTGTAATATTCTCCCCTACCCCTTATTATCGTCTCGAAACTCGATCTATTCTTGACACTCATTAACCGCCAAGACGAACCGTATCCATCCACTCTCTTGAACTACTTTAACAATCAACGAGTTCATCGGTCACAAAAACAAACGTTTTGGCAACTCGCAGGTCATCGAGGCCGCCATGTCTGCATTCCCCATAGTAGACGGCGTGACAGTCGCTATCCCACCACCTGACAATTATGTGGTCAACTTTGATCATCCCTTACAACGACACGCCATAGAGTCATATGTGATCTCAGGCATAGGCACAGCACTCGCTTTTCTTTTCTTTTTCCAGTACTTATATGTCAAACTCTGGGTTTTACGTAAACCCGATGGGGAGACGGGTAAGACCCTTGCGCCGATCTGGATCAAGTTGTCTTCTGCTAAGAATAAGCAGCCTGTCTTGTAATTGCGTGGATCTTTTCCATAGCAGTTCAAGTCGTCTCTCTCAGTAAGTTTACACTGAATAAGCCCTGGTAGATAGAACACTTGTTGACTGGTATCAGGTTCATTCATCCTAGGGGTAACAGGAGTACATGCTTGGGAACTCCCTCTCGAAAAGTTCAATCAAGGGAATCAAGTAAAATCCCTTGCAAATCTTGGCGGGCATATTGCTAACAACACCCAAGCTCACCTTCATATCTCCCATCCTATACGCAGTATGCACTGCCTGCTCCAAAATGGCTCTGGCGCTATTCTACCGAAGGCTTTCACCGCAGAGATGGTGGAAATGGAGCGTGTATAGCGTCTTTTTCCTCGCTGCTGGCTATAATCTAGCCATGTTGCTCGTGGTTTTGTTCGGGTGTACGCCGTTCAAAAAAAGTTGGGATCTCACGATACTCGAAGGCTCATGCGTGGATCGAGGAGCGGTCTATATCTGCACAGCGGCCCTGGGCATTCTTTCGGATCTTATCCTTCTCATCATGCCCTTACCGATGATTCTGCAGCTGCAAATGCCACGACGACAAAAGGCTGGTCTTGTGGTGTTGTTTGTCATTGGTTCTGCGTAGGTGATTCTCAGTTGAGGGAGCTGGCACTTGCTAACTGATGAGACAGAACACTTGTAACGTCTGTGGTTCGACTAGTACTACTAGTCCCGATAGTTGATGCAAACGACTACACCTGGGTTCTCTCCAGTGCAGTGGTTTGGATGTGAGTACGACTGACCCTAGTATAGCAGTGACTAACAAGGCCAGCTTTGTCGAGGCCAATCTTTTGATAATATGCGCGTCGCTGACGACGCTTCGTCGTTTCTTCATCCATGTCGCACCCAAATTCATCGGCGAACGCGGGTCATCAGCTCAATACTCTGCAACCAGTAAAGGAACAAGACAACATCCATTCCAGACCATAGGGAGCATTAGAAACAAAACCCGGAAGGATAGACTCGATGGTCAGATCGAAGATCCCGGATTCGATCTCAAGACAATCGTCCAGGCGCAGCCCGTGACGACCGAAGTCACGTCGTATGAGACAGACGAACAACCAGAACAGATGATACGACACTTGCGGAGGCAAGAGTCAGTGAATAAGTTTGGCGAGGCCGCCGTGAGGGCTCAGGCTCAGACTCAGATGTGGGATCCCCGCAACAGTAGCGATGATGAGGAGCGGGCGATTGTTCAGACGACAACGGTGACAGTTGTATACGGGCCAAGGACTGAATGAATGAGTGAGACTGAGACTGGGGCGCTTAATATCTATTAGCATGTTCCAGATATACAATTCTTTGTCTCGTCTGTGGCCTGGTGACGGTTAATGCATTCGTCAAGATGTGAGATGGTGTTGACCAATCGTATTCTGAGAAGCGTAAAAGGTGCATGTTCTGTCGGATGATTTGAAACAGATCTCTGCCAAGACTGAAACACGTCTGCTCTCAATTGCCGGGCCAAGTTAGAGTTGGGCCAACTCTACAAGGATGTTAAGTTGGTGGAGGTTATGTTCCATTGACTCAACAACTGCAGCCGCCGACAGAGACAGAGAAAAGAAAAGAGACGTCTTGGTCTACGGGTTTCAGCTGCCGAGCCAAGGCAGTGCATCCATCAGCCAAGCATTCATTGAATCAAAGCGCCTATAGCTCCGGGGGGGTCCGACAGATGGAAAAGAGAAAAAAAGTCGTGCGCGTCACAAACTCTTGTCGTTGCTGTCAGAACATGATGAGATGATGCTCTTTAACATTTTCGCCCAGAACCAGCTAAGGAATGTGAATGTGAGCAATGTCTCGTATTCGGAATATTTCACTGAATGAGCCTTGAGCTGAGCCTTGTTCAGCCACTAGATGACATCACGCGCCCTCTAAGTGTGTACGTACTGAAGAAACCCTGCATTAAAACATCAGATGTTTGGGTCTTAGCACCACGTCATTCGTGAGACCGCCCTTGACAATGACAGGAAAAAAGCTACATGAGCCACTCAAACGTCGTCGTCAGTGCAGATCTCGAGACATCCACTTCACTTTCTGTCTGCCCTTGATTGGCCTGGGCTGCCTCCTTTTGTCAAGGGAAAGCTTCGCGCTAGGCTGTAGGTGACTGCCGGATACGTTATGATTCACTGACGTAGCGGTTCTTAGCTGTAGGTGTTAACGCTGCCAGCGGCTGAACTGAACTGGGCTGGGCTGGCCTCGATCTTGGCTTGGCCTGTTGGGTTTGGTTTGGTTTGGTTTGGGTTCTCAAGTGTCTTGTCTTGTCTTGCCTTGAATGGATGGGCCCATCCATCCATCCCATCCATGACTGACACTGTCCGTCATTGACCATTGCCCATTCTTTCTAGACTGAACCCGAAGCTGCCGCCCGTAGATTTAAATGCTATATCCCCCTGCTGGACCCCTCCTCTTGCTGGCGACCACATCTCTTCTTCTTCACTCACCTCACTCAACTGAACTGAACTACTCAGCAGCAGCAGATCATCATCTCTATCTAACACCTTCAATCCGATAAATCATCCAGCTTTCATCATACGACATCAACATCGTATTCATCATGGCTATGGGCATCATCACCATCATTCACGCCGTTCTGGCAGTCTTTCTCATCATCGAGTTGGGCCTCACCGCATACCGTAAGTGCCGAACCTCTCTACTCTTCAATGAGCTATCCCATCTAACAAATCCACAGTCGTTGATGCCACCAGCAATTGGTGGAGTGACTCCCCTGCTTCGGTGTCATTCCTGCTCTTCTGCGTCGTCTGGTCCATCCTCATCCTCCTCTATCTCGCTCTGACGCCTCTCTTCGCTCCTCGCATGTACCACAGCATGGTCGCTCTTGGTGTTCTCGCACTCACCACACTCTTCTGGTTCGCCGGCGCTACCGCTCTCGCAGCTCACATCGGTGTTCCCAAATGCCACGGCATCACAATCTGTCAATGCGCTCAAGCCGCCGTTGCCTTTGGCTACTTCATCTGGGCCATCTTTACTGGTTTGACCATCATGGAGGGTCTTGCTTTCATGCGATCGCGCGGCCACTCTGCTCACGCCGATACCAAGCCCGGCCACCACTCTGGTGTCTAAATGGTTGAGGATGTAATGAGTTGACGGAATGGATAACGTAACTTGGAAATGGAGTGGCGGTAGTTGGATTTGTCTTGATTTCTTTTTTTTTTTTTATGCGACACGGCCGCAAGATACCCTTCAGGAGCTGACTGGCTCGTCAGAAGCGCCCGATTATATGATCAACTTTTTGTATTATTTATGGTGTATTAGTGCGTCATGGTTGAGAAAGGAAAACTATCATTGATTATTCTACATCACGTTGTCGCTGTTCAATTTTTTTTATGTCCGTGATTGAACGTCTCCATCAACACGCAATTAGAGATAAACTTGATCTACATGTGCATCTGACGCTTATTTCCATCCCATGTCGGGAGTCACCGGCTATAGCTGCCGAGCTTAAGGTATTTCCTCCACTTTACGTCATTTCACTTGGCTGCAAGAAGCCACCAGAAGTTGGTGGTGTCCATGTCTGTCAAGAGTGGACGTTCACAGCATGATCTCATAACGCGACTTTGGACAGTTTATTACGTCCTCGAAGAGAATTATAGTAATGGCCATGCTTATATGCAGCGGGCAATTGCGATATTGCATCATTATCACCAATATTGACGACTTCCATATCGAACAGGGGCCGCGATCGTGTGTAGGGTAAATGCTGATGTTCAACTCGTTTCGCATGACAGCTGTCCTCGAATCAATCAATCAATGACAGCTCAATGTTGAGCTTGTCTCCAGTCTGAGAGTTATTGGTATCGGATAAATGTTGCCGCGAACGTAGGTTCGGTATTTTAGGGTCAAGGGTGATTTGACAGCTTGACTGGGCTCTGGCTCTCATATCAATGACAAGTAATCTTGGCAAACTGATACAATCAACGCCATGATCCTTTTGGCAGCCTAAATATCCTTACCTCGGCTTTGCTTCCTTTTCTGCACAAGTGTTTTGTATCATTCAATATCTCTAGACATTGACATCTGGCCTAGTGCACTCTTATCCGTCTTCCATCCCATCTGATAAGGACCTTGTCAACGCGGGGGGGATGTGGGTTATAGTGACCCGAGAACCGAGACCCTGGGCGATTTGTCTGACCCATTACAAACCACACTCAATAACAACCCTCCTAGCCCTCGACCACGACTCGTTATCAAAGATATCTTCGCCTTTCCACGTGAAAAGAAAAGCAATAAGATTTGATCGTCCGCTCATCATGGGGGCCCGAGCGACGGCTCCCGCATGAGCGATGTCACTCTCTTCAGGACACGTTATTCCCCTTGTAGCAATCCCTTGATGAGTGAGCTGACAGCGTGGGTATACAATTTATCCCTAAACTGCTTTTCGTCGTGGTGCTGTTATTCTTATCAGCCATATCATGGTGTTGATAGGCCGTGCTGGGATTATCGGCATGGATGCTTATCAGTCGCCTTCCGCCAAGAGGCTTTTGGGATATGATGATTTGCAGGAGAACGACACGTTTTTTTCTGGACTCGGAGATGCTTTTTAATGATAGATCATGAACCACTCGTTTCATGGCGTTTTGCTTACTGCCCTGCCTGATCTTGTTGTTGTCAGAGACAAGAGACAACACGATCGCGGCTCAAGCCTCTCCGGACTTGACGCGGATTCAGCATATCTCAGAAAGAGCCTCAACACATGGCATCTTTCACAAGCTCTCTATCCAACAGACTTTCTCTTTTGTATGCCGACCATTCCGGCTTCGGCTCATTGACACCTGGAACCGGGGAGAGCTACCTTTGCGCTAGGGAAGCCTGCGCATATCAGCGGTAGCCAAAACTAAAACTCCAAGAGTTGCGGGCGTAGCTCATACTCAACTGCCCAGTTGACAGCGTAGTATCGCACGTCTGCGGCCGTCCCCTTGTAAGAGCTCTGAGGGATCTAGACCTCTCCGCGACGGCTTTGATGCTGTTTTTGAATTTTACATGTCAGTTTCTCTTTCCGGTCCAAATGTCCTTGCTTGGCTAATAATCCTTAAGCAGAACTGTCGTTGCTTTTTCTTTTCAATGTTCTGGTTCCCTCCTTTACGTCTTCCTATGAGACCTTGACACAACCCTTTCGCGAGCACAGACACCACACTCATGGCCAATTACTTCATAATCGAGAGAGGATTAGTTACTAGACGCCATTTTCATCTACTATAGATTCATCTTAGACTTTGGCTTTTGTGCTTCCCCAAAAACATCTCAGCAGCCAAACCCGCCACTTACATCCTCATCGACTTCACACCACACAAAATGTCGGCACGAAGCGCATACGCGCGCAAGAAAACAACGCAAGCGAAAAACAGAGACCCAGTTATACATGGACGAGCTCAATCTGTAGCCACTTCATCAAGTGGTGAAGAGCTTTTTACTGACCATTCGATACCACCCAATATCCCGACCCCCATTGCGGCTCGATTTCCGCATCAACTGCAGCCAAATGCCTCGATACCGATGGGAAGTAGGGGAGGAAGATCGATGATGGCGCCAGATTGGAATCGAGATGCGTATACAAGCAATCAATATGCTGAGGAATGGGTCCATAACAAACCGAGGAGAGCGACAGTGCCAGACGAGTATGGGACTATTGAGAGGAGTGGACTACGAACGATGCTCGACAAGCAAAGTGACGATATACGAAAGACGATAGCAAAGACATTCACATTCAGAAAGAAGGAAAAGGAAGAGGAACCAATCGACCAGGACAGCAATGGAAGCCGACCAAGCGTGGAGACACTACAACCGACAGTCATGCCGAGTCCCAGTCCCAACGAGAGCAGCGGCTGGGACTCACAATCTGTAGCTCGAACAGATACGACTTTGACTTCGACATCTTCTTATGCAACTTCACAAAACCAAATGCCATTGACGCCAACATCACAACTCTCATTTGGTCTACCTCCCGTTGGACCACCACCAACTGCCAAACTGCCTCCAATTCCACAGGCACCTTCTGCACCACCACCGCAGATCAGACGTTGGTGTGGAGGAGGTCGACCTATCACCAAGTGGAACAAGCTTCGAAAAGATCCAGAGCTTTGGGATCCTAATGGAGATGTCCTGATCTACCTTGGAAAGAAAGGCCAGAGCTTGCCGTCGATGCGCGTTTCCTCTCATATTATTGAAGCTATCAACAGTCGGTATCTCATCTCTCTTCTGGATGAAGGTTTGATTGATGGATATACGCATTCACCGCCTTCACCACACACTGAATCCTACGGAAGGAAACTTGGTCAAGAATTCCGGAATTCACCACTAACGCCGCCTGCATCTGGACGCACCAGCATTGGAGATATGGGAGGACAAGTTCTTTATGAGATGCATTTCCCGCCTCCGCAGAACATGAAGAGCATCGATCAACTCCGTCATCAGCTCACAACGCGCAACTTCTTTGCCATGCTGCTCAACGCCTCGATGGTGGGCTTGTCGCTTCACGAGGCTCTATCTGATCTTCATGTTCGATTGGATAGCTACATGCCCCCAAATAACGACAACGTCGGTCAATTAGTGCGGTATCTCTATAACCGAGATCTCGATGATGTACGAAATAATCCTGCCTTGGCCGTGTCACTCCTCATCTGGTCAGAAGAGCCGGATGTGCGTTGGGAGGAAGGATGGAGGGAGTGCTTCACGCATTGCGTGGGCATGTTTGATCTCGTGCAGAAGTACAAGGACTTCAAACAGATAAACACAAACACGAGAAAGCTTATGGAGATGGCGAGTCACGAGATGCAGTATCGCGTTCAGGCTGCAGAGGAACGGTTGGCTGGCTTCAGGTATCAAGACATCTGGGCCTTCACTCCCAAGACAGGATCGGAGATGAGGGTGATTGAGAGGTTGAAGGACATGTTGTTGCAGCACTTTGAACAGGAATATGGATCCTGGCCACCGTCACAGTCTGATAGTCGATCTGGCCGATCCGTCGGCTCCTCAAGACCCGAAACCTGGCTGACTCGGACGTTGACTATGAAGCTCCAAAAGGACTTTGGGGAGCTTTACGATTGCATGGTCGACAGAGACATTGTTTGGGGTTCGTTGGAGATACAGTTTGGAAGCAGATTGATGATGGTGTCAAAGAGCAAGAGGAGGGCCATTGACGCAGACACGAGGGAGATGCACTTGACGGATATGCTTATCGACTTTGACAACAAGCATCGGTTCCCTCATATTCCTCATCCGTTTCCTTTACTGCCAGGATCGACCTCAGCTGCTGGTTCATTCCGAAGGGGCATCGCAAAGACTCGAGGCGACCAAATGAGCGCGCTGGAGGAAAGGATACGACTTGCTTATACTGAAAATACCGGCTTCGATGAACCAGAGATCAAACTCGCTGATGCTTTTGAGCGCTTCGAGAAGATCGATGACATTGGAGACATGGATCCAGCTACTGCGAGACGTAGTCGCTGGATTCTTATATATGGCATCCTTCAATCGCTTGCTTCCGTCTCTGTAGACGATGAGAAGGTGCAGTACAACGACAAGGTCGATTATCACTTATGCCCGAGGCTGGAGGGAGCAAAGATACCGCCATGGAAACGAGGAACAAGCGAAGGCGTTGGCCAAGGAGCACATGAGAGATCGTATTGCTGGGTGGCAGAAACAGAACGAGTTACTGAGAGTGATGAGTATGGAGACGACGTTGACATGAGCCTGATCAATGATTTCCCGATTCATCTAAACTCGCCCGGCGCCGCGGAGGACCGAAACACGGCGTCGGGTGGGTCTCTCGGCACGGGCTTCATCAGCCCAAGAGTTCGAGAGAGGATGCGGAGGAACCGAGAGAATGAGAGTCCTGTAACGACGGACTATGGATACACGTACACTTAATTAATTAATACCTTTTAATGAACAAAGACAGATGATTTAGGAGAAATTGGGCCCCGCTGAACCACATTAAGGTCAGATCGTACCTGTTGATCACGATCCCCAGCCACCGATTTAAAACATGGGCGAGTATCTGTACCCGCTGTTTCAATGCTGATCTATGCGGATCTGCCGAAATAAGAGGACATCAATGAACTACCAGTTCGCATATCAGTTGATCTCTGAAACGTAAGTACAGGAAAACGTGCGGGACGGCCCAGGGCGCCATGCATAAGGCGTGATGCACGCTGTACTCAGATTGTCTTGTGTTCCTGAGTTAAGCGACGATGGTGATGGAGATGCATGATTTACCAGCCACCGAATCTGCGACACTTGAAGAATAATGCTACAGATGTTGCCTAGGGTTTTTCGTAATTGGTTGGCTGGTTATTCTCGTTTTGGTTGTAACTCTCTTGCTGGTTGATACCCAGCCAACCTGTTTTCTGTATTTATTGCCATTTTGGGCGTGTATGAGCTTACCAGCCTCTTCAATTCTGATGACGTCGCGGCACGAAAAAGGTCTCGACCTATTTCCCTTGCTTATTATCCTCTTGGCTAAATTGATAGAGAGAGAGGGAGAGTCTTATCCTGATTTGCAATACAATTGATCTGGATCAATCTTCAATTGCTTGCCTGCTTGAGTGCTTGCATTGCTAGTGCAAGTCGACGTCATACTCCAATTTCGGCATGACCGGTCAAAATCGAAGCTGAACAAGCTGCAATGAAAAGTCTTAGGGAACGGACGACAAACTAGCGGAGATGATCAGTCCCTTGCCGAGAGACTAAACAGCGCATAAACCTTTCATCTCCATTTTCAGGCTCGAGATGCTTAACACACCGAAAAACTCGTGAACCCGACGGGCCCTAGAAGAAACCAGCTCAGTCTCCCGATCGCTAAACTTACAAGGGTCTAGAGCCAAAAGATACCCTACCCTCTAACGGCCCAACCACTAACGTCCTGCAACTACAGGGGTGACCTTTACAAGGGTTATCCCACCCATTTCTGCTTCTTTCTGGGCGTGCGTGGTCCTGCGCCATCTATTTCTCGAGCACCAACCACCTTGAATCGTGGGTTTTTTGGGCAAGACCAAGGATGGGAACAAGTTTGGATGGACGATTGCTGTTGCTTTGCATTCGTGGGAGCTACAAAATAGAGCTTTCTTCCCGCACACCCTCCCCCCATTCTTTCTCTCATTCCTCTATTCAGTCTATCACCAACTTGACTTGACTTGACTCAGTCTGATAGTGTTACTTGTATCCATTGCTTGAATTATTGTCTCACTCACTCAAGCATCGTATAAGTCCCCCGCGCACGTCATCTCTCCCGGCTCCCCGCTCTCCTTGAGCGCATTACACCCCATCTTATCATCTGCCACTGTCGTGCGATATTATCAAGATAGAGCTGCATAAGTTGTTCAAGACCGCCAAGATGTTTTTCGCAATGTTCTTCGTCTTCTTTCGGATCCTTCAGATCCTCACTCTGGTAGGTAACAGGAATGCAAATACTCCAGACAAGATGCTAACTGACAATCAATAGATCCCCTGCATGGGTATGCTTGCCTGGTTCGTCGATGGATTCGTCAAGCAAAACGCCCTGACTCCCGATTCAATCCTCATCCTCTTCATTGTCTCGGTTCTTGCGCTTGCTTGGGCAATCTTCACCCTCTTCAGCTACCACCGCTCTTCGACAAACGCCCACTTTGTCGCATTCGTTGATGCCCTCTTCTTCGGTGCCTTCATCGCCGCCGTTTACTACCTCCGCTACGTACGCAACACCGACTGTGTTAGCATTCGACGTGGCGACGACTGGGACCTCTCCGCTGGCGATGTAAGGGTCATCGGCCCCAGCTATGATCTCGTCAACAACAAGCCATGCTCTATGCTCAAGGCCTGCTGGGCATTTGGCATTATGAACGTCATCTTCTTTGCCATTACCTCTGTTGTCGCTTTCATGCACGGCGGGCACATGAGTGCCTATGATCGCCACCACTCTTCTCGCCGTTCTTACCACTCCAGCCGTCACAGCCACCGAAGCCGCTCCCGCTCTGGCTCTCGCTACAGCAGCCGCAGCCGCCCTCACTCTCGACGTGTCTACGTTTAGGAGCCTTATCCTGCTACTGCGATTCGTAGGAAGCACAGACCTAAAAAACGAGTAATCCTGGGGACACCGCCAGTTTGCTTTTCTCGGCAATGCATCAATACTCCACTGCAACGTATGCCCAAGTACCACAATACCTTGACCCAATGACCTGCGAGATCGCAGCCTCGTCAGCTTTTCGGTTTGTCCTATGGCACTAGATATGGGCGCTCGAGTAACAACACATCGTGCTCTGCGCCAGGGATTCAATCCTTTTTCGCCCCATGAAAGACTGCGCATGGGGAACATTATGGGAAAGGGTCAAGAGACCCTGTTACGATCGCCGCAAGGAAAGCGGCCTCATGCATTATGACTTCTCCTAGAACATATTTTTTTATTCTTTGGAAGGAATTGTATGGACTGATGACGACCAACATGATGAAATGTTGATGACGTTTCTTTGCCTCCCGTGCTTCGGAGGTGGATAATGAAGCTCAGGTAAGGGAAGGGCTAGGATGAGATACAGGTATGCCGCAGTATAGGCCCTGGAGGCTGCTTCGGTCGATGATTCTATTGTATATAATATGACTTCACTGTTACATGAGCGACGAAAAGAACAGCGAGCTTGCTATCCCAGAATATATCCTTTGAACCATGAATATTCGCCTTTTAATTTTGTCTACATCCCAACGCCGTGTTATGCTAAATGGTATCACTTTTATGTAACCTTCCCTCAATGTTTGTCCGATTCTCCGACTTGATAGCCCCGAGCAACACCACTTCGGCCCTCCTCGACTAATGTGCTCGCCTCATTGTCGAAATCGGTGCCCAATCCTTGCCATGTGCGCCCAGAGCGAAGGAACTCGGCTCCAGGACTCACGATACCATTTATGCTGGCTAATTCTCCAACACTGCGTTTGATAAGAGCATCATTCTGCTTGGCTGTGCCGGCGGGACTCTCGCCAATGGTTTCCGCGGTGTTGTTGGTGGCAGAGGGGCCACTGCGAATTGGAAGTCTCATAGGTCGACTTGATGAGATGAGCTTGCCGGTACGCATGTCAAACTCGGGAGGAGCAGATTCTTCCCCTTCAACACCTCCAGCAACATCGTCAAACTGATCCTCTTCTGGCACGGCAGCATCCTTGGACTCGTTGACCGCATCTTGAGGCTTCTCATTGAGTCCAAGCTTCTCGATACCACCCCACCATTCGCCGCCCCAGACCCGTTCATCCTCGCTCATGAGCGCAACCTCAAGCTCAAACGGTGTGATTACTGGTCTCCAGTATCCAGCATCATCCTCGACCAAGCCGCTCTCCCAGCATCCCACCACAACCCAACCCTCAATCTCAGCAAAGTTTGCTAGCTTCGCGGGGTTAAGCTTTCCTACGACAATGGTGTAGCTCTTCTTGTCCGCACGAGCGATCTTGTCGCGCAGAGTATTAATCGAGCTGAGGTAGTTTGCGACTGAAAGTGTATTCACGAGGATACCGATCACACCGGCGGAAGCCAGCGACAACACCTTCGCAAATCGACGTCGAAGGAGACCTGCTGTGCGGATGGTGGGGTTCTCGAGCGTTGAGGATGGGGTGGCGAGGACATGTAATGAGGCGAATCGTGAGTATAAAGCAAGAAGAAGTGCAGAGGGAGGGTCGGAGACGTGGATGATCGAGTAGGCCTTCCAGTGTTCGTCGTCATGAGCTTCATCGGAAAGGATCTTGCGGTTGGGTATCAAGGCGGCAGGGTCGCGTGTGACAGCCGTGGAAACAACATTGGTATAGCCTTCGTCTTTGAGAAGCGAAACAACTTTATCGACGTGATTTTGATATGTCAGATCGGCCATTATAACTAGCTTCACAGTCTTGTCGCTGAACTCCTTCTTGATTTCAACCAATGTAACCTGGTAATCGAGATCGTGTGTGGTGTAAACGTATATAGCGGGAAGGTGACTGGTAGGGCTAAGACACGTTCGACCGTAATGAACTACCACATCTGCTGAAACATGCTCGGCAGCTATCTCGTCCACGCAGCAGGCGCTGTAACTGCTATCCGCAAGAACGTATATCCTCCTCTCAACCTTGCCTTCTTCCTGCGCACCATGTGCGCTGAGTTCCTTCGACAGAGCCTCTACAACACGAGGAGCGTCTACCAGCATAAAGTCTGGAAACTGTAAACCGATGCGCCTCCATCCTCCAGCGCGAATCTCATCTGCTGTGCGAACAACCTCGTACGTTTCGCGGAGAGCATCGACGGAGAGTGTGGATTTTGGGATGGAGTCGGCGGCGGGAACTTCGAGGATGTGGTCATCGGGAGTTGAGAGGACGGGAGGGGCCGAGAGATCGGACGCCATCGCGGCAGAAGGGTGAGGGTATGGCTTGGGTGTGAAGTTTTTGAAGGTTGGTGATGATAATATTTTGGTGGGAGTTTTCGGTGATGGAGGGGAGCGGGTGTCAATGTGGGGTTATGGTGTGGATTTTAACATTTGAGACCAAACCACTTCCCAATAGAGATCTTGCAATAGAAGTAATAAAGTAATCCGTAAATAGACGTAAATTATTATAGTATTAATGATGTGCTGTAAACTATGCACTGGAACAGAGCCTTTGGTATCAACGGTTTGATGAGTATACCTCCAGTTTCGGGTTATTAGCTCTGATCGAAGCAATCTGATTGGCTTTACGACATCTAAATCATGAACGAATCAAGTAACCCGTCAATGTAATCACCTCTACTCGTCAACTGGGGAACGAAGGAATTCATAAATATACGAAATGCCTACTTGGTCGAAGCTCATAAATCCCAGCATTTTTTATATCAAGACATGACTCGGTTGCGTCTTGAACCTGGTAGCAGAGTGGCCGTCTTGACCCTTTGGCGTGCCGAGGCGTCTGCTTGCTCACGAAGTCATGGAGGTGCAAATCACATCCCCTGGTGAGCACGTAAATGATGTGCTCAGTACACAATGTGACTTTGACTAAGGTATGATGCATTTAAACTGATTCCTCAAGGCAAGATCCGCATCTAATAAGGACCAAACAGCGCATGTGAATAACAGACGTAAGTACAAAGCCTCTTGATCACAAACTGCCGATTAAGGTTTTCGACCTCGGGCTACTACCATCCCGATGCCAATGAAGAACTGCCGAACAATATAGCGGAGAATAAATAGAAAGAAAACTTGCGATTCTCATATGATTTTAACTTCCGACTCGTGAATAACAGAATAGAAGTTACAGTCGTAGTCTCGTTTCCCCCGGTCATGTCTCAATTAGGAAATCCGTGTACCCAGTTGGGTAATCAGTGTATGCATCATCAGTGAGAAATACCACAATGCTGTTAGTCAACATCCACAGCATATAGTGAGCCACTCCATGATAAACTCGTGTGACTTTGAGTGCGTAAGCCATGGTAGGTTTATCCTATATAACGGCATCTGCCGGCCTTTCTTTCCCTCCTCAACACCAAATATAACCATGGACGAGTCATCACATCAATATCACTTTCTCGAAGGCAAAACCATCATCATCGCTGGCGGTGGTGTTTCTGGTTCAGCATTTGCTGTTGGACTACGGAAATTATGGAATCACCGGTTCAAAGAGCCCAAGATCATCATCTACGATCGCGATTCGCCGGACGTGAGCGCTCAACGTGAAGGCTACACATTATCTCTTACCGGATACGACACTTCAGGAGGTCTCATTGCCCTGAAAAAGCTCGGTCTTATTGATCAAATTGTAGACAATGCTGTGTCTGGGCTCAATGGAGAGGGTGCTTTCAAAATCTGGGGACCCAATTGGCATGAACACGCAAGCTTCCGCCACGAGCCAATTGAGGAGCTGCCATCTTCCAGCATGAGAATAGCACGCAAGGATCTTCGGAAGGTCCTCCACGATAACCTCCGGCCGGAAGACTCGGTCCAGTGGAACTCGCGCTGCATCTCAGCCAGGCAAACGGACCAAGGACGAGTGCGGGTTCAAGTCGCGAGTGGACATGCCGGCAATGAGACGATCACCGAGGAGGATTGTGACCTGCTTATTGCCGCTGATGGGGCGAACAGCAAACTCCGAGGATACCTTAGACCCAATGACAGCCTCGAATTTGCCGGTGCAATTCTCCGAGGTGGCATTGCTCGATTTGACGTGACTCCTCCAGCGCCCATCGACAAAGACTGGGGGTTTATGCTCTCAGGAACCGGGGTTTCTTGCTTCTTTTCTCCAGTCGACAAGAACAGCGTTGTATGGGGCGTCGGTAATCTCGAAAACGAGGAAGTCCCTAGACTAGATCTCAAGAACGACGAAATGGTGCAAGGAGTTATAAACCGCAGTCTCGATCTTGGGAATAAGTTCCAGGATCCTTTCAGAGACATTGTTCAAAGGACAGATACAAAGACCGTGTTTGCCATCAACGCAAAGGACAAGAAGGCGTTCACTCATGACGAGATTGAAAGGATGGGTGTCATTTTCATTGGCGATGCTAACCATGCTGTGACACCTTTTGCTGGCTGTGGAGCGAACCTGGCGTTATGTGATGCGTGGGATTTGGCAGAGGCGTTATGTATGAGCGGTTCATTAGGGGAGGGCATATCAGCATATGATGGACGGTCTGAACCACGGGCGAGAGGGATCCTGGAGCGAGCGCGCGCGAAGCTCAAGTCAGGTCATAAGGGACGATTGTAGTTTTAATAGGACAATCCAGTTTTAAATGATGATAATAGTCTCATAAGTCCCTTCACCAGCCCAGGTTCCGCGCATAAGGCCAGGCTGCATTGAAACACCTCTGAGTGAAACTGCAATCACGTTCCTTGTCCGGGCATCCCTCCTTTCTCTTGGAAAAGTGGTCTACCAAATTGTTTTCGTACATAAAATGCCGTTATATACTGCAGTTGCTAGCAAGTGTTTCTTAATTTGTGCTATTGATATGCCCCTGGGCTGTTTGAAATGGCAATGAAGTGGTGTAAATACCTGTACACATGTTTTTCATGTCTTCCAATATGAAATGCCCTTTGTAGATCTTTAGTCTTCTTGCAAAGCCGGACAGCTGACAGACGTACAGACAAAATGATAAAGATGAGAGACCAAATACCTACCTTACTTATACCCACATGAACAATACCATCGTCACCAAGCTCTCCTGTGGTCCTAGACGCAGCTTATACAATTAGCAATGGACTAACGACTCCAGGTCAATCTATGATGTTTTGTATATACCAATAGTAGTTAAGAGTATTTGAGAAGAGGCTTTTATCCAGGCTAAACTAGGTAAGCTGTAGTCAGCAGTACCTTGGAGTACCTATGGACGGCAACTCTTGCACCCAATCACCCTCCAAGGCATCTGGGGCGACACTGTTCTGGCTCTGATAGCCATCTCGGTTACGCCTGGCGGTTGACCAGCGTTCGTAAATGCCATCCCGGCTGGTGAAATCGGCTCGGGCCGTACCTAGAGTAGATTGGCGAGGTGTTACTAGGAATGGCTGGTGTCAGCCCTGACAAGGAGCATCTGGGCTTCCTAGCCAACGCCAGATGTCGTTACAAAACCGATATCTCCTTGTTCCGGGACCAGGAGGCTTTGTATAGGTCTATCTTGTAAACGAAAGATCCGGCTTGCGCCCCGCCATCAAGTCTCACCGACACTAGGATGTGAAGGCAACAAGAATGGGGAACAGAGAGATTTACGATACTAAGAAAAGCTCGAGTAAGTACACTCACCGGTCACATTCGTGACACTCTCTCGTTCTACTCTAGAATATCTACGTTATCAGGTCAAAATCCAAACTCCATTTCTTCCCCATCAAGGCCAACATCAACACGTTCCGTCCCCTCCTCCTCTTCCTCTAGCGCATCAGCCCACATAACGCTATCCTCATCCATCTCCAGGACGACCTTCCCGTTATTGACTCTGTCGTAATCATCGTTAGACTTGTCATCACTTTCGATCTCATCCTCTTGATCGCTCTCTTGATCGCTACTGGGATCACTCTCGTCCGACTCAGATTCGTCATCTCCACGGTGTTTCTTTGCAAACGACTGCGAAGCTGGCAGGTCTTCCCCTCATTATCTTC
>JAADJF010000122.1:0-39691 GCA_012932015.1 Fusarium acutatum | reverse complement strand
TATATGTATACTTATATTTATATTTATATAAATTAAATTAAATGATTAATTAACCGGTTTTTTGTACCAATGTAATGTGAATAGTTAATAAATATAATTATTTCATTTTCTGAGTAATATAGCATCGGTGAGATGGCCGAGTTGNNAAGGTCAACCTTAACACCAATTTCCTGGTGGAGCAATCCTCCTGGGTTCGAGTCCCAGTCTCATCAGATATTCTTTTTGATTCCTAAGTATTCATTAAGTGAGCCAAGTTCCTTTTCGCTACTCGTGCGATGACGGAGTGCTCCGACGACATCATCGTAAAAAAGCTTAAGCTCCAATCTTTTGAGGCTTCTTAGGCTTAAACTCAATTTCTATATAGCTATTCTCATTTACTGATAAAAAGAGCTCGCATCCCTCCAAATAATTCCAGTACGGACAACCTTCAACCTCCGCATTCGTTCGTCATATCTCAAGCTTTGACCAAGTATTTAAGGCTGATTCCCCTGCAAAGTATTTATAATTGCAACAATTCAGAGCAACACGGTCCACGCTTGTTGCTGTTTTTTCTGCGACTGCCCCGCCCCCTCCATTGCTCTCTTCCGCAATCGCTACTACCCCGCCAAACTTTTTTCCTTTTGGCCTTTCCTTATTCGCCCGATAGCCCAATCCAAACCTGAATGAGACACCCTCTTCCCACTTACATCTTTTCTTATTTTTCTTCTTCGTCGTCCCCTTCTGTCTTTCGTCTTTCCCCCGTTTTCTCTCCCAAAAGGTTCTCTTTTCTAGCTTCCAAGATGTCCTCCCAGCAGAAGATCGCCATCGTCTCGGTCTACGACAAGACCGGTCTTCTGGACCTGGCTAAGGGCCTTGTCCAGCAGAATGTTCGAATTCTCGCTTCTGGAGGCACCTCCAAGATGATCCGAGAGTCGGGATTCCCTGTCGAGTGAGTCAATGCAAGCGCTCAATTGCTTGATAGTAGAGCTAAACGACTTCCGCAGGGACGTCTCTGCCATCACCAAGGCCCCCGAGATGCTTGCTGGTCGTGTCAAGACGCTTCACCCTGCCGTCCATGCCGGTATCCTGGCCCGTGATCTCGCCTCCGACGAGAAGGACCTCGCCGAGCAGAACATCAACAAGGTCGATTATGTCATCTGCAACCTCTACCCCTTCAAGGATACCGTCGCCAAGATCAACGTCAGCATCCCTGAGGCCGTTGAGGAGATTGACATTGGTGGTGTCACTCTTATCCGTGCTGCCGCCAAGAACCACAAGCGCGTCACTATCCTCAGCGACCCTAACGACTACGCTGGCTTCCTCAAGGAGCTCGAGAAGGGCGAGATCACTGAGGCCAGCCGTAACCGCTATGCCCTCAAGGCTTTCGAGCATACTGCCGACTACGATGCTGCTATCTCCCAGTTCTTCCGCAAGGAGTACGCCGGCAATGGCGAACAATACACTGCCCTTCGATATGGAGCCAACCCTCACCAGAAGCCTGCCGCCGCCTATGTTTCCGAGGGCAACCTGCCCTTCAAGGTTCTGTGCGGCTCACCCGGCTACATCAACCTCCTCGACTCCCTTAACGCCTGGCCTCTGGTCAAGGAACTCAAGAAGGCTCTTGGCAAGCCTGCTGCTGCCAGCTTCAAGCACGTCTCTCCCGCTGGTGCTGCCATTGGCCTGCCCCTTACCGAGGACGAGAAGAAGGTCTACTTTGTCCATGACATCGAGGGTATTGATGAGTCTAGCCTCGCCCAGGCCTATGCTCGTGCTCGAGGAGCCGATCGCATGAGCAGCTTTGGCGACATGATTGCTCTCAGCGATGTTGTTGATGTCCCTACTGCCCGCATCATCTCCAAGGAGGTCTCCGATGGTGTTATCGCTCCTGGCTACGAGGATGCCGCTCTTGAGATCCTCAAGAAGAAGAAGGGTGGCCGATACCTTGTTCTTCAAATCGACCCCGAATACAACCCTCCTGCTACCGAGACCCGCACCGTCTACGGCATTAACCTCCAGCAGCACCGCAATGATGTCGAGATCACCCCCAAGCACTTCAGCACAATCATCACTCCAAAGGACACAGCTTCCCTCCCAGAGAGCGCCGCTCGCGATCTGACCATTGCCACCATTACTCTTAAGTACACTCAAAGTAACTCCGTGTGCTACGCATACAATGGCCAGGTTGTTGGTCTCGGTGCTGGCCAACAGTCCCGAATTCATTGCACTCGACTCGCTGGTGACAAGGCCGACAACTGGTGGATGCGATTCCATGAGCGTGTTCTCGGCATCAAGTGGAAGAAGGGTACCAAGCGACCTGACAAGAGCAACGCCATCGATCTGCTCGTCAGTGGCCAGCTCCCCAAGGACGGTCCTGAGCGCGAAGCGTTTGAGGGTGTCTTCGAGGAGGTCCCAGCTGCCTTCACCCCTGAGGAACGTGAGGCTTGGATGAAGCAGCTTAAGGATGTTTGCGTTTCCAGCGATGCTTTCGTAAGTAGTATATCCATCTGCCGATTGGATTTTACTAATGTGCATGATAGTTCCCCTTCATTGACAACGTCTTCCGCGTTGCTCAGTCAGGGGCCAAGTATGTTGCCGCTCCTGGTGGTAGCCAAAACGATGCCGCCGTATTCGATACGGCCGAGAAGCTGGGCATTACCTTTGTTGAGCAGAACATTCGTCTGTTCCACCACTAAGTGATACCTCATCGAAAGTGTTTTTTTTTTTTTTGCAATTTGATATGGAAATGGAATTGGAAAAGTAAAAAAGGCCTGAAAGTTTTGGCCTGGAAAAGAAGGATTCCCAGAGATTGTGATCTGTATGATTGCGATATTGTACACATGATAGACTTAACGCCGCGCCCAGACGCTCACTTCAACGTGATGATGATGATTTGAACCATTTGTAAAAGTTTCCCGTCCCCTATATATTTCTCCCCTCTCGCTCAAAAGTCGGTTGACGCCAGACCGTAAACCCAGCCCAAATTATCTATCCCCTTTGCTCCGTTTCATTGTTGTCATGATCTTGACACCAAGCGCAAATAAAAACCAGATGAATCTCAAATCGTGTTGCTTCCATGCACCCATTCGGAATTAACCCTTTATGTCCTTAATCCTCAATATCATCGTCACTCAGCACCAATTTCTGAGCGAGGAGACCCGACACATTTCCTTCCTTTATACCCGCACTTCTCTTCCGGGGACTCATTTCCTCTGATGGCTTATCTGTTGCCCAAGCCTCTCCCGGCTGCATGTCGTCATCTGCGTCAGACTCTTCATCGGCAGCATTAATGCCCTTAAAGGCAACCACCTTCTCAAGTTCGCGCAAACGGAAGCTTGGTGTTTTTCGAGCACGAGCTATGTGCGCCATATATGGGAGACGCTCAAGGAGCATCTCGCGCCTGGCTGCGCTGCCAAGTGAGAGAAGCGGCTCACTATCAGGATCGTCTTCTTGCTGCTGCTGCTGCTGCTTTACCATGGCTTGACGATTTAGCTGCTTACGCTGCATCCAGGAAGTCTCGCCAGAGAATTGCTGAGGACGACGAAACGCTGTGGCTCCATCGGTGAGATTTTTCGTTGCTCCATCGCCGCCTTTAAGTAGTTTTGTAGACCACATATCCACAAACGCTTCTAACTCTTCCTTGGCACGCCAGAGTTTCAGACTCGTTGGGTAGAACATCTTGAAGGCGTCGCTGCCCTTGGACATGGTTGATGATTTGCGTTTAACAGGGTTAGGAAGTGAGAATAACATGCCCCTGACAGCTACCTGGAAAGTTATTTCGTCCTGCCGTAGCACATGGCTCCCAGAGTCTGGACCTGAAAAGCCACCTCTGCCGCCGAAGAAGATATCTCTTGATGGTGAGAGGAGATCTGCTTGTGACAGATACTCGATGCAGTCATTAACGTAGTCCATTGGTGTTGACAAGTCCATAGGATCTGTGCTCTGACAGGATAGAACGTAGTTTTCATGTAATGCCGAAACAAAAGTATGTGTATCTGTGCCAGTCTCATCGATGAGCGTATCAACAGACACTTGTGAGCGTTTCGGTCTCGAGAAATGCGAAAGGAAGCTTGGCAGATTCTCAACATCATCACCTCCTGGCGGAGGAAGCTCATCTCGTTTGTTGTAGACAACCTTTCCAACAGCATGGAAAATACCTAGACTCGCTTCACGTTGAGATACTTGTTCCAGACTCTCCTCTTCGCCTTGTGTGAGTTTGATAGTAGCTTTCGCGCCCCTGGTCTGCTTTGTGAGCACGACTTTGTTGCCCCAATCTCCTTGCTGGTCACCTTTCAGACACAGAAACTCGAGAGATGACACGGCGTTTCTGATGTCTCCAATTTCACCAAGACGTTTTAGAACTTGAGGGCCTGGTGTTTTCCTGCGGCCGGATTTTCTGGCCTCTTTCTGGACAACGAGCTCCAGTGCCTTTAGGAGTAACGACGGGGCGATGGCATTGAACTCAATCATGCCAACCCCTGGATGTTGTAGGATTTCCGGCCCCAAAAGTCGATGGGCAGTAAAACTGTCCGCTGATGCAGAAGTCGTAGTCAAATGAGTTTCCGAGATGACCATGACCACCGGTGTTATGGGCTCATGCTGCGAAGGTTTCGCAAACATGGATAAAGAGGGTGTACTATTAGCAAGGTACTGTAAAACGGTGCTCCGGAAGGATGTTAAAGCCGTTGAAGATCTTGAAAATGTGTTAGGAAATTCCTCGATGAGGATAACTCGTTTCGGATCATTCTTTCGGGTGACCTGAGAGCTGTTCTGGGTCGATGACACTGAAGCATCGGTCTCTAATGCTCCAAATTTACCACCACGACCAAGAAACTCTTGAAACTGCGCAGATGCTGAAACGAAACCCAGTCCAGAGCTTCCCGCAGGATTTCGCCATTCAAGAAGCTCACTGCCGATGTCGTTTGCCAGAAGTCGCAGGGTCGTTGTCTTTCCGGACCCAGCAGCACCTTTGAGAATAAGCAGACGCTGGCGCATGCGCCCAGCTATCACATCCTCCAACCACCTCCTCACATCGGAGACTTTTTTCTTATGAACTGCTAGTTCCTCCAGATTTCGAGGGCCAAATCGTTCTGACCAAGGGCGTGCATCGTCGTTTGGCCTAGCTATTGGTACTGGCTTAGGTGGTTTGATGAACTTTTGGCTGGCGCTAGGTGCACTAGACAACGACGATTGCGAGTCGTTTCGTAGTCTCTTCTTAGCATGTTGTCCAACTAAGCTTGCAGAGCTTGCCTTAGGCTCCGAGATTTCATCATCCTCTGAGATAGGATCACTGATAATATCTTCGAGAGGGACGGATCGCCTATCTCCAGCGCTCGACCGCGCAGCCCTTTGTGCCTGGTTCGAAAAGAGCGTCTTCAAATCAGCTGACCTTCCAGTATCTGCTGCTTTGCCAACATCCTTGGTACGCTTCGCGCTTGGGCTCGTGCTATTGCTCTTCGCTTGCGCTCGACGAGGGAGCCGGAGTGAAGCATCCTTGGTTGGCTTGTTATCGACGATCTTAGGTTTTGTCGGGCTCGGTGAAGCTGTAGCGACGCGGCTTTTGGTGGAGGAGCTTGGCGAAGTAATCAAAAACTTGGTCAGGGTGTTTGCACGGGGCGGTTCGTCTTCATCGTCTGAAGCGTCAACGACATTCCGCCGGCGGCGCTTCGCGGGCGGAGCCATCAGCGCAGAGAGTGCATTTGCAGCAACAGCATAACGTTCTGAAGAGGTACGCGATCGAATTGGGGGGTGCTTGTTGGAGCTTTTCGCATGCCGTAGGGAGATGGTGATGATGCTGTTGACTATCTGATAGCTTTGATGGAGCGTTATCGTGAATTGAGACCCGCAGTACAGTGTATGACCCACTGAAGCACGTTACAGTAAATTGACGTTTAACCCCTGCTTAAACACTTGGACTCCTAGACTCCCAAATCGAGGGTTTCGATTGTTATAACAGATTAATCACAAGCCACAGCGTGTTTTTGATGGGACAGTTTCATAAGTTCGTTTCCGCATTGCATCGTAGTGGCCATTTCGCAATGCTATCAATCTGAGGTTGGTTTTACAAGAAAGTATACAACTGATCTGTATCCAAGGTGTGCTTTGCCTCATTTTCTCAGACTCTCATCCCACGTAATTCATATCCTTATACTACACGCTTCCCATCTCAGTATGTCCACCCCTTGAAGTTGTCGACGAAAGTCAGGGCCGCCAGAAGGTATCGATCGTGAACGTCGCCCCATGTCTTTGAAGCCTCCTTCAACACCCGGATTGCTTACACAGTTAGTGGACGGGGATGTAGCAACTGGAGAAATGGCCTTACCTTTAACATAATGAGCATCTGTAGCCCAGTCAGAGTTCACTGCCTTGTCCTCAACGTACTTCCAGCCTCGTTGTTTGGGGTCGTTGTCCACGTTATCAGGATCTGGGAGTGGCCGGCGTTTCACGATAAAGATGCCCAAGGCCAGAAGCCACCATTGCCGCACAAGAGGAATATGGTATTTTTCGGGTATGAAGGGAAGAAGAACTCGGACAGCATGACTGGTTGTTAGTATATGCACGAGCATGAAGTTGAATGCATGGGTGCCTGGCTTGACTGTGGCTACTAGCAAAGCGGCTGCGGCTTCTTGGGACAGTTCGAACTGCTTCACAGGATCTGTGATTTCCCATGCGTTCCAGTACTCCAGAATGATGTCCTCATGCTCGCTGAAGAGCTCTTCCAGGTCGTACAGGCCGGATCTGACGGCATCAAATCTATCGTCCTTCGATAGTTTGGTGAGAAGATCCATTGGGGAGGCCGAGGTAAAAGGCGCCTTTCTGGTGTACGACTTGTTGTCGAGGTACTTATGGAGAAAGTCATGCTGGACACAGGCAAGCCCAAGGGCTTCCATGGCAAGTTCCTTACAATCCACCTCGAAGGCATAGCCAAGATGGATGAGCGGGTGTCCGACTGTGAGTGTTAGCAACGACATGTTTTATTCGTATGGGATTGTAGACATACGACCGCCGATCAGACCATTGATGAGAGGCTCATCGCCAGTGAACAGATAATGCTCCATTTCTTGGTGCCAGTCATAATTGAATCGCATAACGAGCTTGTCTTCAAAGAAGTCCACGAAAGCCCGCTGGTACCTTGCATCGCCCCGAAGCTCTTGCCAATCATCCTCTCCAATCTCAGCGGGTGACGGTACCCATGGCTCCAGCTCGCGGATTTCTCTGTCGTAGATGTCATTTAATTGAGGAACATTTGCTCCCAAGAGGTATGCTGAGCTGAGAATATGAGCATTGTGATTATCGTATTGAAGATTGTTATAGACGATTGAGTAGTTAGCATGATTTGCTTTCAAGAGGTGCTTTAGACATCTTGCCCGTTTGCTCGGGTCTGTCTCAATGTGATGAATCTCAACCGAGGGGATGTTGATGGCTTGGCGATTAAAATTAAGTCCCAGCAGTTTATTAACTACAGGAACTTGAGCAAGAATCCCGGACATTGTAGGACCGCAAGATGAGGAGATGTTTGACTGATTTCAGGTTGTTATGATGAGAGATTGTCAAAGGCTCATGACGTTGAATCGAACAATGAAATCAATGTTCCGTTGGGGCTTCCAGCGGGCACTAATAAATCATAGCGGGGCAAACCTTTTCTTTGGGGGCAGGCTGACACTGTAACACAGAGGTTCCCCAATGACGCGTGCACGGGCCATACAATTATCAATCTTCAAGTCGCGCGTCTCGTTCCAGAATCTTTAAACCAAGCAAGCCATTCACTTCAAAAAAAAGATTTCTTGAGGATGACTTCTCCAACTTCCACGATATATGCAGAACTTCTGTCGAATATCAGACAAATTTCTGTTACCGTATCGCTATTAACATCAGTCGATTCTTCCACAAAAGCAGAAATCTCACCGGATGGCCGGCAACTCAGCGTGACACACCATGGCCACACAGAGCACGTCACTTTGCCGGCACAAACATCTGCCATAGGCTCATTACCTGTAGCCCAGATTGGTCGCTCAAATCTATCATGGAGGCTTCCAGTCTCGCCAACAGAAGCGAGGCCCTCTCGTTTCTCTCTCGAAAGCCAAGCGGTGCCATGGACATCAATCGATATCACAACTGGATCATCGGTAGCCTGCCGCAGTTGTGGAAGCGAGTTCGTCGCGCAAAGTATCATCAATACATGGAAAGACTTGCCAAGTGAGAACTGGGCTGAAATGATGGAATTTTGGCATTGCCATAAACCTCATGACCATGACCACCAGGATTCTGAGTCTTTGGCTACCAAAGGCTACGGTGCCAATCATGCTATATCCGCCCAACAGGGAGTTGGCTTTGTCGACTTGACATCATTCCTGTTCTCGGAGTCCGACTGCCGAGGCCTGCAAGTAAGTATCACTCCTGCAACACTGATTTGTCCTTGATTACGCTTGGCCAAACCTCAAGCAATCAATCTACTACGGGGAGAAAGAAGATGTCCATGTCGGTATTCCAAACCTTTCAGTGATCTGGCCATCGATACAACTCCCCAATATGAATGCACTTGTCGTCCCCACCCCGATGGGCAGCCAGCTTTCTGGAAACCTTCTTCACAGAACGGGATCCTAAGGTAATCTGAAGACGCGGCCTCTCTTTTTCATCTAACCTCCCATAGATATGGGTGTTTAGAGATTACCGAGAGGTATATTGCTCAAGAAGTTGCATGAAGTTTTTGTCCATTGGCAGTTCACTTACACAACCTAGTATTCTTCCTCAACACCGGATGCTGGGTTCGATTTATCTTCGCTGGCCCTTAATGACGACAAGAGCAAGAAGTTTTTGCACATATTTTGCCGGGGATGCACGACAGAAGTAGGCTTGTACAATATCGCGGCATTGTCTGTCACACTATTCAAATGGAAAATTACTTGCCAAACCAAGACCACAGATCCTAGCCCAAGCAGTTCCGAGTGTCTCGCAGCAACTCTTCTGGCTACGATTTCGAGGTCGGGGTCATCCAAGTCTATTATCACGCCGCATACTTCTGGAATTGCAAAGCCCAAAGCAGTTTCTCATAAGAACCTTCATCTCTGGGTGTTGAACCCCAATGTCGTATATACAGCGTCCTCTACCGCTGACCGCAAGACGGCGATGAAGATACTCTACAAGCATATCGATCCATTAGAGAGTGAGAAGCTTCTCACGTCCATGACCTCAGATGTCGAGGAGATATGTTTGCCCGAGGAAGCTATCAAAGCAGCAGATAATTGCTTGTTATGGAGCAGTGAATTACTGCCCGTTCAAGAAAGGACTTTCAAGGAGTGGCAAGTGGGACTGCTTGAGAGATGGGAACCTGCGTCTTGATGATAGATAATCAATGTATCTTGACTATGAATATTAAATCTCGTGGTATTATCAGAATAGAGGTCTTAAACCCCATCCGTTATCTAGGTTTTTGGCCGATTGGCAGATATCATCGACCCCCGTCACCAGGCGTTGGTGATTATTCCTCTACAGTGTGTAAAAACTGTAAGAGCCACCATGAAACGGCCGAGAACAATGTGCGACAAAGCTGTCCATACTGTGGATTTTGCCCACCCTGTAGGCAGCCACCTGTATTCTTTTCCTATGCCAAACATCCCCCTCGCATGAGCCAAACCAAGTGAGATTTCATATCGGATTTTCGATAAACCCTAATGAGTGCATGGGTTTGCCACTTCTGAGTTCACTTTATGGTGAGAATTAATGCTCGCGCTTCCTGAATCAGCGCCTGCTCATTCCTTGTGGCAGCCCTACTGAGATCACCATGCCACCAAAAGGAACATATTTCATACCCGCTGGGTGTATACCGATCAAGAGAACGGAAATCAAACTAGATTCAAAATGGTTTTCGGATGAACTTCGAGAATGGAGAACCTTCAGCTCGTTATCGAAAGACATAGGCGAAACAGATCCAGAGGATGACGAGCCCTTCCTCCCAGATAACCTGGAAATTGCCTTGACTCGTATAGGGACACTCCGATCATATATCAAACTTTTGCGGGCATCCTGGGCAAAACTTCAATTCAGCATTCAGAACAACGATTCCGATTATGGCTTTCTTAGGGTTTATCTGCTGCCCGATGATGTCCTCCGTAGCACGGTGGACCGCTCCAACCAGTCTCTATTGAAGGCAAGAAATGATGTCCTTGGACAATTAAACTACTCACAAGAAGCCTGGGCTGGAAATTCAAACGCAATATGGTTGGACAAGCCACTACTCCACGAAGTTGTTGCCCAGAATGAACATCTAAACGAAGGCATGTCTCTGTTGCAGCTTTTCAATAAAATTCCATCGCCTACGCCCAGAATCAACATCGTCGAGGAGACTTACTCAAAGTCTGCCATGTGCGATATCTTGGATGGCCAAGTTCCAGGACTGAAGTCGGAGCTGTATCCGTATCAGCGGAGGTCGTCGGCCATGATGCTGCAAAAAGAGGTCCAGCCCGAGCAAGTGCTTGACCCGCGTCTACTCCACGTCAAAGACCAAGAAGGAGGATCGTGGTACATTGATAATGTGGCTGGCACAGTGCTCAAGGAGCCACGACACTACGACGGGGTCTCTGGCGGCATCCTCGCTGAAGAGATGGGCGCTGGAAAGACTATCATCTGTCTCGCGCTCATTCTTGCAACAAAAGGACTGCCCACTCAACCACCTGAGTATGTTTGTGCTGAGAAAGCCCCAATCAGGAAGCGACTGGCTCCTTTGGCTGAAATGGCTGCGTCTTGTGCCACAAGGAATGCAGTCCCCTGGCGTCCCTATTTCGACCTTTTTAAGACCAAGTTAGGGGACGACTATGAGAGATGCATTGCAGCACTAGAAAGAAACCCAGGGTACTATTCTATCCAGTCATCTGACAAGCGACGGGTTACGAGATTCTGTACCGGAATTCAGTCAAAAAAGACGCGGCTCTACCTTAGTAATGGGAGTATTGTCGTTGTGCCCCCCAACTTATTGATGCAGTGGAAGCAGGAGATCAGCAAGCATACCGATGGCCTGGAGGTTCTAGTTGTGACGCGAGATCAGCCACTACCGAAAGCAGAAGACTTGCTGAAATTCGACCTCATCCTCTTCACTCAGACAAGGTTGGAGAATCTACTCCGACAAGAGGGTGGACTTGAACAATCTCCACTGTCCAAGGTTCATTTCAAGCGATGCATTGTCGATGAAGGACACAAGCTTGGGCATTCGAAGATGAGTAGTAAGAGCAATCTACTTATCGTTCTGGATGCTTTGCATTTCTCTGCGCGGTGGATTGTGACAGGAACTCCATCTCAAGGCTTGTATGGAGTCGACATGCAAACAAAAACACCGCAATCTGTAGCACAATCTGAAGAGGGTGGCTCAGTGACGACTTGCAACACATCCAGAAACTCTGTTCTAGAAATGGAGAGAAGGGATCTGGAAAGGATTGGTATTATGGCAGCGCTCTATCTGAGAGCACGACCATGGGCGAACACGATTCTGGATGTTGGTGACACCATGGCGGACTGGGCTACTTACTTGCTACTTCCGAAACACAAAAAGAATAGTGGAGGCCGCTGGGACTGCTTGAGAGCAACTCTCAACTCTCTCATCATCAGGCACCAGATCGCGGAGGTCAATAATCTATTCCCACCCGTCAACGAGAAGCTCGTTGTATTGGAGGGTTCGTACCAGGACCAGATGTCGCTCAACATCTTCTCCATGATGATCATCTTCAACTCGGTCCAATCCCAACGAACCGATATGGATTACTTTTTTCACAGCAAACAGCGAAAGGCTCTTCTTCAGATTGTGCACAACTTGAAGCAGGCGAGCTTCTTTGGAGGATCCTTCTATTCTCAGCAAGATATTGAAAAAGCTGTCCGAACCGCTGAAGAGTTCCTTGTTGAGAAAAAAGTACCCACCAGTGACCAAGATCGAGAACTCCTTGAGCAAGCGATTAAGTTTGGGCATGTTGTTTCCGACAACAAGGTCAAGGCTCTTAGCAATGCGTTTCACGAGATGCCGCTCATCGTACACGGTTTACCGCACAATGTCAGCGCATCTTGGTCACTCGACCAAGAAGCTGGGGACCACATATGCAGCTCGTCATCCATGCTGGTGACGCTCCAGAAACTCATCTATAAATCAGCATCAAAACCCGAGGAGCTGAATTCTCTCTTGAATGGCCGATTGATCCAAGAAGGTCTCGATTCGAGAATGCGCATGCTCGCATCAGAAGAGACAACAAACAGCTCCCAAACCTTGGCCGGTAATACGAAACTGGGAGATGACAAACACCGAATCACTAATGCTCATGGCATTAGTGATGTGAAAGTGGAAGCGGAAGCTACCGCTGATGGCGCACTTGGGCCATTGGAAACAGTCAAGATCACATCCACGGTATCTGCCAAACTGTCATACCTGATTGATAGCGTTCTCAGGTATCAGGAAAATGAGAAGATACTTATCTTCTACGAAAATGACAATATCGCATGGTATTTAGCCGTTGTGCTGGAAGTTGTAAGGAAGGACATGCCTGTTATCAAATCCAATGCTAACTTCAAACAGCTTCAAGTACAACATCTAATCTATGCCAAAGGACTGACGGTACAGAGAAGATCACAATACGTCAACACTTTCAATCACAATGATGATTTCAGGTGAGGTTCTGAACCGCTCTTGATGCCATGGGCTAACAAGGACAAAGAGTTCTCCTTATGGACATCTCACAGGCAGCTTTCGGTCTAGATATGAGAGTTGCGTCACGGATCTACTTTATCAGCCCAGTCCTAAACCCTCAAGTTGAAGCGCAGGCAATTGGCCGTGCGCGAAGGATCAGCCAGCAAAAACCAGTCTTTGTCGAGACTCTGGTACTGAAAAACAGTATAGACGAGGTCATCTTAGAACGTAAAGAGCACATGACGCAGGCTGAACACCGCCGAGTTCAATCCATTCTGGATGATGGCCCAATTTACGAATGGGTCAAGAATGCCCGGATCACGCCATTGCCGGGAGGCGATTTCAGTAAAGAGGATCAGATGTCACCTCTGGATACACCGCAATACGTGTTCAGACGAGGATTTGGGAGGACTATTCACCCTGATGAAGGCTTGGTACTGGACGAGACTCCAAGGTCTGATGGGAGAGTGCTGAGGCCTCTCGAGATGGCGAATGAGAAGAAACGAACGACAAATTTTGGTGCAACCACGATCATTCAAGATCAGAGTCAACACAGAGACTCGTCATCCAACACAAGCGATCTCGCCGCGCGGCCATCGAAGAGAGTGCGGTTCGGGTGAAGGGTGAAGAACCATCCCACCTACTGGACGTGCAGTACTGCGCCACGCACGGCCACATCCCCGCACTGAATTGTGGCGAGTGGGAAGCTAAGTTTCAGAACCAAGTCAGAAGTTGGTAAACATTGTAGGTGCTAGCTGAAAGATGTTGATGCACGTGGAAGAGTTTGGAGTTTGGCGTCATGGAAGAAGAGTTCGGTTGCTAGTTAAGAGGAGCTAAGGGAAGAAGCTAAGGTGTATGGAGTATCGCACAGAGCTACTGATCAAATGTACTTGCAAGTTTGAGACCAGCCACCTGGAAAATCAGCAACAAAAATGAACTTAGCTTGGTGTTCCTGGTTACCAAGAGCCTTAAACTTGGACAGTCTGATGGGTCTTTGATTAGCTTCTGTAATAAGCGATGCAGAGTGAAAGAGTGATGGGAAAATGACATCTTTGATGTTGAAACAGAATGACCCGTATGTTGGCAGCGGTTACTTCATGGCAAGGTATCCCTGTAAAGGTACTGTATTGAGGCTCAGCAATTGAGAAGTAGCGGTATAGAATGGTAAGTCAAAGGGTTCGATAACTCATTGTTCAGAGGGAGCACAAACCACTAGATGAATAATAAGGATGATGCCATGACGGTTCAGTTGTATTCCAATCTTTCAACCATAACATGAGCTACACACTAATTATCTGCGGATATGTCGGTTCTCATGACGAGTCCCCCCACAGCAAATGCCAACACACGCAAGATGCACGCATGTACTGTACATATGGGTACTGCGTACAGTGAACCGTCAGGAGGATTCGCATCACCGTAGTTCTAACCGAAGCTTGCGAGACTTGGCGATAATTGTGAAATGCACATTTGTGGAGGGGGAACGGCTAGTCGATATTATAGCGCGGGTACCCGTACAAATCTCCGAGATTTTATGCTATTGAAATGTCTGTGTGCTTTCCTTTTCCAGGATGGAAAACGTTCCCTGCTCTGATCGGAGGCGAGTAGTCTAGGGGGGCCTAGTTATTGAGGTCCCGTCAATATGCACATGCTGAACGGATTGAACGGCTGTTGTCCCGGGATCCAGTCGCAAAAGGTAGACTTGGGACGTATTGCCAGCCACTGAATTACTCTGCAGCCAGCCTAAGAATTCGGAAAAGAATTGTCTCCAAGTTGTTGAAAGATTGAGTTGATGTTGAGGTCATGAGACCCCGCTGCGTTGGCTGTGCTTTGCTTGGTATTGATCGGTATGGAGGTTCTGCAAGGCATAGAAAATTGGGTGTTACAAGCAAAAAAAAAAAAAAAAAGACAGGGATAAGCCGTGTTCCTGACGGGATGCTATTTTTGAACTGGCGGTTGGGTCTCCAAGTATTCCAAAGAGGCGACATACTGCTCAAGTATTCTTCTCTATAGATGATTTAAGTGCTGAAATATCATCATAAGCTCTGAAAGCATTGGGGTCTTCCCCAAAAGTTTACTGTTATTCAGTGCTCTCTTGGTCAAACCCCAGGTTTACTCACGTCTTCAAGATTTACAGTACAACCCCAGCAAATCCAAAACACAAGCAAGCAGGGGACAAAGCAGGGTTCTCGTTCTCGACCACCCAAGCTACGGATCTCTATTGGCTCCGCACCCCCGAACCTGAATCTTGGTTTTTCCCTTTGGCTTTGGTTTTGGTTTTGAATGGACTTTGTTTTGTGAGATCGATCGGGAGCTGCGTGCGTTACTTGAGCGACTGTGCACAATCCATAAGTTACTTAAGGTTGGCGCAAGCCCGTTTCGGGAGTTTACCAAAGTCTTGGGTCCTTCTCACTACTGACTAGTAACTAAATCAGTGTTGTACTTTTCACCTGGTCAACCAGAAAGTATATCGACTCTGACTACTGCTGACGAAGGGGGCTGCATGTCTGAGATACCCTTACGCCAAACGATGCAGAGGCGTTTGACTTGACCGTGTATTTTGCATTGGATAGCATCCAATGAATGGCATGATTATAGGACAAGCCTCCCTCCCTGATCACACTTATCGTCTGCCTTTTAAGTCCTGACGTTCCCCTGAGCCGCTTCTTCCCTGTCCTATACTTCATCATTCATATTATTTCCTCGGTTACGGTATCCTCGACTCTATTGGCCCGGCAGTCAACATCGGAACATTATCACGACAATCTGGTGCAACATAAACGAATATCGATAGACAAAAAACCACCCTGTCACAATAAATAGCCTCCGTCGATCATCTTGAAACTCCACATTAACGACCGACCATGTTCGAGGTTCAACATAACCACCACGGACAAGAGTTCAAGCGCTTCTTTCACCATGGTCGAAGCTCAATGTCTGCCATTGAGGACAAGAGGGCAGAAGAGTTTAGGAGACATGTCTGGGCGGTTACTATGATTGATGAGGATCCATTGGCAGGGAGTGGGGAGAAGAAGAAGAACAAGAAGAAGAACCGCCAATCGATTGACCTTGTGTGAGTAAAAGAGGTTCTTTTATTATTATTCTTAGCATTATTATCATTGTTCTTCGTCACCTGTTTTACAGTCAGCTATACTCAACACCCCATTCCTATACCACCCACGCGCAACATAATGCATTGTCTGTTTTATTAACCCCTTGTTTTCTATTATTCTCCCTCTCTTCACCCCTTGGAAAGTTCCAAAGAAGAGCCCCTAGAAGACATCCGGAGAAAAGAACAAGAACGCCTCATCTTGTCCAACCCCTAAACCCGGCGTCCTAGTGTCTTGGTCTTGGTGTTGGCCGCATGCGACTCCCGCTCTAGCGCATTCAGCTCCAACGAGGCTCTCACATCTCGATGTTTTTTTAAATTACATGTCCACATTTTCCCCTGCGTGGCGCTTCAAGCTCCCTGTCTACCGCAAAGGCACAGCCAAAAACATCTTTCTGCCTACGTCAGATCTTTATCCTAAGAGGTCAATTATGCCTAGTCTAGGCATTTGCGTGTACCATGGGGAAGTGGTGTGATTCTAGGACTTTTTTTTCCTTTACCCTTCTTTTAGCACCCATGTTGAATGATATACTTGCGATTTCCGTTGACTCGCGGAGGTTGTTGGCCGTTGCTTTGGAACACATGTTTTTCTAATACTAATAATTTAATTCTTTGGTATAGCCGTCCTGGTTCAAACAAACTGAGATCCAAGAGAGCTTCCGCATATGCTGGATCACCGCCAGTAACAAAGCCTAATGACAAGCAACACAAGAACCAGCTCAAGCTTGACACTACTGCAGCTATGAAGGACTCTACAGTTATTGTCCGGCCGGTTCACCCGCCGTCTTTTGGCTCACCAAAAGATCTGTCTTCAGTTCAAGAAAACGCTATCAACGCTTTCCTTGCAAACACTGAGTCTCCAAAGAGCACACAAGACAACTTTGCTCCTACGGCGTATCCTCGACCAACATATGCTGTTCTCGAAACTCCCCTGGCAGATCCTACAAATGCGAGGCCAAACACCGCCCTGAACCGTCCTCGAAAACTGTCCAACAACTCAGTTACGACTGCATCGTCCTTTCAATCTCGAGAAAGCATGGTCTCAGCAAGACGGACCCCTTCTTGGGGCAGTAGAACGAGTATGGAAACGAACGAATCAACATCTCAATGGCGACCTGAGTATATGTATCAGCGGCCAATGCCCATCAAGAAGATGTCTTCTTCCCGAGCTCCCCTCCAACCGAATGAGCTCTTTGCCAGATTGCCCTCAGAGATCCTCTCAAATATACTGGAGCAGTTAAGAGATATTCACCTGGCGGATAAAAGCGGGAGCTGTGCAACTTGTTGGATGCGAGATGCTTGTAACATCGCAGTGGCTTGCCGCAAGTGGTACAGGCCCGCCCAAATAGCACTGTAAGCACATCTCTCCCAACCACACATGAGGAAAAGCTAACTTGTATCAGATACCAAAATATCCAACTCGTGGGCCCGGACTCGGCAACTTTCAAGAAGAAGTTCAAAATGGCACAGGGCATTCGTATCCTCATGCTCCGGCGCATACTCCGCTCTAATCCTCACATCGCCGAAATCGTCCGCACGCTTAAAGTTCCGTCCCCTGAAATTGTCGCCAAAGGCTCCGGAACTGCCGAGTATGAGGATCATATTGCGACGCTCGTCATGGCGTGTCCTAATCTCGAGAGTCTTAGTGGCTTGTCGATTCCGTACGACCACTCCTTCAAGAAGATCTTCCATGCGTTATCAACAAGACCCATGTTAAGAGAAATGAACTGGCTTGTACAGGCTTCGCCCCATCAGAGACAACAGAGAATCCAATCAAGTACTCAGCAGCTTGGCTTGGTAATGCCTGGAGAACTCAAGCCTGCCCAGGGAGCTGCCTTTTTGGCATATCATGATAATTGGTCTCGTCTGGAAACTTTTACTGTGCATTGTCTCCCAGGAGCCACCGTCACGCCCGAGAACCTTCTCACATCAACACTCAAGCGTCTTCCGAACCTCAAACATCTTCATCTCTGTAATCTACCGCCCAATAGCTTCGACGACTCAACTCTCCTCGCTCTGCCGCCTCTACACTCCTTGACGTTATCTCACATCAGCGGTATAACCTCGAGCGGGCTATCATCATTCGCAACGCAGTCCTCCAGCCTTCCTCTGCGTAAGCTTACTCTTCGACACACACCTCTCACGTCTCTCGCTGCTCTAGCGCGCATCTTGTCTAATTTGAGAAACTTGCTCAACTTTTCTCTGGTTCAGACTTTCCCACCCGTCATGCCGGAGAACGACAGCTTCGCACTATGGATGATGCCATATCTTGCAAACAACACTGTGCAGAGTCTCCACTGGGATATCACCAGCCATGCTACCTGTGTCAATGCAGCGGATGATATTCTCGCTCGCAGTATCTCTGCGGGAGGATTTCCAGCTTTGAAGACACTCCGAGCACTCAACGACCCGGATGGCATCTTTCAAGATCTGTGCTACCCCGTCGAGAGAATTGATCTTCCTTCTGATCGATTCCGAACCTCTGAGCAACCAGAGCGCTCATCACCTTTTGCATTTCCTCCCAGCTCGGCGAGCCCTATGTCTCCCACACGCCTGTTCAAATCTAACAACTCACCTCTCGCTTCTCCACGGACCCCGATTTCTTCGTTTGGCGATACACGCCGCCCTTACACAAGCCTTCATACCGCACGGCTTGCCGCCCAAACCCGTCTCGAAGCAGCACGTTCGCGGCCAAAATTCACCGTCAACGTAGTAGATGAGGACGGAACCATCAACGAGACTTTCTCCATGGCTGGATTCATTGGTACGGCTGGAAGCCCTATCAAGTACCACCTTCTACCTGACAGGGGTACTACAGACGATAAAGGCGGCCTTATCGATGTGAGAGATTTAGATAGCGATGCTGGTGAGAGTCTCATCGGTGGGAGGGAAGGATGCACTGGACGCTGGAATATGCGTGATGGCATCGTGGCAGATAAGAAGGAAAAAGAAAGATGGTGGCATACAGAAAGAGGTCGCTGGGCCAAAGTCACCCTCTGAGGGTGCTTACCTACCTGAAAATATACCACAATTCTTGGGGAGATGACAGTATGGTTACGATTTACGGCCGGCACGTATATAGAACTGGAACGGCATGGCACGATATATATCTGGGAAGTCCTAAGGTCAGGTTCAGGGATATCATTGCATGGCGTTCTTACTTAGATTGGTAAACAGGATTGGGTAAATAGCATTGGCACATATCAAAAACATATGAGTAAAAAGAATAGAATGCTAAGGATATCCAGCCGTTGGGCAACATTCACATACCATCACAGATCTAGCATGCGCGCAAATATGTAGTGTGGTATCGGCATTTCCATCTTGGCTTAACCAAAATAATAACAATGATAATTAATGATAATAAAATTAACGAAACGTATGTGTAGTGAACCCATGTATTTTGCTCAAGTGATTAAAGCTACCGATGCCACCGAATAAACGCCTTTGTGCTCTCTACCTCGCAATAGCGATAAATTTGCTGTACGCCAGACCCTCATATGCAAAAAGTAAACAATTAAACATTTTTTTCTTCCGGCCAATTAAAGACATTGTTTCTATCAACCATGTCTAGGTTAAAACTAGATAGTTATGATCCCGTCCCGACTACATATCTGTGTAGATTTTTGATTTTGTTCTTCTCATGCTAAATGTCGTTAAATAGTAAAAAGGCTAGGTTCTTCTTCCGCCCGACCTCCTTTCCAAAAAAAAAAAAAAAAAAAGTATGTGATGTTGCGTATATGATGAAGTAGATGAGAAAGTCAAGTAAAGGAAAAGGAGAAATAATAACAGCTCGCAAGGTAGTCAGTCCAAGAGGTACTTGCAATGAACCTTCGGCTGAGGCGGTCGTTACCATATTAAGTTGGTGTGATTGGATAAAAACACGCCAACACTGGCAGAAAGTCGTGCACGCATACAGGAAACAGCTGTACAGGAATTGAGCTCCAGAGCTCTTCGAATGACGCTGGGCAAATTCTGACCAAGGAAACCAACAGTGATTAGAAAAAGCGACTCTTCTTCTTCTCTTTCTTCATGGCATCGCTGCGCAAGATATCGTCAAAGGTTGCGCCCGTCTGCTCGGGAGGAGGTGACTCTGTTTGAGGGAAGCCCTGGTGGCCAAAGGCTGCCAGGTTACCCACAGATGAGTTCCGCGAACCCATCATGAGACTCGGGGGACGTCCACCAAGAGAACTGCTACGTTCTCCGAATGGGCTTGGGGGCTGGAGAGGTACAGGTTCCAATCCCAAGGCGATACTGGATCGCCAAGCTTGATTGGCTCGATTTCCGCCGGGCGAGTGAGTTCGAGGGCGAAGAGAGCCCGAAGGGCTGCCAATAGGGGATGGAGGAGTGTTGTAGCCGTTACCGAAAGATGGTGGTGGTGTGGGCATAAAGTCCTCATCCAGGAACATGGACCGAGGGGGCTGCAAAGGTGACAGCGAAGGTTCCGTTGGTGCCTGAGCTTGAAGTCCTGAGGCGCCGCTCTCCCACTGGGTAGCAGCAAGCCAGCAGTGACTTCGGTGGTAAGTGGCTTCCACGCTGAAAAGAACAGCATCTTGAGAGAGCTCGACCAAGCCACCCGTGCCAGCCACCTCATACCACATCTTCTTCACTTGCTGATCCGGAACCCAAGGAGGGTTACCCAGAGGAGGCTCACAGAGGAAGTACTCAACACCTTCAGTGAACTGCATGCCTGGAGCATCCACAACCAAGACAGGAAGTGACTGGATGACAACGTAAAGGAACAGCCAGTAACCAATACGCTGGTCAGCAAAATCTTGAGGCGTTTTGCCTCGAGCCTCACGAAGCTCAAACTCCTTAAACTTGTCCAAGAAAGGAACCTTGGTGGCGTTAGTATCGTAATTGTAAGCCTTGTTTAACATGAGCATGAGTTCATGTTCCTTGATGTTCTTGTCGAATTTTGCCTGTTTCTTTGGCGACAGCGTATCGTAAGTTTCCAGGATAGATGTCGCAGTGGGCAATTGCGGACAATCGTAAGGAATGGGAGGAAGAACAGGGGGCTTCGAGCGATCGAATTCGGACATGATGTTTCGCAGTGCAGACATGATCATCTTGTCAGGATCGTTAGAAAGTTCAGGAACAGCATCCATGATTCTCGAAGTTCGATTGGTGCGGTCGACGAGCAAGTCATAAAGAGCACACATGTCAGAATACAGAACCTTGAGGACAAGTCTGTTGAGGCCGCTCTCAGAGAATGGGTTCTTCTTGCTGCTGGCTTTGGGTGGCCAGTTGCCAAATGCTGTCTTGTAATAGCTCAGAGCGAAATTACGCATCTTGGTAAATGACTGCTTCCACACCTTGAAGCGGACGCTTCTAAGTTCCGACATGGAAGTTGAGTTTGCAATACCTGAGAAGAGTGCAGGGAATTCAAATTGCTCCAGGTGCATATTGGCATTATGCTGTCGGTTGCTCAGATCGGTACTGGCACGTTCCAAGTTCGTACGTGTCTTTTCCGAAACCTGGTTCCAGAGAGGAAGCTTCAGATCTTGGATAGCTGGAAGCTTGCCCGCAGCATGGGCAAATGCCTCATTGTAGAGATCGGCTGATCGCATGCGCTCGCCCAGAATCAATGCCTCAAGAGTCTTCTCCCGGCTATTCCGGCAGTCTGCAAGAGCATGCTGGTCCATGTAAAACTCGAAACTGAGGTCAACAGCGTCTCCAAAAGTGGTTCCATCATAACTCGTGAAGCCGTATTCTTCCAAAAGTTTTGAAATCTCCAGGAAAGCATGGAAGTTGGTAGGGCGAGTCTTGGTCGCAACGAGAGGCTGTCCGGTCAAGAAGGCGAACAGGTTGCGGATAGCAATCAAGCGATCCATGTCGGGTGGTGTTTCTTGACCAGGAGTTCCATTGGGAAGATACAGGTGGAGGCAGTCATCATATCCGTCATCCGGAACAGGAGGGGAGATTGGTGAGGAGATAAATCGGTTCGCATCTTCGGCCGTCAGGCTGTCGCGGCCACTGAAACTCCTAGTTCGGTCCCTACCCATAGGCGTCTCTCGCTCTCGCTGAATAAGTTCATTGAAAACCCAGGATGAACTGATTGTGAATTCTTGAACCTTGAATGACGGCCCGAAGCCACTGCCCTTGGGGTAAAGGTAGACAAGAACAGCTCCGCTTTCGTTCCATAGTTCCGGAACCTAATCGAGCGCAAAGATTAACTCTGAAACCATGGTTCAACGGCAGAGCAACGTCACTTACCTTTTCTCCGTTCTTGAGAAACGAAGCATTGTACTCAGCCTGTGTATCGTCGGACAGTACCCACGCGGTTGAGGCGTTTGTGTTGGAGACGTCCATCGAGTTTGATCGCGATCTTCCACCAGGCAACCAACTTCTTCGGAGGCGACCCCGCGTTGGGCTCTGGCTCGCATCACCCTTTGATGAACCTGGTCTGATGGCGAGGGGTGTGGAAACTACGCGGCTCTTTGTGTTGTTATTGCGGCTGTTGGGAGACTGTACTGAAGATGCGCGGCGACCACGATCAGGAACTGGAGAAGTTTGTCGCGTCTTGAGAGCCTGGATGGAGTCACCATTGGAGTTGCTGGATGTGTGCTGGAGAGAGCCACTTCGTGATCGAGCGGCGGGGTTTTCCTTTCGCAACTTTCCACTACCACCACTGCTGACATTATCTGAAGGAGAAGTAGGAATCGGAGGAGGCGGCATGTTAGGTTCCTGGGGACTCATGGTGGCTCTCTGGACCTCTGGAGATGGAGGAATCGGTGCCATGATCTGAGGCTGAGGGTTTAATGAGCCATCGAGACTGTCGCTGCCGCGGGTTGGGATCGAGTCTGGACTAGGCGGGGAACCAGCATGGCCTGGCTGGTATTGACCATGAGCCTGGTGGGTGAGGGCGTCGTGGTAATCGCTCGTCATCCGGACGGTGGGGTCGATGATGCTGGGAGTGGTAGACGAGGCGCTATCGTCAACGGTTGTAGGAGGGGTCGCAGCGGTGTTAGTGGTGGTCGAGGTATCGGTGGGAGAAGAAGATTTGGTGGGTGCAGGAGAAACAGCGGTTGTAACGGCGGAAGCGGGAGCGGAGGGCGCCGCAGGTACCGGAGGTGTTGGTACAGATTTTGGTGAAGGCTCAGATGGCAGAACGAGCGACGGAAGAAAAGATGAAAGTCGATTTCTCCAGCGAGTTGAACCTTTGGTGGGAGAGAGGTTTGTCGTCGACTGTGATTTGGGCAAGGACACTTTTTGAGTAGAGTCGTTGCGTTTACGAATAGTCTTTTGCTCGGCGGAACGTGGACGGTTGTGTTGTACAACGTCTTGGTCTTGCTGCGGGTTGGAGCCCATATGAGGCAAGTTTGTGGTGGACTTTGACGACCCAATGTTTGAACCACGCAGGTGAGCGAGATCAGAAGTGTTTGACTTTTTTACACTCTTTCGAGGAGAAGATGAAGAATCAGGATCTGTGTTTGACCGCAGCATAGAGGGCATTATAGAGGCCCGGAAGGACCTGCTCGACGTCATGACGGGCAATGCAATTCGTTCGTCCTAGCGAGTAAATGCAAGAGGTGACCAGATCGTCCAAACGCCAGCGTTACATGCAGCAAAGCAGAGGAACAGGAAAAGGCAGAGTACCTATGCTAAGAATGGCAGCAGAGGGTACTTGTGGCAAACGAGTGACAGTTCAAACAGAACAAGGTAATGCAAGGCAGGGCAAACAAGGCGAGCTAAGCTATGCAAGCTTGGTCAGGTAAGGCAGTGAGTAAGTAAGCTGGTAAGTAAGAAACCGGGTTAACATAGGTATGTAAAAGGGGACCGGCAGATGGACAATTCTTTATGTCAGGGGACTGCCAGCAACAGAAAAAGAAGAAGAAGAAAGAAAGAAAAGAAACTGAACTTGAGGAGAGCTCAACGGAGAACTTGACTTCAGACTGGAGTGGAAGAGACGGCAGCAAGCGTCAACTAAGAGAGAAAAAAAAAGTCAGGCAAAAGCCCTTTTCCGCTAGATACTACTAAGGTAGGGAATACGCAGGGCACGCAGTATTTTAGTCTGTGGCTTCGTGTCAGATCTAGGTCGGGTCCTCCCTGCGCCGGGGACAAGCCCCCCCCAAAAGATGGAGACTCAAGGCCCATAAAAGGCCTGGCAGAGCTTGATGCTGGCTGGTTAATTAGCAGGTACTTCAGGTACTCGCCTGGTACCTGGGTGGTTTTGCTGCTACTTTTGGGTGTGTCTCTGGATCAACGGGGTCGGGTCCGGGTTCGGGGGCTCGGGACTTGGTGGATACGCAATGACGTTGGCTGCTTGGGTGCGAGTGGTGCTTAGAGGGATTAGCTTCTCCTGAACTGAAGAGAAAGAGAAGGAAAAAAAAGCCCAGAGACGGACGACGGACGACGGGCTGAACGGGAGCTGTCAGTCAAAGACATTTGAATCACCAAAACCCCCGCTGATTCAGTTGACTTGTCAACTGCGGAGACCGGATATACCGTGTCTAAAACAGTGCGCTATTCACATCCAAATGCATGTATCTGTCTGTATTCACCCTCTTACGATGGGATGTCATGTCTCTCTTTTCTCCAGCCCCGGACAGGCTCGTGCTTTGTGCTCTATTCATGTTCATCGCCTTGTTACTCGTGTCGTGCCGCGTCGTGTCACAGGTGCTGTAGCTTAGCTACGCCGCTACCAATACCATTACGGATCCGTGACAATGGAAACAAGGCATCCAATTCGAATCCTTGAATCCTTTTTCCATAGTAGCGGGTCTTTTCTGGTCTGGGCGGCTCATCCATCTCTTGACTGGTCTGCGGCGTGATTTCAGACTGATGGCAAGTGGAGAAGACATTTGATTCACCACAAAAGCCAAGACTGAGACTTGAAAGGGAGAGAAAGAAAGACATCATCTAATGTCGGCAGGGAAGCGAGTAATCAATTCATATTGTTAGTCTGTTTGGAAGACGCTCGGTTGTGAAGTAATTGATCCTGTATCTTGAGGCTTCAACATAGCTTCCCTGGTAAGCTAGCCGTCTATTTTACGATGATGCCACTTCATTGTCTGGAAATTGAATGAATAAATACCACATTGGACAACAATCACGACCCTGCCATTTCGAAACATATGCCTAGGGTTCCTCGTATTTCAACGTTTGATCTACAAACCTCTGTAAATCCCTTCGAGTCCCTAGATCCCTTCTATTGCACCAGCATAAAACGCACCTGAGGCCCCCCCTCACCATCAACAGCTGAGGCATGGCTGTGAACACCAAAAGTAAGCCTTCTAGAGCAAGCATTGCGAATCTTCGTTGCCCAATGCTCAGCCCAGGGTGTGTGCTTTGGCCAACGGTGCGCAGATTTCTCCTCAAGGATGAGGTGAGGTGCTTTTCTCTGTTGTGAGCGCCAAAGTGCATGGGGTCGCCGACGACAAGGAAGTCCGGGGCGTTGAGAAAAGCCCGAGGAAAAAATCAGTGTGCAACATAATTATTGCCTAGTTAGTGGTGTCCATCTGGTGCAATTAGCGACAGCTATGGCGAGTCCAGAGATGCAACTGCAGTAGACAGAGTGGGATTGAGCCTCAAGGACCTACACACATAGAGTAAACACACTGGCAGGATATGAATGGTCCCTGCGTGTGGTACCTGTAAGTACCTGAGAGTGACTTTAGATGTCTGATGCTCAGATTGTTTATGATGATCCTCAGCCAGGCTGAATTGGTGTTGACAGTAATGCAACAGTGCGGTAGGATTGGCTTAGAGATTGGAATTACATACACCTCCTTGATGCTTCATTACTTGGCCAGTACCAGCACTATATTATGCCAGGGATCGGAGAAGCAGGATGGATCAGCGAGAGCCAACCGTCAACCCCACGGTCTCCCTGTCACTCACAGTGCTTGGCCGTTTCGAAGTTTCAGCGTTTCCTTCTGGGCGTTCCCCCGAACGGTTGCCTCACATTTAATGCCAGTTAACAGATTGGAGATGGTGGGTTTCTGGTCTAAGATTATCAGTTACGTACAACTCGATCGCTCAATTTCCCCATGTCCAGTCTAATCTTTTCGCTGTTGTGTTGTCTTCGACTGCAAACTGTGATCTGCATGAAGCAAGGTTTTTGGGACTCCCGGGAATCAGCCACATCCCGAAACAGTCATGTTCCTGGTGGTTGGTCTTGGTATTGATCTTGTGGCTGCCTTTCTGCCGTCGACGACGCCCAAACCGGTTACATTTATCGGCATCGGCACCTCATCGAATCATGCAAAGTCTTCGCTTCTATTCACCACCATCGTGTGTAAGCTTCACCCGTCGTCATTCCCATTGGAGGTCAAAACAAAACTCGTCATCGCAGTCAGAGGTTGAGAAACTCCAATAAGTTTCGCCCTGCTTCAAATTCCTGCATTGGCCCCCCTAGGCCCCCTATTCCCTCACATCGGAAATGTCTTGTTCCCATTTGGCCCGTCTGTGGCTGGTTCTCGCCCTCGTAAGATCTGCAAAAACCAACTCACAAAAATAACAACGCCCAGCCGTGGTTGGCCGCTCTCAACAGAATGGACCATCTGGTGCAGAGGTTGCAGCAGGAATCCAATAAACTGGGGAAATCTACCCGGCTACGATGCTTCGCTTCTCGTATTTCAGACCGACTCGACAGCACATGATGGGTAAATATCGTATATTCAAGACAGATCCCCATCAGTAAAGTCTTGGACGATTTTAGACTTCGGTACCCGACTTGTACTCTGTGTTCTCCAGATTTCTCTCAGCCGACTCATGTGTGATGCCCAGCAGGCCAGCAGTCAGTTGCACGAGTCACCCACCAGTTGCGCCTTAGGGGAAAGTGGCCGTAGAACAGGGGGCTTACGGTCCATGGTCATCGCCTCTAACTCATGCTCCTCGACCCAGACAAATCTCAGGGATTTCATCGACGAGTTACAACTTACCTGTCATCAAGTGCGTGCCACCCCGGAGACCGAGCTCAATAATTGACGCCGCAGTAGTAAATTTATGGTTGTATGTGTACACAAATGCCTGTCAGAAAAGCGCATGGCGGACGCCTCATGTTGTGCTTCACAATCCAGACCATCAGGCTGGGAGTTGATTATGGCGATAATCTGGACTGTGAAAAATTAAACCCCCAATTGCCGCACACTACACCACAAGAGTACATCAGATCTCCAGACCAGCTGCGTCATACTTTAGACCCCTGGCTTGGGTGTTCCATCGGTCGTTGTTGAGGGGCTTAGCGGTAGCCGAGATTGGCTCTGCATATCAGACAGAAAAGGGAGGGAATCCATTTTGCCCAGGAAAAGACGAAGGATCGTGAGAAGTTGTCGAGATTCTAATGGCTCGCTCACAGTCTTGGCTCCGTCGTGGGATCCAGTTCTCGGGTGCATGCTCGTCTGCTGCGTCTGCATGGCTGTGCTGCTCCGCGTCTGGTACCTTTTTATAGAACATTCCGGAAAATCGTCCCACCCTTGTAACCTAGCCGGGTGTCTGTTCGCCCCAAGGAATACGCCAAAAACGGCTGTGTGGATCTTTATCCCTCTGGACGAGACTCAGCTCGGCGCCTGTGCCGTGTTGTTACTGCGCTGACCAAACATTTTGTGCACTTTGTCTGAGACGGACTGTCGGATGAACTCTCGTACTTGTGTTCTAGGCCCCCTGAATCATTGTAACACTTCAGGTGTAGACAGAGATACAGTTATAGAGTTGCAGGAAATATGCATATTACCTATATCCGAATCTTATTACTGAGGTGGGTTTGACCAATGCTCCATAGTATCAACAAAAGGCAAGTGCTTATAATACGTAAGATGCTAAAGAGGGCGGTCTGAACCCCAATATGCATTCCAAGGCGATGCTTGTCTTCAGCCATCCGCAGTCAAGCTCGTTTCAGTCAAAGTTTATGTTTGTCCTTGACTCGAGGCATCTGTCAGAGAGGGAAGCATTGCTATTCGCCTCTCAGTGCATGCAGTAACTTCACGTGACGTAAACTTGCCTATTATGGCTCATCTAAGCTCACCGAGGAGGAGCTGTTAATGCTACGATCTGATAGGACAGCAGAGGCCGGTGCCCCATCTTTCTCATTGTCCGAATGACTGACGAAAGGATATCACAAGTGCAAAGAACAGGATGTCTTGATGGTTTTTTACTATCAACTTATAGGTTCTTGAAAATGGAACCAATAATCCTCCAAGAAGGACGCTTTGAGCCATACTCTCCTGGAGTCATTGATCTTGAGGAGTTCCTCGACATTGAGCGCCTCTGTGAGGGAACTTCAACACCCTCAAAGTCAGCCCAACCTCCCACACCTTTAAACGAGATCCCTATCCCTGCTGCCACTAGCAAACAGCAATGTTCCGAAAAGAAGAGACAAGATGATACACAAGGTGGCTATGAGACGAATCGATCATTTAATCAGCCAAAGCGTAAAGGAAATCGTTCAACTGTCTCAGTCCCTGAATATTCCGTCATATGTTTCCCCTCTAACCCCACCAAGCCCGATGGGATCAAGAAGAAGAGAAAGGACTTTGATGAAAAAAGGAGGCTTGAAGTTGCGCGAGTCCGGAAAACTGGTGCTTGCTTCAGATGCAAAGTTCGAAGAATATCTGTATGTCTCATTATGTATGCCCAAGCACGTACATACAGAAGTTGACCCTTTAGTGTGGGGTAGGGGCTCCATGTCAAGCATGTGAAAAAGCAGCTGGTATTCTTGGAACTCAGTTATGTATCCGTGAGAAGTTGACGAAAATGAGATTCAGCTCAGGAGGTAAGACTGTATCTGGCCGGTATATATTCAAGTCAGCTAATAGTTTCAGATCTTCACTATATCGATTATACTGCGAGGTTACTAAACCAGGAGCTTATCGCAGGCACTACTCATCTCGGACCACATCGAAAAGTCTCCTTGTCCATGGACTACCTTGACAACCCAGTTCTAGAAGTTGAAGTACAGGATTACTATGGAAACACAACACCACCATGGTTCTGTTGCTGGGTCGTGACGGATCAAGTCGGGGAGCAAGTCGAATCATACCGCCAAGAAAGCGCCCGCTATGCCTTACCGCAGCTTCTTCCACCCAGCCAACTGATTGACTGGGTCGAAAGAATGATCGTTCATCAGGATACCCGTTGTATAGGCTTCCAGCAAACCGTGGATTCATTCATCTTGAGATACAGTCATTCGAAAGCATCCCTGCCTATGGTAAGCAAAATCTCATCTTGATGCCTTGCTCAGCCTACTTACACGACAAAGTACGAATTTGTCCGTAAAGTACACAGGCTCAATTGTCTGACAAAAATCCGCTTGGGCCTCATTCTTTGCATGGAAAGGGAGGGAAATATGACTCCGCCATCTTGTGCGTTGCATACTCAGTTTGGCCAGATTTCAAAAGCGGCCTCCCAACCAATAGAGAAAGAAGTTCTTCTTGAGCTCGAGAAAATCGTCTTTGGCACTGCGGGCATCGGGCCTGATAACTCAATAGCCCTCTGGGCCAGCCTGTGGTGTCTGATTCTGATGTATCGGAAACTCGTCCACACGTATATGGCCTTCCAAGAATTTCCATGTCATGTACCTGAAGATTACAGCGGGTTTCCGGAGTGCAAGCTCGAAGTCGGGACGCATTTTTATCATTATCTCGTGTCTATCTATGCAGCCCTGTTCCGCGTAACTAGTCCGCTCTATGCCGACTTCCGGGTAGCTGCAACACGCAAGCTTCTCAACGATGACGAATCTCTTATCGAAGCCTTCATGAGCTTACGCACTGAAAGCTTCTATTTTCGTCAGTGGCTTTAATTTTATTTGTGGAACAAGAGCTGACTGTTTCTTAGAAAGAGAGTCCATGTCTATGTCAGCATCACACGATCAATTGCTGCGCAGAATGATACTGGATCGAGAAGCGGGACTGAAACCGAAACAACTAAACACAAAGTGATTGTTCCTGTTGATCAAGTGTTTTTGTTCAGCTGGTTGTGTGGACTTAGTTATTGTTAACATCAACCCGTACAAATGATATTACGCTTCATACGCAACCCAATCGTTATCATAACATCCATGTCAGCAAGCAACCGTATAGACAAGCAGTATAGTCAATAGCCTTTGCACAATCTGACTCTGTTGGTTTTGAACTTCGAAGACTCTTAAGATACACAGTCCTCTCGCCTTAAATGTAGCTCAGATCGTGACAATCTGCTGATGAGTGAAATCCCTATTAGTGAGAAGAGTTACCAATTTCTTCTGTTGATTAGTATTTATAGTTTGCAGACTAATGTATAGTTATACACGCTGTGTATAGATATCTATCTGTCAGACTAGCCCGCTGCACCAAGGGCTCACTCTTGCTTGCATTAGGAGGGAAGAGGGTTTGCGGAATCTTGATCCATGGAGGAGCAGTAAATGTTTACACACCAGAAAGACCATAATACAGTGCATCAGAGAAGATTATAGTAACTTGACACAAAATGGTGAGTGGTTCATTTATGCTATCCATTTGTTCTCAAAATACACCAGTGGTCCAGTGGAAGGCAGTTCTGGCCAGATGGACGGGAGGGAGGTTATTCTGGTCAAGGAAGGCGGGCAAGAAAACTCAGGACTTCCATCCCAAGTGATGGGCAGGATTTTGGTAAATTTAGGTAGAATTAAGATAAAGCTTACTTAGGGATCTACTTTAAATAGGCTGCCTACCAACCTTATATGTACCCTAAGTACCAGTTATTGTTGACATTACACCTTGAGATCAAAGCATTCTTGTTCCCTGAGAGGGTGAACTTGCTGTAGACAAGAGTGGTGGCAACTGAGCGGGTATACCAAAGCGACTTGAAGCATGTTAAACACTACCTTAATCATCGATCTATCCGACAACAGCAGACCAAGAACGGCCACCGTTAAGAGAAGACTCTCCTTTATATATTTCTGACCATTGGTGACTTCGCAGGCCCTTTTTAAACAGGCGAGTTCTTTAATCACTCTCATGCCACACCTGTAAGCATATCATCCGCGAAGAAGAAGGCGCGTGCGGAGCTACTCAACAATACGAAAGCCCAGAACGCCGCAAGGAAAGTAGCCCGGAGATACACTTGGTCAAGAGGCATATGAATTCCTAGAAGATCATGAGGGAGGGAATATACTTACCTCGGATGAAGATTCGATTGGGAAGAGGCTGATGACTACCCTTTCTATTGGATGAAGACGAAGCGTCAGATGCACCTGCCTTGACGAAGTGGAAAGATCATTGACGTAGACTCAAAAAGTCTAAATGAAGCATTCCCTGATTAGAATATGCATCCGAATGCAGCCAGATACCAGTCAAGTTTCATGCCACTGGTTCATAAGCTATCACACTGGGCGAAGTCTGACGTCGCTGGAGACTTTAGCTCCTAGTCAAAGCTTAGTCGAAGTGATCGAGAAACAACAGTTAGATTCAGGGCAATGCTGGCGCACTTGGACTCAGGCCAGCTTGCAGATAGCTTGATATACCATACTCCAATGAAAACGCAAGAGGTACTAGGAAGAGCCAATCTGAACCCTAGGGACCTCCTCAGGGAGCAAGAAAACATAAGACATTAGAAGAGGTTGCCAAAATAAACTCAGTAGAGACTCCCCTAAACTTATATTAAATTGCCTAAATCTTTTCATCACTTAGGGTAAAGGTCTCAAGTTTTCTTGCCCATTCCCCCCCTGCTCATAGACCTACCAAAGGTCTCCAAAGGAATCACGCAGCGTATCGTATATATGAACGTGGCCGTGCAGGTTGGAACTGAGGATATTGTACTCGAGGAGTCGACAATCTATAGCAAACGACAAGTCAAGACGACAAGAGTACCGGTTACCCCGTCCACGCCCACAAAGATATATATCGGCTCCTCCATTGCAAAAATAGGAGGGTTCAGCCGGTTAGATATGCACGAGCGAGAAATCCATAACGGCGCTGCGACCGCGATAAAAGCAATGCATTACGCCTTCTGCAGGAAGGCAAGTGTCGTGCCCAACTTCCGCGTGGCAGGGTTGTGGCAAAACCCTACGCTGCTGAATGATCAGGCTTTAAGCCAGGACGTCCAGCGGTGACTCCCGGTGTTCTTTGAAGGGTTGTTGATGTTGTACATCGGAACCTATAATAAGATAAACAGAATCTATGGCGATCCAGTATTCGTCTACAGCAATGGTCCATATAGGTTGGTGCGACTGGTTCAGAATGGCTTAAGCTTTGCCGATTTCCACGCCAATTTATTAGACCAAAAAAGAAGACCAAAAATGAGAGTGAAAAGAGGGAGAAAAGAGATGGCTGGGCAACAAAATCAGGACAGGTTAAGAATGGAATGAGTCGAAAGACTCTAGGTTCGATGACAAGCTGACCTTGCTTTTGGTACATTGACCGTCACTTCATACTGAGCTTTCTACAGAAGAGGCTTAAAGGTGATGGATATCAAAAAGTTGTTGATGATGGGTTTATTTTGAGGCTAAATCCTTGAGGAGGGAGACCACTACTAGTCACAGCCTCATAATCTTTCCCACATACCCCCTTTCGATTGTTCCTTCCCTCAAAGTTTGTCCGCTTCTTATGGAAAGACTGGACCGTTCGCTGAGGGACTGGCCTCGACTTCCTTGGCAACTTTAACCATTCGCTCAGCTCCCGAACGAATACACGAAGATACAGGGTTCATTTTTGCTATGTGAAGCACACTGTCTTCTATGTCCATGGTAGGCCGCGGGTGAGGTCGTTCTCGTGACCATTTCTTGATGGCCCGGCGTGGGTTGGCTCTGACGTACTCCTTATTGAACTTATTGATGCGTTCTCTCTCGTGATCATCGTAGTTTCGAATCGCTTCCATTCTCATATTAAGATCTGTCATCCCATCGAAGATTTTGAAAGAGTCTGTGGGTATTCCTTCGCCGAGGAAGTCCCTCCAAACCCATAGCATAGGTCCGGTTTCGTAGTTGAAGGTCAGTCCGAAATACACCGTCGCTCCGATGCGTCGTTCAGGCTTTTAAGGGGTAATGCCCTTAGCGATCTGCTCTTTGGCGAGGGGATAGTGTAAGCAAGTGTCCCGGCTTCAATATGCGTATCGTTGGTCTTCTTGTCAGGCATGACGGGGTGCTTAGAAGCCTGCTGCTGCGAATTCCAACCCTCGAATACACTAGCAATGACTCTATTCCGATCTCTGGCCGTGATGGGAATTCGTGGCGTTCATGCGTTTCCCGTTCGGAGGGTCAAAGGGACAGCTGCGTTTTTATGAGGTTATATCTCCAGGCTGGCCCGAAAATAGCTAACTTAGAATGATAAGACCTAAAATCTATGTTTCTTTAGGATCGCTTCAGAACCTCCTTAGAAGCGGCAGACCATGAGACCGCCAAGTCTGAGGTTTGGTTAATTATAGTGATTACCAGAAGGAGGGAGCTCGAGTTTGAATCTCGAGCTCGTCATTGCGCTGGCCCGGCTATGGATCATGAGACGGGCAAAGGTTGGGAGTACGGGAGGATATGTGTCTCCCAATCCTGATATCATTTCGCCGGCCTCAGAAAAGCACATCATAATATTCACATACTGTTAGTAGGCTGTGAAAGAAGCAGAGGTATCACTGAGCGAATCGAGTGGCGAATTGATAGGTATTACCTTACAACTGACGTTTCGGAAAGCTATATGAAAAAGACTTTTTGTATCCGTAATTTATGATGACTTTGGGCTCACTTTATGATTTTGTTTTACAGTACCTTCGCCTAAAAGTCTTCATCAAAGTGTCGAGCAGAGAGATAAGCAGTCAATTGTATTTCGAGTCACGTCTTCAGCAAAATAAAAGCAGGTTGGAAAGTCGCGCTGCATTACTTTGAGAAATTTGGGCACATGACTGATGTCTCATGCAACTCATCTTGTCTTGCTCAATAAGGCAACCAGCGTGGGTCTCGCTTCCAATTTTACCGATGCGGAGCTCCGGTGGCGCTGAGGTTAAATTTGACCACGGCCGGAGCCGTTGTCGGCCCCGCATTGCCGGGACGGGGCGCCATGCGACTAAATTAAGGCCGGACGAGAAATTAAATCCTAAATTTAATAGACGATATCTAAGTTTTCAACGAGTGATTAAAATTAAATTGACTTAAATTTGAGCCCGCTGTCCGATATAAAACTTGTGTAGTTGCGATAGCTAAGAAATTGTCAATATTATGCAAACATAGTTGCGTTCACTGTCTACAACCACTCAACTTGGTGCCATTCAGATTGAACAGATCAAGTTTCAATAACTTATGAATGATGATACTCTGATGATGGGCTCAGCGAGTCCTTCTTGGAGTCGTGAGTTCTTAGAGGTGACATCCCTGTCTATACAACCGCACGATCCCACTTTGGGATGTCAATGAACTAGCAACACCACCAAGCTAAGTGCTGACACTGGGAAGAAAAGTCTAAAAGAAGTCAATAGCAAGTTTCCTCTGGTTTTTATGATGGACTCTGATATGTATCTAGGTTCTGTTTGACCAATTGAGTGTTTCGGTTTGAGTTGACAACCCGTATATCACAGACATACTCGATTGCTCTACTACACGGCACCAAGGCTAACGGACCGCCCGTGCGGAGGATAACAAAGGGAACTAGTTCGATTACTGACAATCGCGACTTTAAATTGACAGTTTCGCAAATTTAATGGATCCCAGAAAGTAATTGGCAGCCCTTACTTGAATATCGTTGTCTTGTCTGGTCATCCAGATATCAACACCAACAGCACATCACGGAGGTTCGATAGCATCAACAGGCAATTGTGCCAGCAACACTAGATAATTCTAGCCGTCTAGTTTACCATCGATAAAGTTTCGCCTCTCCTCCATCCCAACAATAGTCATATACACTATTCCCGTGATCTAGGTCTACTAGCAACTCGTAGCGTTCTCCTGGACTCAACTCAAGTCGAAAACCGGTAAGACAAGGTTGTTTTATTGGTCAATTACAGTGGAATTTTGTGAGATCTAGCCAATACAACCCCTGTCTTTCACCGAGAAGTGAAGAGGAGGATGGTGTAAGTGAACAAGTCCACCATGACTGTCGAGGAAGGCCGAATTATAACTCTCTGGTGCCAGGACGTGTCTCTGAATCGCTCAATCTTGCACGCAAGCATCAGGCACATTGGAACTTTTCACCTTATCGTCTTCTGACAAGTATTTGCTGCGTGCTTCAATTCGCCCAGCGCAGACATCGAGGTTCCACCAAGATAGCTCCTCGTGACTTACACCAGAAACAGTACATTACATTGCAGGGCAGGCAGGTCGTCAACATGGATAAAGGAGGTGCTTCCGCTGCTGTCTTTGCGTCCAGAGACTTGTCCCAGATAGGTCAAGAAAACCCGCGTGTTCCCACCTCCCCGGGCCTGGACTATGATGAGCTCTTCAGGTCTGTCTTTGACTGGGATCTCTACTGTGACTCGACCAGGTCTCAGGACTACCCAGGAGCTTCTAGCTCCCCTCGCCTAAGCTACAGGGACCTTCCCTCGCTCATCACTGATATCCCTTCCTTTCTTGATCATCTCTCTCTTGACAGGAGCGAGGCCGAATACCTAAGGATGACCCCTGGCCTGAGCCCGGACGATGGAGGGATTACCACATCCGAGTCCATGGGTCAGACCCCACCAGAACTCGTCAGAGGTGGTAGTACCTCTCCTTCGTCTCACTCTGGCTCCGTCTTCTTCGATGGCGTAGACGATGTCCGTCGACGTCCTCGAGTCAGCCTCCAAGAGGTTCAGGCCCAGGATGATAAGTGGACGTACCCCCAGGCCGTACCTAGCAAGCACGCCCCCCGGGGGTATGGCTACCCACATCAGATCCAGGTACACGAGTCCTCGTCCCGCCGCTCAAGCCACACCAAGACATACTCATACTCACCCTCCTCAAACTCAACCTCTGGCGTCAAGCGTCAGCGTTCTGTGGAGAAGAGGTCAAGACAGCTCTCTGATCCAGACCAGACAGCCGATGTCCGCAAGAGTGGAGCCTGTCTTCCGTGTCGTATTTCCAAGACCCGCGTAAGAAAACCAATCCAATACAATGCCTATACAAGGCCATTGCCCCTCTGAAACAAACACTGAACTGAGCCATTACCCAGTGTCAAGATTGTGGCGTCTGTCCCTATTGCCGTAAGGCCTTCCCAGACCACTCACACCTAGTCTGTACCCGTAGGACCCCTGCGGTTGCTCCGCCTGTGATTCGTCACATCGTCGGTATGTCGAACAAACCCCCCCCCCCTGGCCCCCGGCCTCAAAGTGAGACATGTACACTGAGACATATCATATTTAGACGTCTGGTCACCCGACCCTGCGGAAGAGAGGCGTGTCGTTGATCATGAGCCTCGCTTTCCCACTGCCAAACCCAGAGATATTGTCATCTTCTTCACCCGTGATGCCGAATCCCCTTTTCTTCGGGCGTCTGTTCAAGCATACCATTCTCAGAATGGAACCGATGAGAATCCAAGAAACGCTGCGTTTGAGCGGGACAGGTTTCCCACTTATGGTGAACTCCAACGCTGGGTTGAGGCACAGATCCGAAGAGAACGCAGCTCTAGATTTGAGCATATGGTGCAAAACTTTTTGCTCTCATATTATGAGGACGGCCAGGGACTTCCAAAGGTAACATTCGCAACCCACTCTTATTGATCCTTGCAGTATCCAGTAGAACTAACTGTTATTGTAGCACAACCTCGTCTCCAAGGTCCACACAATGAATTGTTTCTTCAGAATCTGGAAAGCTCCGCGCTTCACCTGTTGCAGCTCGTCCAATAAGCTCTCTCAGGTCCCCTTTACTGTTCAAGCAGAGCTTAGACGCATTGCATGGAACGCACTTGTGTCCCATGAGCACGATATCCTCAAGCTCCTCGAAGACTGCTTGGCGCAACAAGAGTCTCTTAAAGCTCAAGAGAAGATGGCAGTTTGGGCTAGCTTGTGGCAACTCATGATCATGTACAGAGACTTGGTCGTTGCACATGATGGATATTTCGCCCGAAACCCAAGCGCCCAGAGAGATCAGAATATTGGTAAGACAGTTTGACTCGAAGGTCAAACATCATTGCTAATGATATTCAGTTGGGGCTTTTGAGAACCTTTACAATGGATTCTTCCCTTTGATAGCCATATTCTATCACTGCCAATTCAAGACTCCCAAGAGAATGGAGATGTCAATGGACTGGCTCAAGGACTATCCTTCTCAAGCTCGTCATAGCAGCAAAATTCGCCAGTTCTCGCAGGATATGATGGACACCAGAAAGGAGTTCTGTAAGACCACAACACCTTATTATGTGGGACGTGCCACTGACCCTTCACCAGACGAGAGAATTCAGCGTTCGTCGTACAAGGTTGACGAGCGACTAAGCGCCTTGGTAGTTAACCATGAGCTTAAGAAGATCTCATCCAAGAGACGCCCTCGAAGCAGTACGAAGAGTAAGGGAAGCTCCCGTGATAGTGCGTAATAACTGCACAAATCATGTCCAGTCACTACAGAAAATGATTTTTAAACGAAAAGGCAAAACAGGAAGAAGAAAAAAACATATGGAAAAGACAAAATACGAACAAAAAAGCATGATATGGTGGTTCTTTTATGATTTATAACGAATACAACGACGTTCGCTGCATATGGGCTTGTTTAATGTGGATCGAAGGAAAAACATGTGTGTATTGGGCTGGTTTATGTTGATGAAGAAATGTGTCATGGCGATAGGCTCACTTGGGCAGTTATCTTGTATCTTGGCTTCTTCCCTCCATTCTTTTTGGCGGTTTTCTCAACCCTGTCGGCGAGATCTTCTAGACTGACACCCGCTATATTGGCGGAGGCAACTCTGATCGTTAATACGATTCTCTCTTTTTTATCCTCTGTCTGCTTGAGATGTGCTTTTATGCTGTGTTCATTAGACGACAAGACTTGGCATACTTCTGAGGAATGACACTAACCTGATAGCCTTTTCCACTTCCTCTGCAGTCGTTGGGATGATTGGTACAACCATGGCTATAAGCCCGGCTACAGCACCAATATACGAAGCCCAAAATGGTGCGTCAAGATGCTGGCTCTCAAGAAGTGCAGATAGACTCTGCTGGAGCTGTGAGTCCAAAGGCCCTAGAATGCCTCCCCATCGAGCTGAGGCTGAAAGCGCCAGTAGGGCCCTTCCGGTGTGTGAGAGTCCAGGGACCTCCGCATCCCGGGTAATTGCATGATGCAGTGCAAACGACGAGTTGTTATCCGAATCTTGGCCCTGTCGAGTCCAAATCTCCCGCACAAAAAGAGAGTCCAGCCCAGGAGTCAAAACGTTAGGCATGGATGAGAAGTCGACCTCTGCAGGAAGAGCACTTCTCAACGTGTTCAACACGGCATCAAATACGAGTTTTTCATCCGGTGTGACTCCAGCAAGAATATCAAGAGGGTTACACTCGCGGATTTCGAACGGAAGTTTCATCATAAGTGCACCTTGACGATTCGAACCGCCACAGAATGTCACGTTTCCGATATTGGGCACCGTCGCGAGTAATGCATCAATGACAGTGGCGATTGCAGGGAATTGTTTACGACGACGCTTTGAGAGTCCGAAAATTCGACTGTCGTGTTCCTCGTTGACACGACGCATGTGCTCAACCTTGGAAAAGAGTGTGCCTGGAGCCGTATAACCGTTCGTATAGGGAATAGGGTACGGGCTCACAGGATCCTGGTGCATGAGCATGCTGCCATAACCACGAAAGCCACCTCCACACATGAAGACGTTCACGCGAGGACCCTCGTCATGAGAACCCTTCAAGGCGTTAAGTGCAGGGAACTTTGAGCAGAGGTTGGCGTATGCCTGTTGCATGCCGGTTTGAAGCTTTGAGATCTCAGAAACCTGAACATCGGCTGGCTGCTCTTGCAGCACGCGAATCAATCTCGCTGCTCCAAAGGGCAGACTCACTCCAGCTCTGGCAGCATCTACTTCGTAGTTTGGCTTGCTGGTGTCCACCCACGTCATCTGCACGCTCCCGCCCCCGAGGTCCAGGAACAGAGCGCCACCTTCAACGCCAACGAGACCACTGCGAGAGCCCATGACAGCGCCAAAGAGGGTCTCAACAGCGGGCTCAAGTATGCTCACTCTGAGGCCGTTAGTCACGGATGAAATTGCCTCGAGCATTTCAGAAGCATTGTCAGCCCGGCGCATGGCCTCAGTAGCGAGGATGGTGATGTGCCTCGCTGGCACTCCATGACGCACAGCGAGTTGATGAAAACGCTCCAGCGTCTTGGAAACGGCAGCAATGGTTTCCGGAAGAAATACTAGACCTTGTGGTGTGTTCTTTAGTGCATCAAATAGTGAGATGGCAGCGCGAGTTGAATAGATGGGACGAAGGAGGCGTGTAAATGGAGGCGCTAGTGATGTGATGGAGAATCGAATGCCATTACTGAGTTGTATGTCAGGTATGAGGATTGTTTGAACTTATTTAGAACTATTTATACCTTCCCATATCAACTATGGCATAGATTTGACTTTCCCCCTGGGGGTCCCAGGGTGTAATAGTCTGCGACAGATTGTCGAGGGTGACGATATCGGGAGCATGTGAGGTCATGATTAACCTTGACAGCGGATTGATCCAATTCAGACGAGAAATACAACGAGAGACGTTTCTATAGTCTATGAATAATCTTAGGCGCAAAGGATTCATACAGCATGCGGTTGCTGTTGGTGCTAGTGTCGGTGAGGCTGAGATGACTCCAACATAGAGCAAAAGTTGGTTCAGTGCAAGTTTGAGGTTGGCGGGGGATGTGGGGGTGTCATGATTGCGGGGTTGCCCGTCCCAAAGCCCGTGACAGCGCCGTATTATCTGGAGCGACTCTGCTCTTGGCCCGGCCACTTAGGAGACAACAAAGTGTTTTTTTTATCATAACTATTCTCATTTATTGTTCTTGATTTCCTAAGAATTTACTAATTACATCACTTAAGTATCACAACAGAGACATTTAAGTTTAAATTAACTAATTAATTTTACTACACAACTTAAAAGCGTCTTATTTATAGATATATTTT